>OZ005737.1:8586543-9186543 GCA_963930755.1 Eudasyphora cyanicolor
TCAGACGCTGTGTGTGCTATTGTTTTTATCGCCTCTACAAACCTCTATATTGGCATTTTTATTTATCTCTCGATATCCCTCCACTATCGCGATATCTTTATATCTCTCTTAAATGATACTAAATATGTATCTCGATTGGAATTTTTTATCGATGTATCTCTTCTCGCTTTGTTGCCATAGACAATAAAAGTAACAATTGTTACTGCGCATGCGTAAAGTTGTTTATGAATTATTAAAATAATAAACAGAAATTGAAGCATTGTAATGAAGAAAAAAAAAAGAAATTGTACTTTAACGTTTACTTTCATTGTCTGCTGTTTGCTGCTCCCCCGCCCTCACGCTGTTCACCTTTTTGGACAACAAGTGTGAGGTGTGGTGAGTAGGTGCGATTTTTTCATGATTCATCTGAGAGTAATCGAAAAAGATGAAGATGCAAAAAAAATATATTTATGTATTTGCATAAGAGGGTTAATGTTAATATCATTATTTTTGCAACTGGTGTGTTACAGCACAATTTGGTGGATCATCGAATCATCATATCAATAAACAAGTTTAAAAAGACGAGTTGGGCGGAGCCGACTGTATGATATGCTACACCAATTTTACAGAGCAAATTTAAGCAGAACGTTATTGATTAATGCGTAGAGTTCGCTTTTGAAAGAGTAAACTAAAGTATACTCTCTCCTTCAAATAAGTAACGTACGGAATACAAATATGTTATGGAATTGTTATTGGAATTTATGGAAAATGTTGCCCATTCTTTGATTGACTTAAGATATTGCAAGAGTATTGCAAATCACACAATATTAAGGCCGTCGTACAGCAGCTCTGCGTCAATGACTTATCGTATGAATTTGTCAATTTGTATAGGAAGTACCAGAATGGGGACTTATATTCAAATTTTCGTTGAACTATAGGCTGTTTATGTGCATTAGTATTAACGTTATGGTACATTCATATTTGGTACCATTTACTCTTATTTAGTGGGAAGTACCAAAATAAGTATATCCGGGATCTATATCCTGGCTGTTAATAAGCACTTAAAAGCTGTTGTGATGCGTCATATTCTGTTAAGCATTATGGAAGTTAATAGAGAATTAAAATTTAACAGAATTTTAACATTTGTGGGAAACTTTCCATGTGTTACAATTCAACCCTAACTAAATGGTTCCAATTTCTACTTCCCCATGAATGTCGTGCAAATTCGTACTCATTATTTTAAATCCGTAGTTATAGAGTATAACATTTTTTTTAATATTATGTAATAGTCTCAAGATCCTCTTCAGTTCTATGTGGGACATAAAACTTCCCACAACATCCAAAACATCCAAACAAGTGATAAAAATCCCAATATATGATCCGGAAGTTGTTCAAAGGTTTTACCGCGTCATACGGGCCTGGTCTGTAATCACGCGATTTGTTATCGCGGTGATTTCGAAACACCATCGATTTTAAAATCATTATTGGTGCTCGGAAATGGTACGATTTATTGTTTAAAGTAAACAACAATCAATTTAAACCAACTATACCAAAATCGGACGATTTTCGAACCCTCCAAGAGTGATTTTAAAATCGTTGATAATACTAAACCACCGTGATATCAAATCGCGTGATTTCAGAACAGGCCCGATAATGTCATTATTTTGCTGTAAATTTTCTCCAGAGCTTAGAAAGTAATGATAATGTTATTTATTTTTTAATTTTTTTTTTTAATTTTACCTAAAGATTTTTTATTTAATTATCCAAATGAAAGTTTTTGGTCTTGCCATGATTTGAACCTGGGTCTCCTAGCGCTGGAACAGTATAACATCACACTTATCGAGTTCGGAAACAACACAAACGAGTTCGAATTACCACTGTCCTGAGATAAGAACGCTATAGCATGCGACTACATATGTGTACTTTTTTATTAAAGTTGTGCAAAATAGGATCTTATTCACTGCTATGGATGCTCTCTTTATCTAAGTATTATTAAATCTTTAATTTTTTATTAAAATTTAATTTTATTAATTTTTTCAGACGCATTCAATTTTTAAAGATCTATAAAATTCTAATATTTTATATATTCCATAATATATAAATATTTTCATGACCTCTGCAATCAACATATTAGGAAATGAACAAAATGCACTAATTGCTATTTTGGAAGTCCTTAAAATGTGATGCCTTAGGAATAACTTCCATATTTTTTGATGGGTTATATTGGTAACAAATCTGAGTACAATTTAATCCGGACTGTACACGGAGGAAAATCGTCATTTTTGATATGTTTGAAACGAAAGAAAATATACTTGGAAACGATTTTTTTAAATATTATATATTTGTTAACAAATAAATTTTATTTGAAAATCAAGAAATTTTGTTTGGAACGCATATATTAATATATTAGAACATAATTTATTTGCAAACTGAATTTCACAAATAAAATATGTGTTTACACACAAACAAAGTTATTGTTTAAGAAGATTTCCAAATATGTTTTATTTAAAAAGATTTTTAAACCATTACTGACTTATTCGAATTTTAGTTAGCTTTTCCTTGTTTTCGTGTTACTCTTTATAGCTAAAAATGTCCTTATTTATAAATATTCCTATTCATCACTTTTTGTCAATCCATCAATGTCGTTTATATTTACGAAAGATTGTTCGATTTAAGTTTTGATTAAATTTTACAAACATATAAAATTTATAAAAAAATTGTTCTTTGAAAATCTGAAAAACAGAAAACTTGTCTTTAAGTTAAGACTTTTTTTAATACATTACCAAAATAAATAATTACAAATGAATCCTTGTTTCGGAAATACTAGTTCCAAATAAAAAATATTTGAATGGGAGCATATTTTTGTTTAGAACAATATCCACACAAACATATAATATTTGTGTGTGTAAAATATTATATATTTGGAGTGTACCCTAAACATATGTTTATTTCAAGCCGAATATGTTTGGGACAATATAGTAAAGAATCGATTTTTTTTCAGCGTGTAGCTTTAGACTAAAATAGTTGAGGAAGCGAAAAGATCTACCTACGACTTCTTTAAAATAAATTAGACGTCAGTGAAATCTAAATCTTACCTTAAAAGTCTTACACAATTTCAGACAAAAAAAAATTCTTTATTAACTCACCTGAAAATAAAGGAAAGAAAGTTTTTATTAATATATAATTGTAACAAGTAAGAAAGTTCAGTCAACTAATGAGGTGATACCTTGAGTCCCAAAAAAATTCCTAAATTTATTTATTTTTTTGTTTTAATTAAATTATAATAAATTCAAATTGCATTTAATAATTTTAAAGTATTCACTGGTATTAAAGTTATAAATTGTTAACTGTGGTGCAAAATAGTCCATATAGGCGGGAGGTACCGAAAGGCGCGAGCCAATGACGCCGATTTTTCACTGAACTGTAGGTCCATTAAAAGCTTTACACTGAAGAAAGTTTCAAGTATTTGTGCGCGCATTTATTAATGTTATAAGCAGTTAACTTTTGGGGCAAGATAGTCCCTATGTGTGTGAGGTACCAAAAGGGGAGTGCAAATAAAGCCTACTTTTCACTGGACTCTATATACTATAAAAGCATTACACTGTCAAAAATTGCAAGTATTTGTATGTACTGAATACCAGTACACAGAAAGACCAGATTTTGTACAGTGTAACGGTTTTATAGTGCCTATTATCCAGTGGAAAATGGGCGTTACAGCCAGGCCCCTTTTGGTACCCCCCACACAATAGTACCATTTTGTACGAAAAGTTTACAGCATATAACTTTAATACTAGTGCCTACAAATACCTAAAATTTTGTACAGTGTAATGTTTTTATAGTACCTACAGTGTTTCGAAAAATTGGTGTTATTATCACGCCCCTTTTGGTACCTCCCACACAAACGTACTATTTTCTACAAAAACTTAACAGCTTATTATATCGATTTAAAATTTCTACAGCCCTGTTAAAAATGGGAGTTATGACCACACCCGTTTGTACCTCCCATACAAAAATAACCAAGACATACCAACATTAAATAGCTCATGACATTAGTACATATACCAGGGCATATTACGTACTTATATTTACATAGGGTACCTTAGTCGGTTTATCCGACTGGAAAAATGCCCACGCGGCGCTGAGGCATATATATATATATATATATATATATATATATATATGTTAAATCTTGTGTAAATAATTGTAATATTGATTTTTTTTTACAAATAAACCGAATTAAAAAAAAAAAAATCTTACTTGCTAATGTTATAAGTTGTTAACTTTTGGTGCAAAATAGTCCTTTTGTGTGGGAGATGCCAAATGGTGCATTCCAATGACGCACATTTTTTACTGAACTGTAAGTACTATAAAAGCATGTAATGCATGTACAAAATTTCAAGTAGTTCTATGAACTTATAATAATAATAAACTATTAGAAGTTAACTTTTGGTGCAAAATGGTCCATTCGCCCATTTTTCTCGAGCTGAACGCGACTAATAAACTAATACTACATGTGGAGTTTCAGAAGATTCGAGTAAGTAAGTTAGTACACAAGTTATTAAATAATCAATATTTCACTAAATGTTAACCCTTTGTGGGGTAGGTGCTAGAAGAAGTGGACCAATATGGCTTATCTTCGAACTTAGCCGGAGATAGGAAAAAATATTACCGCATACTAAATTTGAAGTCAATTGGTTACTCCTTTCAAGAGTAATCGTGCGCACCAGCCAGCAGACAGACACACAGAAAGACAGACGGACGGACATTGCTCAAATCACTTAAAATAATCCAAATCGAATTTCAACCATACATATTTGGTGTCTTAGGTCACTCCTTGATGTTTTATTCTTTTGGCTCGTAGCAAATGATATACTCCCTCCTCTCTAAGGTGAGGGGATAAAAAAAAGGCTGTAAGGCCAAAGATGAGCCATATCCTCAAAATTTGAAAGAAGAAAAAATCCGGCGCACTTTTTTGGAGCGCCAAATTTTTCCGCCTGATAAGTGATTGAATTTCTATATTTTTTGGTATATTGAGGACATATCTTTTAATTTTTTACCATATCGCTAATATGTGTGCCATTGAAAAAGGTTCAATGCCCCAGAGCCGTAGCGCCACTGGGCATATATTTTTTTAAGCTTTTCGTGGGTCATTTCGGAGTTGGTGTTTTTTTTCTCGTTCGGAAAAGATTTGATGACCCAAAATTTGTTATACAGTGAAATCTAAGGGGCGACTTTCAAGAGCCTACTGCGTATTGAAGAATAGATAAATATTTTCCCGAAAAAAATATTAATTAATGAAAGTGTTGACCTAAGGAAATCCGTTTCAGGACATTTTAAGTCACTTAAACTATTTTCCTCTGTCTGTCTGACTTATGTGCATGATAACTCACGAAAGGTGTGACCGATATTTGATATTTTGTATGTGGTTGTATTTTCTCATATCATATGCTATGTTCGAATATGGACCATATTGGTCTACTCAGTCTGGTACACCCCACAAAGGGTTAATATTTAGGGAAATATTGAATAATTTATTGCTTCTTTACTTTTTTGCCAAATCCGATGTAGTTTCAAATATTGCAATTATTTCTTCTGTGTTATTAACTAGAGAAAACGGGGGAAATTAGTATGCCACTTTAGTTGGTACCTCTCCCACGAAGGGACAATGTTGTGCTAAACATGAATAATGCATAACTTTAATGCAGTACTAACAAATACGTGGGTATTTGTACCGAGTTCCGAGTTCCGGGTTTTAATACCAAATTCCTACAATTCAGCCCCACATAAATTCTGTACCATTAATGTAAATGTCTTCATATTCCGTATTCAAGACTAAATTTCCTATGACTATATCCTGATAAAAAAAAACATGCAGAAATTATCCACTATTCTGACATCTGCCCCACAAAGTACCAAATCTCAAATTATATTTCTCACAAGGTGAGGATATACACTGATAGAAAAACCGTTCGTCACCATGACGAATCAGTTTCATCAATATATCTTCGTACTGGTGACGAAAAGTTTCGTACATCCGATGTTTTTGCACGTCAATAGAATGAACACGTTTTGGTGTTTTCGAAATTCGTCGATGGAACGATAAGGTTTCATTTCCACGACGAAATATTTATTTGACCATTTTGATGATAATATGATAAAACGAAGCAATCAATTTATATTTTGTGCTTAATTGTACTGTGTTATATGCGTTCTGATTACCTTAGTTAAATAATTTTTTGTTAAAGTTGAATTTAAAAATCTAATAATGGTGATGAATTTAGTTCGTCGTGGTGATGAATGGGATTCGTCGTGGTGATGAATGGCATTCGTCGTGGTGATGAATGGGATTCGTCGTGATGATGAACGGGATTCGTCGTGATGATGAATGGGATTCGTCGTGGTAATGAACTCGATTCATCGTAGGGATGAAATGTGATCAAATTGGGGACGAAAGCTTTTGCAAAAAATGATTCGTCATTGTGACGAACAAATTTATCAAGAGGATTATTCCGTACGTTAGCTGACTTTTGACGAAAAAATAATCGTGATGATGTACAAATTCGTCGTCATGATGAAGCTTTTTCTATCAGTGTACTTCAGTCGATTTGTTCGACTATAGTTTTCAAATTTGTTTTTTATTCTTTAAAATTGTCATAGCCAAAATCATCTTAAGGCCGGTACACACGATTGTAAGATCTTACAATGTTGTCAGCAAAATTTAAAAAAGTATACTTTATGAATAAAAGACCCAAGAAATATATTTCTCAAGATATTCAGTTTTACTTAAATACAAACTCACTCTTTTAAATTGATTTTGCCAGTTTCGTAATATCTGCAAATTGACTAAAACACCTAATCGTAGAAATCGACATAAAACACAACTTATGGTCATAATCAAGTTTACTTCGTTTTTATTTATTTATTCCAATAAAATTTTTCACAAACTCATATTTTGCTATATCCCTATCATTTGCGCATGTGCAGCAATAAAAAACGACAAGCTCATAAAAAATCAAAAGAAGATTTCCCACATCAAACGCTTGTCTCTTATTTTCTTTAAATATTTATTAACTCCAAAGTTTCTTGACCACTTGTTGTGACTCTTTCATACGTTTCTTAAATCATACAACCAACAACATCATCATCGTCATCATCACCATCATTGGTATAATAATTTTCATTACAATCATCATCCGCTTAATCAACTTCATAATCGTTGTCATATTCGTAGTCTGCGCTGGTCTGCGCAGCCGCAACCATCATTATTAAGTTGAGGATGCCCCCATATGTTCATTTGTCATTATTACTTATTATTGGTGTTGTTATTATTATCGTTATTATTGGTAGTTTTTAGTTAGTTGTGGTATTGTTGTTGGCACTGCCGTTTGTTGTGAAGTTGTTGCCGATCATCTTCATTGGTTTTTGGTCACTCCACAACAAGTTTTTTTCTGCTCTGTGTAAACAACTGTGAATAACTTTACACCAACCAACCTGCAAGTTCCAAGTTCCAAATGACCACATATCTCCAACAACACTAAACGGTCGATAAAAAAGCGGCGCATCTTCTTTTTTCCAATACTCTCTTCACTCTTCGAATTTCTTGAAAAAAGGGAAAGTTCATCTCAAGAAAGAAACAAGAAAAATAAACGTGTGTTCGACGTAAATAAATATCGAAAAAGTGATTTTTTGGTAAAGGTTATTGTTTGCATAGCATAGCTCTAAAGAAGAAAAAATGTTTTTTCAATATGTGCGAAGGCGACAAATTAAATAGACGTCATTGGATGTTATGTTTTTCAATGAAGTGATTTAAGGTGTTTTGGATTGAGTGATAGAAAGAAATTTGGGAAGAAATTGCATTTTAAAGTTTTAGAAGTCCATGGATATTTTAGTTGTTTATCACTGAAGTATCTTGAAGCGTTTTGGGTGTAATGAAAAAATTTAACTGACTTTTAAATCGATAAATTATGACCTGCTTAAACTCATTTGTTTCTGTTGCGTCACCCTGTAACATTGTTTTCCATTATCTAATATGTATTGAAGTTCACAATTTTGCTGATATCAATTAGGTGTTAGTTAAAAAGGAGGGTAGATTTCTAAAATACTTCCAAATTTTCGATGAACATATTTCATGTAATATCAGTCGGAAAAATATTTTAAGCAAAATATTCCGGCTATTTTGCTTAAAATATTTTTCCGACTGATATTACATGAAATATGTTCATCGAAAATTAGCAAATGGAATGTCCGAAAGACAATCATGATGTAGTTAAGTTTTTGTTTTCTCAACTGAAAATCTTAAAATCTATTGTTCTCATTCCTTTTATTGCTTCTGCTGAAATTCACATCCTTAGTTAGTTGGTATTATGTCGATTATTTCCTCTATTATGTATTAATAAATTGATGGCAAATAAAAAATCTATACTAAAAAATCCTAACCAAACAAAAATCACTCGGGAATTCCAAAGGCAGCCTCAAAAACGATAAACAATGTCATTATGAGGAAAGTCAACTAGGGAAGAAAAGAAAACTACTGAACATAGTGAACAATACAATTCATAATTCATAATAATCGCACAGAGGAACCTCACAAACATGAATACACCCACCCACCAAAAAAAAAGAGCATCCAAAGAAGTAAAAAAATACTAATCTTAGTCCGAATTTACACTAGGCAAGTTTTTTCAGCAGCTTATCATCAAATTCTCTTTTGAACTTGCACGAATATCTCAAAACGTTCAGGGAGAGTTTTTTCCCCCCTCTTGCCGACTGCCTCTCTCTCCTACAAAACGACGATAATCTGCTGAACATTCAGCCAATGTAAATAGGGACTTATGATCCGAAAGTTGTTCAAAATTGGATCTACACCAATGAATTTAACAAGGGATTGTCGCGTCTTAATGCTATTCATTTGCTGTGCATTAGATCCAGTGCTTAGAAAGCAATGCAAATGTTATTTTTTTTGATGCTATTGGAATGTAAACATATCTCTTCTAAGAAGCATTTTTTTTAATTTTATATCTATAAACTTTTTTAGCTAATTATTCAAAGTTAATTTTTTTCTTGCTGTGAGTTGAACCTGACTCTCCTGGCGCCTCATCGACATACCATCACACATTACAAACGATTTCGAATTACAACTGTCCTGAGATATATAAGACCACTTTAGCGTATGAGTACTTTTTAGCAAAGTTGTGCAAAATTGGATCTTAATCACAGCTTTGGATGCTCTCTTTATCTCAGTGTTATTAATCGGGGTGTCTGGGTTCAAATCTCTCAACGGGTAGTTAACTTAGTAAACTTTTTGTTAAACAATTATTTGGTTTTAATTTTTTCAAATGTATTGAATTTTTTAAAACCTATTTTGCATAACAACATTTTTATATTTTATTTTTCATAAAGTATAAATAATTTAAAAATCACTAACTGAATAACTTAGGAATAACTTCCATAAAAAATATATCTGCTGTGCTGATGAAAAAAATCGCCACTCATTTTGAAACATTTTTGTTGCATGATTTTTTTTTTTGTACTTATAAGTACAAGTATGTTTAAATAACATAATTTTGCAATTACAATGCGTTGTGGCTCTGCGAAATGTTGTCTTTTCCTAAAAGTAATGTTTATTACAAATTGAAAAACTTAACGTTAACGGAAAAACTCCAAATAAACAAGGCAGTATGTGGTAGCAATAATCCAACAAGAGAGCAATTGCGTTTTAAAAATACTTCAAAGCATTTCAGATGTATAATTTATAGGCAATTAATTTATTATCAGTCTCAAATATGGCGGTGGACAACAAAGTTGGCGTTAATATTGACACCACCTTATAGAGGACATATATTTGTGTAGTTTTTTTTTTGTATTAAAATTTCATAAAATAAATGTATGTATTTTATGTGGGATTTTAGATGTTCTAATAAAAAGTGCTGTAACATACAGAACAAATTTGTCTAAAAATTAAATATTTCAGCCAAAGACGCCCTTATTCCTTGAAATAAGAACATTTTGTTCTTAAAATTAAAGATGTACATAATACTAATTAAATGATCTATATTTTAAGTACAAAATGTATTAATTTTAATGACTAAGGCCCTCATTGGCGCAAAACCTAAATTTCAAGTAAAATTTTTTTTCAGTGCAGCTCAGTGTTCTATTTCGAGCACTTTTGAAGCTTTTAATTTATTTTTATCAAAAAAACTAAAGTGGTTGCGCAAAAGGTACGTCTAATAATAAGCTACAACTTTTTATATTATTCAATTTTCGTCGGAATGGTCTCATTTTATTCATGACCGATCAGACTTTACGTTAATATAATGAAAATATGATAATTTAGAGTTATTTTGATGCTTTTAAGAGGTTTTAATAAAATTTAAAAATTATTAAAATTTTTACAGAAAATGGAATTTGTTGTAATAATTTTTAAGATATCTTTGAAACCGCTGATGGGATTATGGAGGCTACATACAGAATACAGTTTGGTTGCCTCAACCGAATTATTTGCCAACCGAATTTTGGTTGTTCTGTCTACTATTCATGCGATTCCATCAGGACAACCAACATTTTGGTTGTGGTATACATTTGCTTCCATTTTGATAACAATCACATTTGGTTGCACCAACTACGAAAATGGTGGCTAAAATTATCTGTAGTATGTTGCCACAACCAACTGCTTTTAAAAATTGGTTATTCTGACAATTTGTCAGGCATATACTACCGACAATTAATTAAAAACAGTTTACATAATTTTTAATTTATTTATTGAACAAAAAACCTAACAATTCATAACAAAATTACAAATCCCATATTACTAATTCATCATTATTATGAGATGTGGAAATATTTGACACAAGTTTAGTACAGAGAGTACAAAACTTTTATGCAAATATCAATTTCATGATTGTTGCTTTTATTTTTTATTTATGTAAAACATTTTGCACATCATATTTTGCATTAAACACATTATAATACACAAGAGATTATATTCGGCTACATATACCGTTCTTGAAAAAAATGTTGAAGTTTTATTGTGTCGAAAAATTTTATTTTTTGTTTGTCATATATCAGCAAAAGAACAGCAACAAATCTTTCGGTTATATTTCCCAAAAAACATTTAATTATTCTAAATTTGGGAAATGACTGGGATAAACAAAAAACGATTATCTATTAATATTTGTTCTGTTGTAGTAACCAATTATTTGTTGCAATAATAATCGTTGGTTTATTGATACACTTTCTGTTGTCAAGTATAAAACATTCGTTGTCACAATCAAATATCGAACATATGGTACTATAATTAAAGTATAAAATTAGTTACCACAACTAACCGAGTGTCAATAAAAAATCTTAATTTGATTGATACAACCATCGATTTAGTTGCAAGCATTTTCATTTGATCGTGTCCATGTTATTATTGTTGTTTCAACTATTTATATATAAATACAACCGGCACACGGTGTGTGCAATAGAATTTTTGTTGCTAGTACTATTTCTTTATTGTTACCATCGAATTCCATTCTATTATTTTCCTGGATGTACTTATTTTAGTGTTATTAAAAACGTTGCTAAAGCAATTAAAATAAAAGGTTCTTGAGTTATGCTAACATATGTGGTTCAACCTCTATTTTTTAGATGTTTATCTTTATTATAATATATAACACTATGTGTCCGAGACTTAAAAAACTTTTTTGTGTAGATTGAGGCTTTTTTGTGTAGATGAAAACCAACAAAAAAAATGTATGGTAAAGTTTTTTTTTAAATTTCCAATTTTTATGGAAGATAACTTTAGTATTCGGATCAAATGAAGTATAAGCCCGATATGGCCGAGATACACTTTAAATGAAAGAAAATTATGAGGGCAAAAAATGGTGGGAATATCACTTTCACGTAGATATAGTGGTTTAGTAAATGTCGTTAAATTAATTACAAAAAATATTTTTTCAATAAAATCGTTTTTTCATTACGCGAAAATAACCATAAAAAAATCGGCAAAAAAGTTTTTTTTAAAGCTAGCATGCTAACGAAGAAAACAATGCCTATATAATCTGTGGTTAAATGTATAAATTATGACCCATACTGTGAAAGTAAGAGAATTAAAAAAAATAATTTTTCATATTTTTTAGTTTGGCTATTTTATTTGGCAGGCACCAAAAGGGGCGTGGAACTCTTAATATTTGTATGGGAGGTACCAAAGGCGTGGTAATAACGCCCATTTTGCCCGGAACTATAAGTACTATAAAGGCATTACACTCCACAAAATTTTAAAGATTTGTATGGACTAGAATCGAAGATATAAGACATTAACCATTTGTGCAAAATTGTCCATTTGTATGGGAGTTACAAAAAGGGGCGTGGTAATTTCGACCTTTTTTCTCAAGATGAGAGCGACCAAGAAATTAATACCATTTGTGGAATTGTGATAGATTCTGGATAGTAGTACAAAAGTTATGAGATAATAAATATTTCACTAAATTTTTACCCTTTGGGGGGAGGTACTCGAAGAAGTGGACCAATATAGTTCATCTTTGATCTTAGCCTGAGATAGAAAAAATATTAACACGTCCCAAATTTGAAGTCAATCGGTTACTCCTGTCGAATGTTATCGTCCGCACCAGCCAGACAGACAGACGGACAGGCTGACTGACATTTCTCAAATGGCATAAAATGGCCCGAAACAGATTTCCGCCCAATCTTCTCGGGGTCTCTTATGTCACTCCCTAACGGCGAAACTATTGATCCGATTTAAAAATTTGTTTTATTCTGTTCGAAAGCTTCTTGATCACAGACGATTCTAAAAAAATTGAAAAGCGGACTGCTCCGAGTACTTCTGGGCAAAAGTGGGCGTGGCATTATTAAAAATTGGAATATCTCAGAATTTGTAGATCGTAGAAGAACGAAATTTGGATTATAAGTTATTGCAGTTAATATTAGTAATAACATGTGTAGTGTGTGGGGTAGAATAAGTGGGAGTGCTGTATTTAATCTCTATTTATAAAACACAAAAAATGTCCACCTATATCCGTTATAGGCTTTGAAACCATTCAACCGGTTTTATTAGAAAGACAATCTGAAGATGGTTTTAGGCCACTAAAAGTGGGCGTAGCCAACACTATAGAAAACGAAATATCTGGAGATTTATTGCACCAAAATTTGGTATGGGTGCATTTGATAGCGCTATACGTGACTCAACAGAAAATTGGCGATATCGGAAAATCGCCATTCCACACGACTCTCAATTGAAAACGAAATATCTGGAGAACCATGTCACAAATCGTCTTGAAATTTGGTATGGATGTATTTTATAGAACAGTGGCAAATACGACTCCATCATTGCAAAGAAGATATATCGAGAATCATTGCCTTGTCATAATCATCACCAGATGATTGGGCGAGTTACCGCCCAGAATGCCTCTATTATCTGCGACCACGTAAAGTATATACATTCTTGATCGTCGTAAAATTCTAAGACGATTAAGCCATGTCCATCTGCCTGTCTGTCTGTTGAAATCACGCTACAATCCGTAATAATAGAGCTAAGTTGACCAAATTTGGTAAAAATACTTACTATAGCTGCAGGTCGTTTAGGTTTGCAAATGGGCCATATCGGTCAAAGTTTTGAAATAGGTCCCCTATAGAGGTGGCTCCAAAATACGGTTTTTGAGCCATAGATACCACATTTTTAAAGCAATTTAGCTAAAACTTTGTAGTTTGTATTCTATTTTGACAAGAAATCATCAAATCAACAATTTTACAAATCGGTTCATATTTTGTTGTAGTCAACCTAAAAGGGTCGCTCCAAAATACTCTCATTTAAGCCATAAATACCACATTTCCCAAGCATTTTATCTGAATCTTTGCAGTTTGTATTTTATTTACACAAGAAATCATCACAGTTACATTTTTTAAATCAGTTCATATTTTGTTATAGTCCTATAGACCTATAGATGTCGGTTCCAAAAAGCTTGTTTCAGCCATAAACATCCCATTTTCTAAGGAATTTAGCTGACACTTTGCAGTTTGTATTATATTTTGGCAAGAATTTATCTCAATAAAATTTATACAAATCAGTTTATATTTTGTTGTTGTCCCCTTGATCAAAAATGATAATTTAAATCAAAAATATCACATTTTTCAGATTAAGAGTTTGGCTAAAGAATTAGGCAAAAAAATGCAGCGTTCATTTTTTTTAATAATTTGCTTAATCAAAAATGATCGTTCCATGATTTGCTCCATATTCAAAGATTTTTCCAGTAATAGAATTGAATTAAATTCATGGTGGAGGGTATATAAGATTCGGCATGACCGAACTTAACACTTTTACTTGTTAATTATGTTCTTCTCACACTTTATTTGGACGATTCTGCTATTAGTCATCAACTACTACCGCCGACTAAAACGACGTTCCACTGTTTCTTATTTTGTATTTAGATACAATTTACGAAAACAATAGTTAAGTAGCGATTTAATTAATTGGAACGTATTAAAAGAAGTGCCTTTCTTTGACACCACCGCCACCATTTACTCCATAATAACCTATGATTTGTTCGTCTTTTAAGCAGTAGAAAAGTAGTTGGCGGAACCAAAGTTGAAGTGTTAGTGTTTTTGGAGGTGGCTTTGGTGATGGTCAACAATGGTTGGTGGTTTCGGCGGTCTGTGGGTTGTGGGTTGTATGAGAATGACGACGATAAAGATGATATTAATGGATTTGTTAAATGAAACAAAAATACCATTAAATACAATTATTTGGCAATTATAACTATTCATTGTTTGGGTTGTCCACTGTTTCTTTTAAGATTTTGTTTTCTTTCTTTGTTTTCAAGCAAATTTGAACATTTTCTCTTAAGGGAAATGTTGTTATTATTTGGGATCTTAGTTTTTGGGGCGCTATATGTTTTTCTAACTACTAAACTTATATAAAAGATAATTTCTTTCCAATTTCTTTCTGTTTCTGTTTGTAGTTTAACCAAGGGCCATAATTCATTGTCGGTTGTTTACAATAGCGAAAATCATAGCAATGGCGATGATGATGATGACAACAATGACGCAGTTGTAGATTATCATTGATCTTTGTCTTGGGGCCTGGCCCGGTCTGGTCTGTCCCGGCTTCAGTTGGAGGCTGTCATATGATTTAATACCCTATTATTATATTTTCAATCCGTTTTCAAACAATAACTCCATAAAATCAGAGTCGCTGTATTACTCTTCAACGCATAACAATGTAATCGCAATCATATTATGTTCACATTCATTGGTTTTATAATAGACGATTTATTGTTTGTGTGTGTTTTCCTCTCTCCTTCTTCTTCTTCAATGGAACTTCCTTTAAAGTCTCGAAGCGAAACAATGCAACTTTTAATGGGTCAATCGGTGGTGAATAATATGGCAACAATGGCAACTAATTTATTTTATTTAGAAGCTGAATAAGTAGGCCTCAATGTCTCATCAATATGACTGTAGGCAAATATGCATTTGAGGTCTACTAAGCCCAAGAGGTGTTTTGGTTAAACCACATTAGGTGTAGTGAAATTTTTGTGAAGTTTATATACAAATCTGATTTGAATTTAATAAGTAAAGAGCCACGTGATGCTATTAATCAAAGTTAGATATGTTTGTGGTTTTTAATCAATCTAAATTAACACCGAATATTGACATACTTTATAAACTGGTTTAAATCTAATACCAACTTTGATTGATCCATCTGGTGGTCTATGAGAAACATACTTTAATCTCTGATTAATAGTCCATAAAAATATTAGGTAATATAGAAATGTGATAAATAATCGATTTCTTTTTAAGGTGCGTCCGATTGATTTACCTTGGAAGATATACAAAAGATCAACTATAATGCAGCTTAGCTAAAGGTTTTTCTGCATTAAGTATGTAGCTTGTTTGCCTGTTAATAATCAAATTTGTCAAATTGTTAACAATAAAATGGAACTGAATAAAATTTGTTCAATCAATTTATGTCTGAAAATATATTTTGCCAAAAAACATTTCCATTTGCATATATACATTCAGAAAGAAAAAATATCTACAGGAAGGAAATTTTGGACAAATAGACTGAGTATTTCCGCGAATCGAAGTTAGATCTTCTAACAACAAATTTAGTTCGCAGATTTCCCGTTCAGAAAGCTAATTTTACAATCGATCGAGTTGAAAATTGGCAGTACATCTTCACCATTGGTCAAATAAATTCTTGAGGAAACAAAAACCATTTAAAAAGAAACAATGAGTTTGAAAATAATATATACCAAAGTAATAAATAAATAATTAAACAAAAATTTATGACAAAATATTGCAGATGTTTAAATTATTTTAATGCTGAAAATATTAGACTACATTGCAAAGGATCTTTGCCTCGCTAAATAAGAATATGACATCAAAATATTAAAATTAAAATAAAAATCAGTCGAATAAACCAACTAAGGTACATATACCCCCACTTTGTGATGAATGTAATGTGGGGGTACTTTGTGGGGGTGCCAGAAAGGTGGAAATATTTTGCTAGGTCTATAAGCGATGCAAAAGTTGTCTAAAATACAGAATATGACACCATATATATGATTGCTTTAGAATTTATAGGGAAGTTGTGTTCGAATGAATCTGTCAATTTGTGTGGGGGTACGAGAAGGGGCTTGACAAATACCCCTATTTTGCGGCGAACCGTTAATACCTCAAAGACATTGCACTGTACCGAATTGTACGTGTTTATGTGTACCGGTATTAAAGCTATTAAATTTTGGTATGATTTGGTAATTTTGTGTGGTCTGAGATAGAAAAAACAAGTAAGAAACTTCAGTCTGGTAAAACGACTTACGAATCCCCTCACCCACAGTCCCAAAAAATATTTATTTATTTTTTTGTTTAAATTAAATAAGTATCAATTTAATAAATTTTCCCCTATACTATAGTCGACCTCTGAGGTCTTCCTCTATACTAGAGTCGACCTCTGAGGTCTTCCTCTATACTAGAGTCGACCTCTGAGGTCTTCCTCTAAACTAGAGTCGACCTCTGAGGTCTTCCTCTATACTAGAATCGACCTCTGAGGTATTCCTCTATACTACAATCGACCTCTGAGGTTTTCCTCTATACTAGAATCGACCTCTGAGGTCTTCCTCTATACTAGAGTCGACCTCTGAGGTATTCCTCTATAATAGATTTTTTCACTGAACTCTAAGTCCAATAGAAGTATTACACTGTACAAAATGTCAAGTATTTGTGTGTACTAGTATTGAAGTTGTAAGCAGTTGTTTTGTGAAAAGTGGTCCATTTGTATGGGAGGTACCAAAAGGGGCGTGCCAATTACTGGACACTAGGTACTATAAACTGATATTAAAGCTATAAACAGTTAACTTTTCGTGCAAAATGGTTCATTTGTGTGGGATGAACCATTTTGCACGATACATTATGCATTATAATGTACAAAATTTCAAATATTTATATGCACTAGTATTAAAGATATAAGGCGTAAAATTTTAATACAAAATGGTTCCTTTGTGTGGCAGGTATTAAATAGGGTGGCGACACTTCGCCCATTTTTCTCATGGCGATAGCGACTAATAAACTATTACATGATCATTCGGATAAGTAGTATAGAAGTTATTAGAGAATCAATATTTCACTACATTTTAACCCTTTGTGAGGGAGGTACTAAAAGGAGTGGACCAATATGGTCGACATTCAAACTTAGCCTTATATAGAAGTGAATATTATCACATACCAAATTTGAAGCCAATCCATTAATCCTTTCGAGAGTTATCGTGCGCTCCAGCCAGACGGATGGACATTGCTCAAATGACTTAAAATGTCCTAAAACGGATTTCCGCTGAACATACTTAGGGTCTAAGGTCACTTCTTCGATGTGTTACACTTTTTGTCCATAGCAAATGATATATACCATCGTCACACTAAAGAGGGTATACAAACGGATTTCCTCCGAACATGCATACTTCTGGACTTAGGTCACTCTTTCGATATGTTACACTTTTGGCCCGTAGCAAATGATATATACCCTCATTTCACTAAAGCGAGAGTATAAAAATTAGTACTGTAAAACAAAAGCTAATGCTGCTTATGACATTTTGAACTGTAAAGTATAACACGAAATCTAGAAAAAAAATTAAACTAAAATTCGAAAGTCAAAAAGTTGTTTTTAAATAATATATATTTGGAAAACTTCTTAAAGAATAACTTTGTTTGTTTGAAACTTCATATTTTATTGGTATATTAATAAATATATGCATTTCAAACAAAATTTCTTTATTTTCAAGTAGAATGAATTTGTTCACAAATATATAAAATTAAAATATTTTGTTATATTTTCTATTTATATATTATATTTTCTTTCAATTCAAACATATCATAAATGATGATTTTCCCCCGTGTGGGCAATCAATATCCTTTCGCAACAGTAAAGTGTCTGCAGTCAACATATTAACGTTACACACAAAAAATTTTAATTGTGCCAACGAATGATCATAGTACAGTAAGGAGAGGTTATCGAACTCATATTGCAGTTTCGCACATAACTTATTGATTACAATAAAATGGTTATGAAAACTACACTGAAAAATATTGTTCATTAAAGCAAACAAGGACTATTTTGAGTCAACAACTACTCAAGCAAAATTTTTGTTTATTCTAAAGAAATGTTTTTTTAAATGAAGAAAAATTCAAATAAAAAAATGTCTTTGCCAAATACAATGAAATATTTTTTTTTTAACAAATAGTTATGTTAACTTTTTTTTGAGGTTTATGATTGTTTAACTGAATAAAAGTATCATTAAACAGTTCTTTATGAATTGAGTAATTATCTGATTTATGCCCCAGAGCCGCAGGTAAACCATAATGATTCTAAGATCATAATAAATGGCTTAATCTCAAGCAAAACAAACGATATTTTTCTTACTTTGACTAACAGCTGCATAATCACCATTTAGTTGTAGATGTACTTAAATGGAGAAAATCGCCTTCATTAATTTAGTTTAATGAATTTCAAATACATTAAACCGAAGTGGCTTTTTTTATAACTCCAACTAAGCCGATATGAAAAATTAGACAAGGCCGAAAATCTAATTACTAAATACTTTACAAGGGTGAAAAATTTTAGTTCAGTGCATTTAATGATTTCAGCTATCTGAGTTTATTATTGGTTTAAGCCGTGAAGAGGTCATATGTTTAACCAATTGTTGCAGACATGTACACGTATTACTGACATAATACACATAATTTTAAACTTATGGAATTAATGACACCACATATAAAAAAACAAATCAATGTGGAGGGGAAAAAATTATATTTTCATCCAAAATTTTTAGTACTTTATTATAAATTTTGTAAGATTTTCATGCCTAAAATAAAAGTGTATAGAATCTTTTAAAACTTATACCGAACCAAATTTTTATCGTATTTCCAGACTTTGAAATCATAAATCATAAAGCACAGTCAAGTGGCTATGCTGCCCACAGACTTCAGTGCTCATCAAGGGCTTTCTACCAAGAGACAAATTTTATGTAAACTAGGTATCCTCCAAAGAACAGGTACGGTCCACAAACCCATATAAATTATGCAATAAATAGTTCGGAACAGTGTAACAAATATAATTATTTCTGCTTATTGATCCAGATATGATCATCAGGGATGTTAGTGAGAATTATTTATTTATTTAAAATTATATAAAAAAATTGTATTTAATTGTTGTATTTTAAATTGTATTTTAATACAATGATAATTTTGTATAGATGACCAATTGAAATGGATAATCTGATATTAAAATCCTCGAAAGATTATCTTTGCATTGCCTAATTATGAGGTTATTATAAATTTATTTTGTGGCTGATGTTTGTAACACCCCGAAATAATAATGCAGCTAGACTCACATTAAAATATACCGATAGAATCACTAGCTTAATCGATTTAACCATGTCTGTCCGTCCCTCTGTTTGTCAATCTTAAGTTGTTCGTTATGTACAGGTTGCAATTTCCCTCATATCTTTTTGACATTTGGCAAGTAGGGCTATTTCACCCCTGGGAAGAACCCTATTGAAATTGGTCAAAATCGGTTCAGATTTACATATAGCCCCCATATATTTATTCATTCCGATTTTAACTTTTAGCGCTATAAAAGCTGCATTTTACATCCAATCATTTTCAAACTTAGCAGGATAGAGTTTCTTCATCTAAGCACCCACATTACCGAACTTGAGGAAAATCAGTTTAGATGCATATATATTTTGATATATATATATGTTCCTTCTGATTTGACCTTTTAGCGCTATAGAAGCTGGTTTTCAAAAATGTAAATTTATGTAAACTATTTGAATCTGAAGTATAACCTTTGGCACTAAGCGCCCACGATTTGGCGTAAAAACAATAAATAATAACCTAGATATTTCAGTGTTATTCGATGTTACTAGAGTGGTGTAGGATATTATATAGTAAGTCCCGCCCGACTTTACTTTCTCCTTACTAGTTTTTAGTTTGGTTTTATCCAAAAAACAAATCGAAGAAGTTTAAAATTTTACTGCAGGTCTTATTAAATTTTTTATTTGTTTGACAATCTTATCTAAAATAAGACTAATTATACCCTCACTCTTATTATACACTCACCAAAGTGAGTGTGCTACCGAACGAAAGTGTAACACATCGAAACATTGACCTAACATGGTAAGTATTTTTGACGAGAATCCGTTTTTGGGTGCAATTTAACTCTCGATTGACTTAAATGTTATCTCGATTGATTTTAGCCTACCTTCAAAGATCCGCCATTTGGTCCACACAAAGGGTTAACGACTAAAGAAATATTTAATTTCTTATACTTTTATATACTATTTATGCGAATTTTGACAAATAGTAAAAAAATCCGATGTACAACTTCAGATATCAACAAACATTTTTGGTGGATTATTTTAAGAAAAATATAGACATATTAGTTTAATTAATTTTCACATCATTTCAGAATCAATCAACTCGCAATGTCTGCAAATTATATATTTTAGATTACTATTTCAAAGACTATAGTCTGACAATTAATGAACAACATTTTTTCACCTTTCTGGCATCTCACACTCAAAATGCCAAATTCTATATTAAATTTCCCGCATATAGAGAGAAAAATTTGCAACCCCTCATATATTTATTCATTTGTGACTTTTAATTACAAAATAAAGATTTTTGCATTTAAATATTCAGAACAGATATCGATGCATTTATTTAGGCCAAGTTTTAAGTTTTTCAGCAATTTAAAGATGTTTTCGCAAATTTTAAATTTTAGTAAAAATTCCTTGTAAGATAAATAGCATAACACTTTGCAACAACATTTTTGTCGAAAGGCTGCGCATAATATTATCTGGTGTAATATGGAGTCCTAAACACGAAAAAAATAAAACAGAAGTTTAGTAACTGTCGTTAGAAAGAAAAGAAAAAAATTTATTTTTTTCAAGAAAAAAACCTTTTTTTGCTGGCCCGAAAAAGACCATAAAAAATATAAGTTGAACAAAATTCGCCAAAAAATGGTTTGTTCCATATTTTGAAATTGTTTTTTTCTAATTGTTTTAACGACAGTTACTAAACTTCGTTTTCAACATTTTGTAGCCTTTATAATTTCCTTTAATTTAAATGGTATCTCGGCTTTATCGAGCTTATACTTCAAAAAATACGGTTCAAATACTAAAGGTACCTTCCATGAAAATGGGAATTCTAGAAAAAAAAAATTTAAAAAACACTTTACCATAAATTTTT
Organism: Eudasyphora cyanicolor; assembly: GCA_963930755.1. Classification (NCBI taxonomy): domain Eukaryota; kingdom Metazoa; phylum Arthropoda; class Insecta; order Diptera; family Muscidae; genus Eudasyphora; species Eudasyphora cyanicolor. The sequence continues at coordinate 8,608,258 of OZ005737.1, forward strand.
TTTTTTGGCTTTATAAAATAGTATGCCTCAATCTATACCAAAAAAGTTTCTAGGTCTCGGAAACAAAAAAAAAAATTTTGGTTGCATAGTGTAATCAATAATTCGAAATAAAGGGAAAAAAACAGTCAGCAAAGTTTTGAAATATTTTTTCATTAGGATATTATTCTGGCTTTAGATCATCTTTGCCTCTATTATGTATTATAGAATGCCATTTTTTTTAAAAACGGTGAAGCAAATACAATTACTTGACAGCTCATCTTCAGCATCAGCATTCAGCGAAGTTTGGCTGATTATTCGGCCAAAAATCCAGCTCTAAGAGGCAAAGCTTCATCCAAACGAATAACAATTATTAACTCACTTCTGCTCCAATTTAAATTTCTTGATTTTCAAATAAAATTTATTTCCTCATAAATATATAATATTAAATAATTTGCGTTGATTTTTGCTTAAACTAAAGGCAGTTTACTTAATATTAAGGGCATACATACAAATATTAAGTAATTTTCTTAATTTTTAGTGTGAAATATACTTATTTTATTGATCAGAACGTCTTTGGCTCAAACCTTTTCTCTCTGTGTAAGTTATTGCGCCCTATTCTGCTCAATATTTGTTTTTTTACAAAATATTTAAATCACTCTTAAGTGAAAGTAGCTATTTTGAGAAATGCTCTATGTATATCCCAAAATATTTTCAAAATACACTGATAAAAAAATGTGCGTAACAGGAACCAATGTTTTATAAAAAGTCAACTATTAAACGATTCTCTTTCCTGCAACGAAAATTTCCGTATCTTTTCCAATTCACGAAAAAAACGTAATTTTCGCAAGTATGATTTCCGATCGAAAAAGCTGAAGGATTCGAATGTGCAAAAAAATTGAATCGATCTAACAAAAAAAACTTTTTAATACAAAGGGTTTTTTCTATTTTTTAGTTTTCTAAATATATAAATTTTATTTATTTTAAGAAACTTTCTCACACATTAAATATTTGAATATATTTTTTTAAAAGCAATTAAAGCAATTTTTTTGTTGTCTTATGACTTTTAGTGAAATTGTTTTCGCTGTGTAACACTAATGAATAAATATATTACACAAAATCACGATAAATATTTATTATTTTTTTAAGTCTAAAAGGCAAAATTATGTTTGAAAAGCCTTTGGAAAATAATGAAATTCTCATTGCTTAAATGTTCATATCCAACTTATTCAACACATTTTCATGATTTTTATATTCCACTTGTTTATTTATGTTCGAATTTCCGGATAGTTTTTAATTATCTTTTTAAAATATGATATCCTTTTGAAAATGTCTATTATCCTTTTATTCCGCTCTTTTCACTACTCACCACATCATTAGCTCCACGATTATTAGGGTTATTTGGGTTAAATCCTTGTGCGCTTACAGCAGCCCAACAGCAGAGGGTGCTTAAAAGCACCACCGAAAAAACTTTCATTTTTAACGAACTTTGCAAGCTCACACGATTCGAGCAACAGTCAACGACCGCAAAAACACTTTTTTATTTTCCAAAAAAATCACTGATTTATTTTCAAGATTCTCTGGGAGAATTTTCACTTTTTTTGACACCACCAAAGAAATTGTTACAGTTTCTGCTTTAGATTATAATCGGTGTAGTTGTTTAAAATTCTAATAGTGTTTGGTATTTTGTTGTTTTTGTTATCTGTGTTTGTTCGTTTTAAATATGCACAAAACGTTTGGTGTCCCCGGACGAGGAGAAGAAGCACAAAATTGTTATATGGTGCGCGTGTTGGCCAAGTTAATACAACTTCAAGTTGAATGAATGTCTTTTGGTCGAGTAGTAATATTTTTTGGCCATTCAAAGATGGTCGTCGTCGTTGTCGGCGGAACCAGAAGACAACTCCGTTTCTTTTGGGGGAAACGCACACACAACTGGATGGGTAAAAGTTTCAAACGTAACTGAAATTCATTTAAAGTTTGAATTTAATTTTAAGCCTCACCGGCTAAAGAAATCACCACAGACAGAAGACCACCACTGACACCGACAGACCGAATGAAACTCGCACTCACTCACACTTAGTCGGACGGCGACGGCGCTTAGACGTTGTACGTTGAGACGACTCGGTGTGGCCCGAAACGAAGAAGAGATGCCAAAATCTTGAAGCTGAAACCCAAGCGTGTTTCTGAGCTCAAGCAGTAGTTGCAATAGCCGATCGATTTAAGCGGTATTTTTTAGCGTAGACTTCTTCTTCTTCTTTGGTGGCGACGAAGACTTGAGTTAACCGAAAAAATTTGGGACTTAAAGAAAAACCGCACGTTTTATGACTGACTGACGTCTTTTGCAGCGGACATATATGTTGCTTGCTTTGGCAGATCTTGTTAAAGACTGAAATTGCAAGTGAGCCACAATGAACGTTAACACTTTGGCTAACTGTGATTTTGTTTTGTACAAGTATTTTAGGCTTAAAGCTACCGACCAAACCAACCAACCAACAAGTGGTGGAAGTAGTCTGTTGTGTGGTAAGTAAATGTATATGTACTTGGTACGTGTTGGAAGAGAGGTAATGTTCCTTTGATGTTGCTTTTGGCCATGGCTATGATGATGATGGTGATGATGCAGCCGATGACGATGTAGTTGAAGTTGCCTCTATCAACATCGTGCAAAGCTTCTTCTGTTTTTGGCTTTTCCTGAAGCGGGTTTTTTTTTCTGGTCGCACCGAGTTTGTTGCATGAATGCTACGGCAGATGTGCCCCGGCAGCGGCCGCATCATCAGCTTGTTTGGCTTTTGCTGCTACTGCCACCGATGTTAATGCTGTTTAGCTGCTGTTAATGATGATTGTAATGCGTGGGAAACAATTGCGAAATTTTTGAGGAAAAAGCCAAAACAGAAGGCGAACCACGGCAAAGCTTTTATGCCAACTGAGAGAAAGTTTTTTTTTCTGCGCACCAATTGAGAGTTCCTGAAAATCAACATCGAAGGAGAATACTGGAAGTGAAGGAAGCGAATGATGGATTACAAGCGAATATGACATGTGAGTCTACTAAGAGAGCAGCTGATGTTGATTTATTAACAATTACAAGTATGTACGAGTATGTTTAACAAAATAGGGCTGTGAAGAAATCTAACTCATTGTCACGCATTAAAATATATGTTTGTTGAACACATGGTGACCTAGATTAACTTAAAAAAAGTCTGCATATTAATATGTACGTTACAAACGCTTCACATATTGCATTATTTAGAAACTCACCTCGTGGTGAATTTTTGAAAACTGTTGTAATAGCGATATTTCTATCAAATATTTTCAAAATTCACAGAAGATAATTGATTAAGACACTTTTTGAGAAATTCACCACGTCGTGAATTTTTAAAATATTGAACAATTGCACGGTTTTTTAGGATATTCTTAATTTACAAAAGATAATTTATTAAGACAATTTTTGAAAGGTTTTCTTTGTGTTCCCCAAATATAAATGTCATAATCTCAAAGAAAGTTTCTTTCTTTTAATAAATTTGACACAAAACGTGACGATATTATGGAATATTTCACATACTCTTAAACTTAATAGTATATACGTAAATTGTGCAGTTTAATATTCAGCACGTACTTAACTTAGAATAATGTTCAAAACTATACAATGTGGTTCAAATATAGCATGTGGTGAGTTTATTAAGAGTAATAAGAAATATTGCGTTTGGCATTACTAACACTATTTTTATACACTCACATGAAGGAGTGACATACTAACACTATTTTTATACACTCACATTAGTGGAGGCGTTTTCATATCATTTGCTACGGGCCAAAAGTGTAACATATCGAAGGAGTGACCTATGACCCCTAGTATGTTCGGTGGAAATCCTTTCACGATATTTTAAGCCATTGCAGCAATGTCCGCCTTTCGTCTGTTTGGCTGGTGCGAACGATAACACTCAAAATGTGTAACGTTTTACTTTAAATTTGGTAATAATAATATTTTTCCTATCTCAGACTAAGTTTGAATATAGGCCATATTGGTCCACTCCATTTCGGCTCGGCTTTTTCACCAATTGCTTAACCATTAAGAAAAAACGTATTTGGCGAGATTTTCTAAACTCACCACATGGTGGGTATCTCTTCAAACTTATATTTATGGCATTTATATCGCTATAAATATTTAGAAAAAGGTAACGTATAATTAAGAGAGCTTTTAAAAAACTCAGGAGGTGGTGAAATTTTCCAAAATTTAAATTTGTGACATGGATATTGCTTTAAACATTTAGTAATAGGAAATTACTAATTTGAAGAACGTTTTAGAATCTGATCACGAGGTGAGTTTTTCCAAAAACATATATTTTTGATGTGAATATTGTTGGAGCTGTAATTAGAAACTCACAACGTGTTGTGTTTTTCCAAATATTTATATTTATGTTGTGGATATTGCTATAAACATTTAGGAAAAGAAAATGTCTCATTAGATGAGCTTTATAGAAAGTGAACTAATGGTTGTTCTTTCCAAAACTTTGGGATACTGTTATAAACATTTGGGAAATGGATATATCAAAATTTGAGATTTTTTAGTTACTCACGATATGGTGAGTCTTTAAAAATACCTGAAATTATGTCGTGGGTATCCCAATAAACATTTCGAAAAATTAAATATACGATATTACAACCTCTCCTCATGGTAATTGCTCCCAAAAAACGTTCGCGATTTAAGATTATGATTTACTTAGAATTCTAATAATTTTATAAAATTCTATAATTTTGTAAGTTATTACTTGATTATGCGAAGGCAACATCTATTGTATCATTCTCCATAACGTCGAAATTTGCACTCGTGCGAAACTGTAGCCATTTGTAGGTCAGGGTGTCAGTAGTAGTATATAGTTGTGACTAAATTTAGGTATTCAGATAATATAGTAGACGAAATAATCTACAAATTTTCTTCAGTTTACTTTGTTATTATAGATTACCGTACGATAACAATTTTGAAGATTGCAGTATATCGATATAACAAAATCAATGCTCAAGTTTACTTGTTTCTTACCCTACAACACATCTGAACTAATTGCAGATATATATCTGTACGTGCCTTTTTTCAATTTCTCTCTAGACATATCTTAACAAAGAATTAATCCATTGTAATTCCCATGAGAGGTTAACAATAAAACTCTATGTCATTTTTGCATTACAACTCAATGATGTCACACTTTTTTCACACTCATAATTGAAATTATTGTCGTAACAGCAGCATTTTTGAGTAAAACATCTCGTAAAAGTGTACTTGGTTCCAGGAAATGAAATACTTCAAATTGTGATGTACCCATTTGATCTGATGTTGATAATTTTTTCCGGTGACGCCCGAAGAAAGTATAAGATTTTTGGTAAAATGCAGAGATTGTAACACCTACGTGAGTGTTAAGTGAAGACAATTATTAAATAAGTAAAAAAAGTTACACGTTTTTTGTTAATATCAACGAAATGGGAAATAAGTCACATAAATACTCGTATATAGACTACCGGCAATATTATTCTGTTATGAGATGACACTCGAAAAATAATTGTGATTTCAAAGAAAAAATATTTGTTTTGAATTCCTTATATTTCTTTAAATAATTTAGGAAATAAACTTATTAAGAAAAAAATAATTTTTAATTCAAACTTTAGTCGCGCTATGACTGTCTGTTATAGTCCAATTCCTAAGAATTCACATTTGTACCGCGATTTTTTAAGCACTGAATGCATATTTTCGGGTAGGGTTTTTCCGCATTTTTTCTCCTATTCAATATCTACAAATTTGCATCAGACACAAAGGAGATATTCCGTACGGTATACCGAGAAAAAAAATATAGAAAAAGTGCTAAAAATCCAACTTAAGCAAAAAATTCGAATGGCCATTAAATTATTAATTGAGACAACTTGACTAAACGAATGATGCAGAAGTTCTTATTTTTGGGACTACTTTCACGTCCAATTCTCAGAATTGAGTCCCAAATAAATGAGCTGAAAAATGCTGTACTGTGTTGTATTTGTTATTACAGACATGGAACGACCTTAAATTAATTACATATTGGACATCAATAAAAGACATGGAACGACCTTAAATCAATTACATCGTTTACTTTAATTAAAGACATGAAGCGTCCTTAAATCTATTACATGCTGTACTTAAGTTAGGTACATGTTGTATTTGCTATTAGGTGTATCGACTAAAAATACTGAAGCTAGACCTACATTAAAAAATACCGACCAACTCAGAATAACTAACTGATTCGATTCAATACAATTTGAATAAAACCGGACAAGACTTAGTTTTTATCCCACGCAAAGATTTAGAAAGGTATAGTCGTCTCCGTCCAAATTAAGATCTTCTTTACTGTTTTTTTTGTTATGAAAACGAGACAAATATGATCTAAATTCGCCTTGTTTTCATAAATTTTTCTTGAATTCAATAACATTTTGTATAGTTGGCATGCAGCGTACGCTTTGAAAATAAACACAATTTCAAAAGAAAATAAAAAAAATCGTATTTGCAAAATTTTATAAAAACAAGTAAGAAAGTTTCAGTCGGGTAAACCGACTAAGGTATACCCTCACTTTGTGAGTTATGTAATATATTATATTACACAAATTAATCTGTCAATTTGTGTGGGAGATACCAGAAGGGGTTAAACAAATACACCTATTTTTCGGTAAACAGTAGATTCTTTGAATACATTGCACTGTGCCGAATTATAAGCGTTTATGTACACTGGTATATTAACGTTACGAGCTATACAATTTTGGTATGATTTGGTCTTTTAGTGTGGGAGGTACAAAAAGGGACGTGGTGATAACGCCCACTTTTCACAGGACTGTACAAAATTTCAAGTATTTGTATGTCCTGGTATCAATGTTATAAGCCGTTAAATTTTGATGTAAAATGGTCTATTTGTGTGGTAGGTACCAAAAGGGGCTGTACAACAACCCCCATTTTTTACCGGACTATTATATACTGCACACAATTTCTAGCATTTCTATGCGCTTGTATTAAAGTTATAAGCAGTTCAATTTTAATACAAAATAGTCCATTTGTGTGGAAGGTACCAAAAGGGGCCTGGCAACTTCGCCCATTTTTTCCGAGGTGATATCGACTAAAAAAAAAATAAAATGCGTGGAATTTCAGATGATTCTAATAAGTAGTATAGAAGTCATTAAAGAATTAATATTTCACAAAATGTTAACCCTTTGTGGGGGAGGTACTAGAAGGAGTGGACCAATATCTTCGTAGTTAGTCGGAGATAGAAAACAATATTACCGTATACCAAATTTGAAGTCAATCGGTTACTCCTTTCGAGAGTTATCGTGCGCATCAGCTAGCAGACAGAAAGACGGACGGACGGACATTTCTCATTGGACTTAAAATGACCCAAAACGAATATCCGCCGAAACTACTCAGGGTCTTAGATCACTACTTCGATGTGTTACACTTTTGGGCCGTGGCATATGATATATACCCTCGTATCACTAAAGTGAGGGTATAACTAAATAAGATAAAAATAGTTTCGAAAAGTGTGGCCCAACATATGGCGTATGTTATTTTTAAGTTTTAACGTGAAGCCAGTACAGGGCTTTACTGAAAAATTTTGATGTTTTACGGCGTTTACCGATTTTTTGAAACTTGGTAGACAGATAAACCAATAGGTGGAAAATATCATAAGCTACTTTGATTTTTGTTTTTCTGACAAGTGATTTTCAATCATTTGACCACAGAAGCTCTTTCGAGAGGAAAAACTGAAATTTGTACGAGTATATCCAGGATCGTTGTATGACTATCGGACAGTTCAGACCAAAACAAAAAATCTTTAAAATAAAGTCTTTTGTCTATAAGATTACGAACGATAATGACATTCTTCTAAAACAATATGGTTTTAAATTCAATAATATGAAAATATCGCACCGAAAATTAAGGCATTTTCATGAAAATGTATATAATTCCAAGTAAAATTTCTTTAGAATTATAAGAATGTTTACTTAAATTAAAAACATTTGTCCCTAGATCTATGATATATATTTAATAGCTCAAAAAAAATTCATAATCAACATGTACACAATATTATGTACAACGAAGCATTAAAATAAAAATAAGTTCTTTGAATCAAAAATAATTTCGTTTCTTTTGTACCCCATTAAAATTGGTTGAAAACGGTTCAGATTTAGGTGCTATAGTCTTATTATTAATATTAGTGATAAAAAAAAGCTTAATTTGAAGTTATAGTTGCACACTCACATACATAATTTCTATACCTAAGGAGGCCCTGTATAGAGGACCAATGTAAACCTTATACATCTTCTACAAGTATGCCAAGTTTTCTCTTCATTTGTATTCTTGTCATGAAACTGTTGTTATTTACTTTTCTGAATTCATCGCACTGTGCAGGATCAGCATTTCGTTCTTGGACTTGGAACATATACGAAGTGTATTCAAAAAGTAGGGGAACATTTTATTTTTATCAAAAAAATGTATTTATCCATCACGATAAATTTTGGGCCCTTCAACGAAATCTTCCTCAGATTTAATATAGTAATTTTCCAATCCTCGGACACTTTCATATGGATAACGTTAGTTCCTGCAAAAAATTTCACATTTTTATGATTTTTCTGTGACGAAACGGTTAAACATTTTTGATTGAAACCAATGGTACATTAAAGTATAACTTTCAAAGTTTATTGTGTAAAATTTTCTTAAAAAAAATATTAAAAAATATGGCAACGACAGCATTTATGCGGAAGCGTCACGAAAAAAAATTGAATTGCGGTGCCCCTCATAACTCGATACCGGATCATCTGATATTAAAAAAAAAAAATATTTAGTAAGAAAATCGTTATAGTCATAATTTACATAATTTACGAGGTCGAGTTTTTTTCGAAATTTAATTTTATAATTTTTGGGAACACATTGAAGAGAAAAATGCGACTTTTGTCAGAAAAAATCGACTAATTGGTTATTGTTAAATAAAATGAAAATACCAAATTTATAAAAAAAAACGACAGCTTTACCTCGTAAATTATGTAAAAAAGAGTGTTAAAAATTTCAAAAGGATCGGTTCAGTAGTTTATGAGTTATGAAAACATGGGCTGTGGGAAAAATGCTTTAAAGATCTTCTGATGTACTGATTCACATATGAGGCGCGGTTGCTTAAATTGCTGTATCTTCGTTAGTTTTGCTCTGATTCACATCAAATTTTCACACAATATTCTTGAAAAAATTACAAAAAAATGCTTAAAAACTTTTAAACTTTACTTAGGGCCTGTTTCTGTAACTAATTTTCGTTCGTCTACGGCGAACGATCAAAAATCACTGAATTATTCCGAGAAATCTATAAGTCACAGGAGTTTATAATTCGTTGTGTCTATAGAAAAGATCGTACCTAAAATATTTCTAACCTTAGTTTTATAGAATTCAAGTAATAGTTGAGAGATTTTTGATCGTTTGTCGTAGACGAACGAAAATAAGTTACAGTAACAGGCCCGTACAGCTTCAACTTCATACACGTTACGCCGAATTTCACCACTAAATGAATTTTGATATCTGCACCTAATACATCCTTGATTTCTTTGCAGGGCTTATTTTATTAATCTTTACGAAAAGAAAATGATATAGGGTTTCCCAGAAAATTTTGTTTTAGAAATTTTGTAGAGTCAAAAATAATTTTAGAAATGGGTACATTTTGGTCAAATAACATACTCCACCCTAATATAACTCCAAAGTAGTTCATGTAGAAATTTACCAGCTTTATAACTATAATTTAATTTTGAGTGTATCATTGGGGAAATGTATTTGTACTAATTCAGTGATTTGCCAAAAAGAAAAACTTTTGCTAGAATAATTTAAGCTGTGTTGCAATTGGCATTGCCATTGAAACAAATGAGCAAAATTTCATAATATGTGGAGGAGTAAGTTGTAAGCTTAAGTTGAATAGAAATTGACTGCTAACTTTTGCATAATTATCTGTTTACATTCCCACGCTTAACTTTGCATGTTTTCGGGGTTTTTATTTTCAAATGTTGGCACATTGGCAACGCAAACATTTTCCTGTCAAATTGAGCCCGACGGCAACACAGCTAATCAATTTTAAAGTATACCCACTCTCAAGGTCAGTTTTACAGTTTTTCAGTTTTGCATGACAATCCCCAAAATAGGTCTTTTAAACCAAAACAAAAAAAAAACACTTTTATTTTGTATTATTTTAATGTGGAATTTAAATTTAAATCAAATCTCAAAAACTCATTTGTTTGTTTACCAAACAATTGTTGGGTGCTTTGATGGGGATTTATTTATCAGCCAATTTCCACTTTTGTTTTTCAGCTATTCCCCGCCACCCGCTTAGCTCTGGCTTAGGAAAAGTTTATTTTATCGTTTTTTTTTTCTTTTATATTTTGTTTGTATTAAATTTTCAAGTGAAACAGACGTGATTTAATTGTTTTGAGATGAGTTACGAAATATTTTAAATAATTTCCATAAATTTTGATTCCAAACTAAGGTGTGGAACTGTCACTAGCCGCGGTGTGTTTTTTGTTCGCCACAACAACGGCCGTTAGCGGTTATCGTGGAAGAGATTTCATCTAAAAATGCATGACTTGTAAAGTAATGTGATATAGCCGGCAGTATTTATCCATTGTCTACGTTCTTCCACAATTGTGGCACGTTTTTCGAACTGAATCATAGAGAGAAAAAACTGTTACAATAACCTTCAGTTATTGTTTCTTCATAAGTTGGCTCATTGTTTTTGATTTCCGATTGAACGAACTACTTCTTTGTTAAGACAATAAAAATTAAGAATTTGTTTCTTGGCTTTAATTTTTTTAAAGAAATGTGTTAATATGGATTATACGTTTAATAATAATATTTACAGAGCACATAAAATGTACTTGGGAACAAGATTTTGTTTATTTAATAGATCAATAAAACTATAGAGGTCATATATATAGGTAAATTTATATAAATAATATTTATCTGAGTTAAGAGATAACGATGGAAGGTTAAATCAGGGATACGTATAATTTGTGAATATATTTTTCACCTTCATGATAATCTCACAAAATAACAATTTGTTGTAGAAACTGAAATTATTATAAAGTTTAACAAATCAGATTAGAAGTAAGATATTTTAAAAATATCACTTCATTTCTATAAATTGAGGTTATATATGCAAGTCGTACGCCATATTTAGTAATCAACCCAAATCATAGTTAAGTAAACTGTACACGTTGAAAAAAATTGCTTCTGTAGTATATTGTCCCAAACATGTTCTGCTTGAAATATATAAAAGTTTAGGGTACACTGAAAATGTATTATATTTGGCACACACAATCCAAAATCACGTAACACCAAAAAAATCTAAATTAATTTTATGATAGATTATTGTCTATTAGGCTAAACTACACATTCCTACAAGATTTTGGAGTTCAATATCAATAATTTACCATTTTATGAGTGATATTCAAAATGACGTTACAGCAAACAAGGTCATTAAAAAAGCGGGAATGATTCATCAAATTTTATTTTATTTTATTCAGAAGTACGCCACAACTAATTGCGCTAGATTTGTTATTTGATTTCGCCTTAATAGTCTGAAATCCCTAAATTTGGTCAAAAGCTTAAAATTACTTTACTTTGTTTTTTGCTTCTCCTGAAAAATCATGAACATGTGGGTTACGTTATTTTGGATTTCAGGTGACGATATATAAAATTGTTGAGTGACTGGCTGACTGACTGACTGATCATCGCCCAGGCCAAACGGCTGAAGCTAGAATCATGAAATTTGGTGGGAGGGTAGTCCTTGGGACGTAGACGAGCAATAAGGCGGGATTTTTCCAAATTCGTACTATTAGCCGCTCAATGGGGCAAAAAGGGATAAATATGGTACCACCGCCAAATCTAAACGAAGTGAGCTAGAATCTTGAAATTTGGTATGAGGGTAGCCATTAGGAGGTAGACTCAGAAATTGGCAGGATTTTTCGAAATTCGAACATTTACGCACACAGTGGGTAAAATGTGATAAATGTGGTACATCAGCCAAATCCAAATGGCAAGAGCTAGAATCGTGAAATATTGTGTGATGGTATCCCTTATGAGGTAGACTCTGAAATTGACAGAATTTTTCGAAATTCGAACATTTACGTACACAGTGGGGTAAAAAGGGAAAATAAAGGGCAAGACCTAGAATCGTGAAATATGGTGTGAGAGTAGCTCGTGGGACGTAAACAAGAAAAAGGGCAGATTTTTTTTTTTTAAATTTAAAGCCTATTATTAGAATGGTGAAAATTGAAGCGAGTGGTATCTTTATGACAACTGATCGGGGTATTAAGTTTTTTTTTGGAGTTCGGGGCACAGTGGGGCAAGAAGTGTAAAATATAGTATAGTGGCTTAAAAATGTGAAACATGGATCAATGGTTTTGGAACATAAACTAGAGATTGGAAGTGATTTTTAGTAATTCTAACTTTAAGAGGCACAGTGGGACACGACGGGTTAATTATGGAGCATGGGGAAAAAGGGAGCATGGAACTTAATCATGAGATATGAAGAGTTTATATGGTTTTAGGAGCACTGTGGTCAAAAACGGTTTAATAGTGGATTGGAGAAAATATGATTAAATATGTTACAGTCGGGGAAAAAGGTTAAGGTACGCTAGCGTGGAGACACATTTTAAATACGAGTACGGTACAGTGAGACAAAAATTTTTTAAATATGGTACAGTGGGTAAACATTTTGTACAGTGAGATAAAGAGTTGAAGGGGGCACAGTTGTGCAAGAAGGGTTAACTATGGTACAGTGGGGATAAAAGTAGTTATATGTATATGGTAAAGTGGGACAAATGGGTTAAAAATGGTACATTGGGGCAAAAAGCGTTAACTATGGAACAGTGGGGCAAAAAAAGTATTTACTATGACAAACATGGTTAACTATACAGTACAGTAGGGCATAATTGTGTTAAATATTGTACAGTAGAGCAAAGAGGGTTAAATATGGTACAGAGGGGTAAAAACTGTTAAATATGGTACAGTGAGACAAAGGCTTTGATATGACACAGTGGGCGAAAAGGGTTAACTATGGTACAGTGGGGCAAAAAGCTTTAACTATGGAACACTGGAAAAAAATGTGTTAGCTATGTTACAGTGGGACACAAATAATTAAATATGGTACAGTATGACAAAAATGGTTACAGTGGGCACAAATAGTAAAATATGGTAACGTGGAACAAAATGGGTTAATTATGGTACAGTGGGGCAAAAAGCGTTTACTATGGAACAGTGGGGCAAAAATGTGTTTACTATGGTACAGTGGGGCAAAAATGGTTAAATATAGTGGACAAAATATAGTAGGACAAAAAGGTGTTAAATTTGATTCAGTGGACCCAAAACGGTTAAATATGGTACAGTGGGTCAAAAAGCGTACATAGTACAGTGGGGGAGAGAGGGTAAGTTAAATATGAAATAAGAATGTTTTTTTCAAAATGCTTTTGCGTTTAGTAGCACTGTGGTGCAAAAAGGTTAAAATTGTGATGCAGTTGGGGCAAGCAAAAATTGTTCAATATGTTACAGAGGGGAAAAATGTGGTAAATATGGTTAAGTGGAGCAAAAAAAGTTAAATACGGTAAAAAGGTTAAATGTAGTAAGTGGGTAAAAAAGGAAACAAAATAGTCCCAGATATGTATAAAAATTCGTACTTTAGAAGCACAGTGTAATAAAAAGTGTTTAATATGGAACAGTGGTGCAAAAGGTGTTGAATGTGGTCCCTGAGTACAAAGGTAGCTCTTACAGCATAAACCAGAGCTTAGAATTGTTATTTCCAAATAGGTTCTTCTACTTAAATCGTGGGGAAAACAATAAATGACACAGATAGGGGACAAAAATGTTGAAATATCTCGAATTTGGATCTTGAAATATCAATTATCATTCTAAAATATTGTACAATCGTGCAAAATTGGTAAATTATGACACACAAACGGTTAAATGAGGTACAATGGAGCGATTCACTTTAGATTTTTAAATTCGTACCATTATAGACACAGTGGGACAAACATGGTTTCATATTGTACCAGGGTGTAAATGAAGATAATTGGAACATAAACTAGGGGAAAGCTGCTAACGTATGAATCAAAAAAATAGTTCTTCAACGTTCAGAGGTACAGTGGGAAAAGGGATAAATATTGTACCATGATGTCAGGGTAACTCTTGGAACACACACTAGAAATGAAACGAGGGTTCGTATTTTATACATAAAAGTAATCAAATCTTCTTCATTTTGCACCATATGTAATAATCATGTAATTTTGAAAGAAAGAGGTATAACTATTTTACAGTACCCTAAACAGAAAATAAATAGAAGATGGGGGCTGCGAAGCGCACCGGGTTAAAGCTAGTATTATATATTTGAGAAGATGTTGTTCTAAATAAATCTTTGTTTCCGTTCTAATATTTTTTATTTTGGACTATTATTTACGAAACAAACATTTATTTGCATTTAAGTATTCCGAAAATATATCAATACCTTAATTTTAAGACAAGTTTTTTGTAATTCAACGTTAATTTTTTGAGAAATTGTAAATGTTGAAATGGTATTATCTTGTATAATGATACATTGTTTATTTGTGCTTTAAGTTTCAAAAGTTATATCATTTGAAATTGTGAGGTATAACTCGAAATCAATGAAAAATTAAATTTGAAAACTCTGCAATGTTTTGAAAAGCTTTTTTGAACAAAATATATTTGAAGGAATTCCTAAACAATCACTTTATTTGTTTATAAACACATATTTTATTTTGCCAGAAACTGTACTCATTATATGCTAGACCATACTTATTGCAAAATTAACCTACAAGGCTAAATTTGAAGACACTATGATTATGGGCAGAGGAAAGATGGAGAAAAAATTTCCGTATGAATTTCTCTTTTTGTGCAAGGAGGGGCATGACAAATACGCCAAATTCTTCTTGATTGGTTGACACTTCAAATAAGTTAATTATACCGAATTATTGTGTTTATACGAACTGGTTTTAATGTTTTGTGTCTTACAATTATTTTTCACTGATCTGTATGTTCTGCATAAACATTGAACTGTACCGAATATTAAATGTTTATGTGCACTGCTATTGAAGGTGGTACAAAAAGGTACCTTTGAGTATTTCAACGAATTTTGACTATTTGCGGCGAAGATCAAAATAGGTGAATCTCATTGTTTTTTGTATGAACAAATGAAATTTCAGTCAAGATCTTTATTAAAAAAAACAGTAAGGTATTGTTAATGTCGGTCCATATAATACCCTACCCAACCCTATCAGTGCAAAATAAAAAAATATTGCCAAATTTTATCAATGTTGTGTTCGAAATAATATTGATCTGTCCAAAAATTTTTATTTTATGACGTTGAGATTCAAAGATGGGTCTGGATATATACAGCGGATATATCTAAATCTGGATATATAAGTTATAAAGTTCATTATACCTTACACCAATCTGAGGTACAAGATATTATAAGTTTGTTTTGGCCCATGTTTGTAACAGCCTAAAATATTGGAACAAGACCCATATTAAGGCATACCGATTGACTTAGAATCTTTAGCCATATATGTCCGTCTGTCTATCTCTCCATGTAAAGTTGTCCGCAAAGTACGGGTGACAATTTTACTCCGATATTGATTTACCATGAAATACTCGTAACTCCCAAATGAAATAAGTTCAAAAAAAAAAATGAAATAAGTCCCAAATGAAATAAGTTCCAAAAAAAAATGAAATAAGTCCCAAAAAATTTACATGTAAATTGGGACTTATTTCATATTTTGTTGAGATTTACTTCACTCTGAAATAACTCCCAAATAAAATAATACCCTATGAGATTTTATTGAGAGGAATTTCATTCGTTTTGAGCATTTGGGGTTATTTTATTCCGGCTACGCGGATCAAAGTTTTTTTGTGCAGCAGGCCTTTGGTCGGGATTAAAGTTCTGTCCGTTTCCCATTCAACCAAGAATTATCTTCATCACTGAACTAAGTTTGAAGTATAACGAACAGCTCTATTATTAGAATAGTTCAATACTTTAAAAACGTTCCTGGGAAAACAGGACTGTTTGACAAAAATTTAAAAAAAATTCAACACTCTCCAATTCAGGCATTCTTTAAACGATCCCGTTAAAATTTTGTGTAATAATGTCTTCGATCAGAAGACATCGCTTTTGACTAACTTGTCATAAAATCCCCCAGAAATTAAAATCTTACATAAAATTGTAAGTAACTCCGAAACTGATGAACAGTTTACTATAGGAAATGCTGGAGGTAATACAAATCATACAGAATTAATAATAATATACGAGTATGTAGAACAAACTTTCGATTTTTTACTAAAAATGTATATAAAAACTTTTTCATTGAAATACAAATTTTGACTATTTTTTTAATAAGCGATAAAATAAATCAGGCATAGAATATTGGAACAAAATTTGATAGATTGACATCTTTGCTTTTCTAATTTACAGGTCTTTTATTTTCTGATTAATTGAAATGAACTGTTAACAAAAATATAAAGTTTTTACATATTACATTTTGATTGTGCCTACCATTTCTTTACAAACTTCACCTTTTTAGCATTTCCGAAACAAAGCCCATTAAAACAGGTTAAACACATTTTCGGGTTTTTGTATGTTTTTGCACAGCATATAAAATCTTTTCTTCTTGAGGAATTTTATACAACAAAAATACCTTTAATCACCATATAAATTTGTAAAAAAAATCATATAAAAACCTGTTGTTAAACAACAACAA
This sequence comes from Eudasyphora cyanicolor, assembly GCA_963930755.1. NCBI lineage: Eukaryota > Metazoa > Arthropoda > Insecta > Diptera > Muscidae > Eudasyphora > Eudasyphora cyanicolor. Next base: position 8,625,019 of record OZ005737.1, read on the forward strand.
AAATCAACGACAGTGGCAAACCATAGGAGCGGAGCAGCAGCAGCAAAAACGCAGTCCAAACTTTAAGGGAGAGAAAGACTTTCACCAAAAACACAAGCCAACCATCGAAGATGAATAAAATATTGGCTCTGCAGACTCCAGACACTGGCTTAATCCGACAAGACAATAACAACAACGACAGATTTTTTGTTTTGTGAACCCAAAAAAAGTATTACGTTTTGTTTTCTTTTCTGATTATTCGAAATGATGTCCAAAAATATTCGTGATCATCATCAATACGATATGATGATGATCGTGATAATGATGCTGATGATCTCTATTACAACACGATCGCTGAATGTTATATGGACGGGGTGGGATGGCTGATTTGAGTTGACTCTTAGTCTGGCACACAGGTGGCCTTCAGGTTCCACAAAACCACAAAAATCTTAACGATTTTGTTTCTTTAGGCCATAAATGCTTCTATTTCATTATTCAAGTGTTTTCGTCTTCTTCCAAATTGAATTGGAAGGAAACTGGTTGTCTGGCTGCAATCGAAAAATCTCTGTGACAAAATGCACATTATAAAAAACGAAAGAAAAGCGTCAACAAACTCTTGAAGAAAGAAAAATGTGCCATAATATATGGGCAGTTCAAGTGGCGCTGATGCGTTGTAGATGAGGATGAATGTGAAAAGAAGAAGATAACTATTCTCTCTCATCATCACCATCATGTTAATAACACAGTGCAACAAAATGAAAAATAGCAATCAAATTACACCTACAAAAATATGCAAAGAAACTTTCTCCCCGTAATGGACCAAATTGGTGAAAGATTTTATATATCCCCCCTGAATTTTTTTTTTGTCATTACCTGCATGTTAGGATATATGCATATACCGTCATAAAAAACAAAGCCATGTAGAATGGGTTATATAAGTCCAAAGATTAATATAACCTTCAAGTTTATTCTGATTTTTCTGTCTTAATCTTTACAATAGGATTTCTCAACTGATTTGGATATGCGGCTCCCTTGAAGCCCTGCAAAAATTTTAGAAACATTTCATACAAAGAATTTTTTGAATTTAAATCCCTTGTAGTATAAAAGTTTGGATTTTTCAACTCACAACAGCTCTCCAGCTCTACAAGTTACATTATAAGGTTCTGACAATTATGGATCAAGCCTTTTGTCTTACAACTATATTCAATATTATCCAATGTATTTTGTACTACCTAGCTCATAAATGTTTATGCTAACGTTTATTCTAAAATGTTGGACATCCGACTAAGTCCTAATCATCTCTCAATTTCAAGATAACCTTTTTTCAGAGAACGTGACAAATATCTTCTACATACATCAATTTTATGTTAAATATTTAAGAAACCTTTGCTAATCAATATAAACCATAAAGCTAATATATATTTTACTAGCATTTAAATACCCGGCGATGCCCGGGTTGCCTTTGAGAACAGTGATCCAAACATTAGTATTATTTTTGATTTTGAATAAAAAATAAGGACCCAAAAACTAAAAAATAATGTTGGCTATAGCAAAATGTATGTAAAAATACGTATTTAAAATCTTTGGTTTACAAATACCTTCGAACATTTGATCATACGCCGATCATTAAAAATTTGTTTAACATCTAGGATCAGTCTACTCAAAAACTCAACTACTCTCAAAAACTCAAATAAATTCACCGACAACAGTAAAAAATTCTGTAAATATGAAAGCACAACCTCAAAAGTACGATATGTGTGTAAACTTTCAAATTAATATTTTTATGGGGTCAGTGGTCAAGAGGTCACCAAATAAGTGGCTGAGAAACAAATGCATAATAAGCCATGCATGTTTCAAATTTCGATATACTCGTATACATTTTTGTTTAAATATTACCGGTGTATATAGCGAGCGATATATTTCGACATTATGTCTCCGTTTTTGTGTACCTCTTCTCGTCAGGCCGGACGACGCATTTCCTTGAAGATCGTGTTATGCACATATACGTGCAGCTCCACAGATCTTTATGGGATTTTTATTGGAACAAAGAAAAAATCTTAAAGAATTTTGAAATGTAGTGGAAGATAGAAAATTGCTTTGGTCACTACTGACAACAATCTTAGAATTCAAAATTGTTTTTTCCTGTGTATACTACATATTATTTTATCTTTGTATACTTTAAGCGCGAAAGTTGACCACTGGCCAAAAAACGACTATGTTAATAGTCCGTAGGCTATACCACACAGGAGTTTCTAGCTTTCTACCTGTTATATGTGCCGCAACGGTCAAGCGGCCAAAAGTCGCTTTAATTAGTATTAACATTGCCATTTTGGGCCCTTTAAAGTACAGAAAGAGTGGAAATTGCATTGGTCACTGCTACACTGGCCACAGTCTGAGATTTGACCGAATTGACAACGTTATATACGTATATCTTACCACATTAAGTGGTGAGAGATATATTTTGAACAGGGATTAGAAGTTTTACAATCTGTAAAATAGTGAACATTGTTTTGACCACTTCTTCACTGACCACTGTCAGAGAATTCAAAATTATTATATTTACAAACTTTTAACTTTGTGTCCCATAAGAGGCTTCAGAAAGGGCAAAAACAATTGATAGCGCTATAACTGACCACTGGCCCAAAAATGTCTACGTGAGTAGCCCGTGGTTTATACAACACTCATGTCTATGAGAGTGCAATTTATGGGATTTTTAATGTATTGAAAGAATGAAAAACTCTTAAAGAATCTTGAAAGCCAGTAAAGATTGAAAATGGTTTTGGTCATTGCTTAACTGACCACAATCGTAGAATTCAAAATTGCATTTCTCGGGTATAGTACTACATATTATTTTATCTGTGTATCATTTTAGGCGCTTCTGAAATACCTACAAAAAAATATTTAAAATTTTGATAGCGCGACAACTGACTACGTGTCAAAAACGACTGTGTGAATAGTCCGAAGGGTATACAACACTCAAGTCTATACCAAAGCAAAATTAAAAGCTTCCTACTTCTTAAAGGTACCGTAATGGTCAAGCGGTCAAAAGTCGCTTGGTGTAAAATCGCTTGCCTTGGAGATCAGTATACAAACATAAATTATTAGGATTATAGCTCTTAAAGGACTATTAAAGTACAGAAAGTGTGGGAATTGATTTGGTCACTGCTAAACTGACCACAGTCGGAGAAGTGACCGAATTGACAATGATAGATAGGTTACCACAGTAAGTGGTGAGCGATATATTTTGAAAAGGCTTTAAAAATTTTAAGACGCGGTTTTATGTCCGGTTTGACCTAAGACTGGACATCGAATGGTTGTTTTCGCATGTCCATTGAGATCAGTCTGTATGTACATATAAATTTGAAAATCATTGGCTCTTAGGAACTTTTAAAATCAGAGAAATAATGAAAATTGTTCGGGTCACAGTTAAACTGACCACATTCAGATAATTCAAAATAATTTTTCACGCATATATTTGCGGTTTATAGTACTTCATATATACAAAGTTTTAACTTTGTATCTTATAAGAGAATTCCGAAACGACAAAAACATAACGCAAGTTTTTGATAGCGCTACAACTGACCACTGGCCGAAATATGATTAAGCGAGTAGTCCGTAGTTTATACAACACTCCATTCTATGTCAGTCAGCTCTCTAGCTTTAACAGGAGCCTCTGTGGTCAAGTGGTCGAAAATCACTGGGCGGAAAATCGAAAATCCAAGTAGCCTATGGCACTTCCCATGCATTGGTCTATCTTTCCACCAAGTTTCACGAAAACCTTTAGGCGTGATGCTGGAACAAACAAACAAACGGACAAACAAACGATTTTATAATATTAATAGGATTGTATTCAGATTGGTTTTCAGCATGTAAAAATGTTCCAAATAAGCATCGCGATTATAAAAACTATTTTTTGTTGTTGCTCAGTGTAATTTTGTACATTTTGGAATCAATGAATCGTTTGGGTTTTTTTTAGACAAGTCTTTCTTTCTCTCTTTCTTATAACGATCAATGTTGGATGCGTACACAACACATTTTTAATTATGATTCCGGTCCCATCATCATCATTGGCACCTACCAATCCCATTGACCACCTCCTGTCCGTCCAACTATAAAACAACAAAAGAAGACGTCTTGAGTAAGAAGTGGCGTGGCAATGATCGAAAAAAAGAAGTTTGTTGCCGAGTCAAGTGTTACCTTTTGTTTTGTTTTTTTTTTTTATATGGTTTTATTAAAAGAAGAGAATCTTGATGGTCATAACTTTTACTTTCGCTTTAATGGTGGGAATTCTTATTAATTGTTATAAATTGTGGTCGATTACAACATCCAAAACAATTAACCCGGAATGTTTGTTTGGTGGAACCATAAGATGATGAAGAGCGTAAGGGAAAGGGAAAATGAAATTATATATTATGATTTTAATCAATTTGTAATATTTTTAATCATTTGGGGAATCCGTTGGTTTTTTGGGGCTCTTAGAGATGAAAACGGAAGCATTTAGTACAGCATTTCTTTATTATTTTATTTAAGAGATTGAGTAAGCCAAAATATATATTTATGAACAAAAATTCCTGGTAGTAGTAAGTCGTTGTAACACGATTTTGGAAGGCGTTGCAGAAGTTGACATATTATAGATATGAAATAAAATAGACTAAAATCACTTCAGGAAAAAATGTTTCATAGATCTCTTTTATACTTAATTTTAAAATTAGTGCATAAGTCAAAGTAAATTGTTTAACTCGATAACTTTAAACCAGTATCTACATAACCTAAAATTCTTAATAATCGTGTAGTCGAAATCTTATATAAAGGATAAGCCATTTTAAATTTGAATCGGCTATAAAAACAGTACTGATAATTTTTTTAAAATTTCAGTAAATTTTTCCATTGTTTCGGGTCGAACGAACCTCTTCAATGGCAACTTCGATTTCATGTTTCAAAGCTTTAATTGTCTCTGGATGCTTTGCGTAACATTTATCCTTAATGGCTCCCACAGAAAATAATCGAAAGGGCTCAAATCACAAGTCAAAGTAATCGGTAGTTCAAATTTAAAATTGTAAATGGCCCAAACTTTATGTTTTCTCTATTTTTTTTTCTCTATTTTTTTAATTTAAATTGGACTATACTACTTTTTTAATGGAAGCGACATTCAGTGAAGAAAAATCAGAAAATTCATACAATTATAGTCTTAAATTTGCATTTTCATTAAAGAATTTTCCAAAATACGCTGTAATATTTTGGCATAAGTTTTGTATACATTTTTAATATCAGTAAATTTGTTTTTCTAGCATTTTATCAATTAGTTTAAAAAAAGTTCAGTAATTTTAAGTTTTTTAGTAATTCAAAGTTATCTTTTTCAGCTCGAAATTTTAAAAATTGCTCGAGAGATTGACAGCCTTTGAGACATAACTCGAAATAAAGAAAAATTAAAACTGACATTCGAAAAGTTCAGCAATGTTTTGGACTATATTAAATAAAATATATTTAGAGAAATTTTTAAACAATAATTTTATTTGTTTTTAACAGGGCTGTGGAGTCGAGCCAAAACTACTCGACTCCGACTCCCGGAGTCGAATTTTAAAATCATTCGACTCCGACTCCGGCAGTTAAATAACATAAATTTCTAAAATTATACTCGTGAATGAAAATAAGATAAGATAAGATCAATACCAGTAATTAAATAAAATTTTATTATTTTATTATCGACTTGCAAGTTGCAACTAATATGACAATTCTTTCAACATGGAATCATGATAAAATGTTCATTAATCACTGCCTCTGTTTTAATGTACCGCAATTTTTGGAAATTATGTTCGCTTCAGGCAACCACACTATGTTACAGGAGGTTATAAATTTGATTTTTGGCAGATTTGTAAAAAATACCACAGCTAGACACACCTTAAAATATACGGTTCTACTCAGAATCACTAGCTGTCCGTCTGGCCATCTTAAGTTGTTCGTTAAGTACAGGTAGAAATTTCACTACGATCCTGGTAAAATTTGACAATAAAACCTCTTTCACACAAGACAGGAAACCTATTGGAATTAGTGAAAATCGGTTCAGGTCGATATTGCCCCCAGATATAAATGTTTGTTTAGATTTGGCCTTGTAACGCTATAGAAGCTGTATTTCACATTCAACAATTTTTTTTTTTTATTTATTGGGTACAATTTATTTATCCAAGAACGTATATTGAATTTTAACAAATTCTGTTTAGATTTATAAGGTAATTATCTCATATTTATATTTACAATATCTGAGCTTATTATGCTCTAGAATGGTGTTGTACGGTATCACATAGTTGGCTTCGCTCGGCCTTTCCTCACTTGTTTTATACTCGCTTAGGAATAGTGTATAGTCTTGCAAAAATACTTATTTTGTTAGCTAAATATAATCAGAGCTTTCGTAAAACTGTTTTACATAAAAACTCGATAGTTTGGTTTACTTTATAGATATTTTTGGCATATTTAAATATTTTGTTTATAATATTTTATCCTTCTTTTTTTAACAAAATTGTTTTCCCATTTATCCAATTACATCTCGGAGTCGACCATAATTTTTCGACTCCGGGCAAATTTCCCAGACTCCGACTCCTAGACTCCTAGAATATATATTATATTCCAAATATGTTTTGTTTCTATTCAAACATATCAAAAATATTATGGAAATTTTAATATTATAAACTTCCAGTAATTCCCGGAATTGGGTAAGTACGAAAATAATAAAACAAAAATAAACAATTTCTTTAATTGTTATTACTTTTTCTATTAAATTTAGAAGCACTTTTCGATTGCTTTGATAGCGAAAAAGGTTGTCATCATTACTTTTATAACACACATATATTTCTAAACAATATTTTTATTTGTTTATAAACACATATTTGATTTGAAAAAGTTTGTTCGCAGATATATTTTGGTGTAATAATAACATATGCGCTCCAAAAAATGTTTAATGATTTTTAAATGAAATTTATTTATGCAGAAATACCTTTTTAATATTTTAAAATCTTTGCTCCAAATATATTTTCTTTCTATTTAAACATATGACAAACGCAGATTTTGCACCGTTATATATCATAGTTTTTTTTCCCGAGGAATATTTTTCTCAACTACCCCAACTAAAAATTCCGACGATTTGTATGATTTTTGACATATGATAAGATTTGTTTGCAATTTTTATGGGTAAGGAAGTGAGATGCGGGTTGTTTTGAGAAAAATAATTCTCCAAGAGTTCCCTTTATTTCCTTCTATGTAACACAATATAAGAAGACATTCCTTCCCGTAGCGAGTAAGTATCAGTTACGAACGAATAGGAATTTGATTTCAACGAGTAAGGTTTTTCACGTATTTTCTGACCGAATTTCCCGATTTTTTTTAATTATCACGATTGCAAAAATAATATCAATCGATATGGCCAAAAAAAGAAAAGACACCAGAAAACAAACTTGCGATGGCACATATTCTATATTCATTGAATTTGGTTCTATGGACCGAAACGTGAATTCCGAAGTCTTCCACTGCAAAATCACCACCGAGATAACTAACCTCTCTGATTTCCCAATTATTTTTGAGTCGAATACGGCGAAAACAAGAGCTAACTTAGAAAAACGGCTAAAACCAGTGGATGGCCGAAATAGTTCTATACAAACAATCTCCTTTCTGTTACATTTTTGAACTAGCACACTGTTATACGAGTAGTATAAATATACAAAATAATAATAAATAAACATACATACCGTATGAACACATTGATGTATTCATCTATCAGCTGTTCTTGTATTGTTCCTACTTCATGTGGATATTTCTTTGCCATATGTATGCATTTGTTCTCTTTCTATTGAATAACAACACCACTCTTCGTTGCTACTACCACTCCCGCCACCCGCTACCCACATGCTGATATAACACAAAATAGCGAACACTCCACGCACACCTGTTTGTTTACATTTTTATGATCGTTTTTTTCTCGGTGGCGAGCACGCCGCCGGCAAATAAGGGACATTTCTTCAATTGCCATAACTTTTTCTATTAAATTTAAAGCATTTTCTGATTGCACTTTTATTCTCTTAAATAATTTAAACAATAAGCTATACATTTTCGCGTAATTTTCAACAATTTAATTAAGACTAACACTTTAATTTTAAAAAATAAAATGCGCGTCGCGATTTACGACCGATTCGTAGAAATTATTTCGAGAACTCAAATAAGAAGAGAGAAAAGGGTTGCCACGAATTCTTTTAATTACTCTGTGCTGTGTATTGATACCTGATACCGGTGGAGGCGTAGGATGTTTATGGGTAATAGGGAACATAAATACGCTTTATTTTAATTAGTTATTTAGTTATATATGTTTTATTATTTGCTTATTTTTTCTGAACTTTGTGTAAAGGAAACAACTCTTTAATAATATGAAATTAAAATTAACCCTTATTAGTGTTTTCTGATTATTTTTCTCCCATTTTGTATGTTGCTTTTGTTAATTTGTTTTCTAAGTCACCTGTCACATTTGTGGGTCATACTACTGATGTATGTTAGTTCATATCAAATTTAGTAATTTCATTGATGAATTGGATGTCTAATTTTGGCAACAACTTTGGCAGACTGTGGCTTTCTCATGATGATTTATTTGCACATATTTCATGTCTGCAAACCATATATTTATGTTTTCCAAATCAATTAAATATTTCAACACATTTTATCGTACATACATTACCATCTGATACCTTAACGTAGCTGTAGCTTAACGTAGATTACCTGTGACCTACCCGTAAAAAGGCAATGTGCATTTGGCCCCTTATAGACCCAACAAATTACTAACAACATTTTTGCTATGCTATTTTTCTGTTGTAATATTTCATAACATAATTTTTTATTGATGTTTTTATTTGTTTTTTTGTATGTTTTCCTTTGGTTTATGGTTTATTATAATTATGATCGGATTTTGTAGGGTTTACAATGATTTCTTTTATTTATAGATATTTATAATTAACTGTTTGTTTTCTGTTTTTCTTTTGTGTGTTTGGATGCTTTGTAATTAATATTGTTATAGGAATAATTAATAATAAAAAGATTTTTGTTTGTTTTTTCTTCATTCATTAATTTATTTATGATAGTAAAACTACTATTAACTACTAGGGTTGGTTTTTTGTTTGGGAGTGTTTTTATTATTGGATACATTCGTTAAATAACTATAGATATAGACAAATAACTAAGTTTTTGTTTGATTTTATTTTAAGTTCTGTTCTGTTACATATAACCTAAAAAAATCTTAAGCTAGATTTAAATATACTTCTTTTATAGATAAGTGTTTTCAAGAGAGATATTTTTGTTGAAAATATTGATGGTGGTATACACTGATATATGATGGGTTTATCAAGATATAATTAGATTTGTTTGAGATGCCAACTGTCAAATGGTGACAATTCTCATGAGGAAGTAGTTAAAATCATTGATGAATATACCAACATATATGTAACGACCATGTTCAATAAGTCTGGTTATCCTACAGTAAGATCTAACCTACAGCTATTGCTATCAAATTGCATGACATTTTAATTTTTTAACATTCGGTTAGTTCTCCAACCAGATAATGTGAAAATGGGGAAAGTCCCACATTAACCTACTAGAATTTACATAATTTAAAAACTCACCACATGGTAATTTTCATCAATTAAGATTTGTTTGGAAAAATAATCATTAAATATATGTAACAATTAATTTTAAGAAATTCACCACTAGGCAAATTGCTGAAAACTGGCTAGGCAATTGCAGAATTTCGATATCATGACAGATATGAAAATCTGGTGAAACAGTGATAAATTTTTAATTTTTTTGTTAGTTTTTTTAAAATTTTAAGACATCTAAATTGATATACAAATTGTAAGCTCTACTTCACTTGTACTTATGTACTTATATCAATCATTGTCAATATTCAACAGAATGTTTTGCAGGAAAGTCCTCAATATTTTCCTTTCTGCAAAATATGAAAGAAATTCATGCCATGTGGTTAACATTTCCAAAAACTGTTGATTTTATATGAATAAAGTTTTTGTTTTTTTGTAGAAGAAAACTATTTTATCTTCTCCAAATTCTATTTTTGTTTTCTTTTTATTTTTCTACACTGTTTACCAAATATAAATATTTGTACTTTTTCTATTACATATTATGTTTATTATTAATTTTTATATTATTATTTAATTCCATAAAAAAGAAACGAAAATTTGAAGAAAGAAATTTGTCGCTACTACATACTGGCTATTACTAACTACATTTTACATATACATTGTATTAATTACATTAATTATTATAATATGTATATATATATATATTCTAAACATATCGGTCTTCTTTGATTTTCAAAAAATCTTTTTTTGTTGTTGGTATTTTGGCCCTCTATTATTTCCGTAATTATGTATGTATATACTTGATTTTGCAAAGAAGACAACTAATTCCCTCTTAATAAATGTGGCAAGACTGGATTAAAATTATTTAAATACATTTGTTTGTTTCGTTTTTTTTTGCAATGCTTATAATCTATTTACTGCTATGGTATGTTATTGATGTAATAAACAATTAATTTAAGTATTTTTTTACAGTGTATTTTGAATGTAACTCCCTTAAGTTATGTGAAATAATGAATTAATTTGTATATTGGTTTTTATTTCCATTGTGTAGACTTTTTGTTCATGTGTAAAGGAACTGCCTTAAAGTAGGCTATACTTTTCGGTTAATTTTTCATAAAAATTATCTTTGGAGAGAATGTCTAAAAGTATGTGCTAAATTTCATTGTTGTGGAAAGTGGAGAGTTTTCTTTCGGCTGAGAAGAAGAGTAGTTGCTTTTCAATTATTTTTATTGAAACCTTTCTGTAATCATTCATCTTTTTGTTGAGTTATGTATAAACACTGCATTTACAAATTTTAATTTCCTAATATGAAACCTTTCATTTCTCTTGTTAACAGAATAATTTTCAATTGCTAAAATATTCAAAGATCGTTTTAGATTCGTATAAGTCCGAAAATTTAGTTAGGATTCGATATACGAATACAATATCGCTTTAATTTATGAAGTTTTATCTTTTGGAAGTTTCAAGTAAATTTCTTTCGATGCCCTTTTTCTAATTCCGACTCATCGAAAGTCTCTATAATATTTATACTCAATCAATTACATATTCAAAATATTATCGACACTGAAAAAAATCTATAGTACAATGAGCTTTAATTTTTGTTCGAAAATAATCGAAATGGATAAATCGTCGGCGTACTTCATCAACTGTCCAAGTTTAGTTTCGATAAAATTGCTTATCGAACTGCAAAGCCACAGGGTGAGATTCACCAACGGCCTTACCCACGATGTCGAACTTTAACATTCTCTTGCCTTCTATGCGACAAATAGCTAATTTGATAACTTCAAAAAGACATCAGAGCGAATGAAAACATACTGCCTGTGGACCTCAAATTGCTCTGCGAATGGTGGATTTTGCGAAGAATACTCCGGGATTGGCTGAAACGAAGTTCCAGAAGGCCCAGGAGAAATACGAAAATGATAAGAAGTGGATCCAGCTGGCGTAAAAGCCGGCGAAAAGTCTTCTTGCCGCATAAGTAGCGACAACAGCTGATTTTACGATAACAATAAATCGACCATTTTGACGTTAACATATCTTAATGATCTAATAATCGTAAAAACTGAATAGTGGTTCACCGCACTACTGATATACATACATTCACACAGTCGTTATCATGTGTGTGTTCACACTACTTTTAAGTGGCATTGAACATGATTTCAGTGACAGTAGCAATATACGAACTACACTGAGGGGGAAAAAAGACGTTGCAAAATCAACACCGTTTGGTGACAATAAAAATTCGTACCGTTCATGAAAAAAAGGGACAAATTTATGTTTTTTATTCGTTCACTCACATTTATTTTATTGAATTTGTTTTTCGTATTCAGTCACTCATAAAGGGAAATGTCAATTTGTCCCTTGAATTTTTATTTCGTGAAACTTTTTCTACCCCGTAGGCTTCTCTACGCCCTTTGTCAACAAACCCGTGTCGCAAGCCTCATGTCGCAGGCACAAGACGCACCGTGTAAATCAGGTCCTATTCTATAAAGTACAAAAGAGTGAAAAAAAATTCAAAAATAAAAATTGATGGCGAATTTATTGTTGAAGGCATAGAATTTAATGACCAGTTCCAAATTCTGGATGATTCTGTGAGCAGTCTGGCGAATGAGAAGGATAATGCCATTGAGAAGTCTAGTGGTGACATTCTATTGCAGAAATTTCTAGAATCAATTGAAATTGAATAGGTGTACGGCTATTTAACCTTTAACTTTGGAGGTGAAAATGTATGACATAGTTTTGGACGTGAGGTAAATTGCACCCATTTAAATATTATTAAATAGTTTTGCAGTACAACAATTTTTTGATTCTTATTTGTAGCTAAGAAAAAAATTACATTATTTTTTTAATAAAAGAAACAAAAAAATATAAATTTTTATTATGTTCGACAAAAAAATTGGGACTATTTTCACAAGCCTTTTTTAAATAAAAAAACAACGTCAAGAGAGGGTAAAATTTACCACCACCTCCACAGTTAAAGGTTAAAAGGTAAGCATATGTAAAGATCATGGGAATTGATGATCACATGTCCGTCCCATCCAAACGAAAATTTTCAAAACATACCCAATGCATACACAAACGTAGATGTGGACGTACCAGATATATGCTTTATTTATTTTATTTTCTGTTAATTTTTTATAAAATTAATAAATATAAATTTATTAAAACTATCGCTAATGCTGTTTAACTTGTTTTAAATATTGGGTGGATTTAAAATAGAAAGTCATCTAGAAAATCATCCCTGGTGCTGCTTGAAATCATCCCCAGAACGTGCTTTAGTCGCCCCCCACTAGTTCTTTATTTGTCTGGGATTTATTTATACCCGGAATCCTTCATGCACCGATGATCGCATGGTACATTTTTAATATAGCTCCCATACACAGGTCCCTCTAGATTTGACTTCGTACCGCCACAAAAATTGGTACAACGAGTTTATTTGTATCCTTTCACAGGCGATCCATTGCCGAACTTAATCCGTCTTTACTTGTTTGTTCTTCATTCGCCTTGTTATCGCTTATTATCATATGTTTGCAGCGGTGCAAAAAATAGTAGTTCCATCGAATACGGTGATCCAAAAAATTACAGCCTTCGAAATTTTTCTCTTTACGAATGTGTACTCGAAAGGGAGAGCTCTGTCTTACCAATGGTTTCGTCCGAATATTCTGAAACAAGTGTTTTCAATTGGGCCGAACTCGTTCACTTGATCTCGAGCTTTAGGAAGAACAGATATGACTCTCACAAACTATGTGACATTTGCAATTATAATATTTTGTCTGGTCTAATCGAACGAGTTCGAGATCTAGTGAACGATTACGACCCAACTCTAACTAACATAGCAGAACTTTTTCTATAAACTAGTAAAGAAAGTATTAATATAATATCAATGAAATTATTAAGTAAAATATTAATATTGCGAAAAATTATAATTGAAATTTCGATAATCAATATTTATATCGATATGAACTGGTTCAAATTATGCCGTATACCCTCTATACGTCTCAATATATATATTTTTAGTATATAAATTCTTAGACTGATTTTTTAAATTAATCAGGATAGTTACACATTTTAAACATGGATTATTATTTTAAAGATATTATTTATCTTATTTAGTTTTCGTAAAAAATTATTATTTGAAGGGCATCGAAAAATGTCAATAAATCCTTAGCCTTTTTTGAATATGCTACGCAAAATATTTTTTTTTTAATTTCCTTTAACAAAAAGTCCACACATTTTTTTTAAATCATTTTAATTAACTTTATTTTTAATTATAGATAAATTGATTGGTTTTGTTGTTGTTGTTGTATAATACAATTTATACGTTCATTACATGTTTTTGAAATATTGATTTTGTATATATGTATAGAGCCTAAAAAATAATGGTAGGAAAAATAGTGAAATTAAAATTAAATTAAATTTAAATAAAATTCGAACACACTTTGTAAACATTTTTTTGTCGAGAGAGTGTAAGTAAACTTGATAAACGTACATACATACATATGTACTATATATATATGTAAATATGAATGTTAGGCCTATGAAAATAAAATCTAAACAAAAAATACAAATGAGCATATGGGAAACGTAAAATTTTAATGAACTGGCAAAATAATATACTAATGTCATTGAATACTCTGACCTATGCAGTCGGACAACATAAAATAAGGACAGACATTTGTGTTTACTTCTGTTCGTATGTATGTCTAGGGAGTTTGGGCAATAATTCAGTTATCGAATTAAATTGTTATTCTGAAAATGTAATTCTCTTCAACAATGATGATATACATACATATGTATGTACTCGTATCTACTATGCCTTAGAGTAATTGAAAATGAAACTGCACATTTAATAATTCACTTAAATTGTATAGTGGATGTATATAAAATATTTGTTGTTGTTATTGTTAATAATATTATAATATATAGTTTTATATATATATATATATGTGTATGTAATAATTATTGGCAATGAATTTATGTAATTATATACGCATTTAAACATTTATTTACTGGTCTAAAGAGTTTTGCAAAAAAAACTTGTTCGTTATTGATTTATTATAAACATTATAGACATTTATGCTACACACCTCTGGTTAAAATTTAAATTGTTTTATTGTTTGAAAATTGAATATATATCGAGTTATGGGTTATGGTGGTAGCCAAGAGGAAAAAAGAAACATACTTAATTCATACTTGTTTGTTTGTATGTGTAAGTGAATTCACCACAGTTTGTTGTAGTTATTTTTGTTTTGTTGTTGTTGTGTATATTCTATGTTTGCTAATATCTAAAATACACAGAGTTTTTTTAGTTGTTTATTTCGGGGGGTGGGGATTTGGTTACATTAAACATATGTATGTTTATTATTTTGTTTTTCTTGTGTTTTTTGTGTTTGGAGTTTATATAAAAGTTATAAGAGAATAATAAAATTGTTATAAACCATGGTTTATTGGATTGGTGTATCAAAATTCTATGCAAATTCATTGTATTTCTTGAGTGGTGAGTTTTTCGAGAAATTCACCACTGTGTAATTTGGGCTAAAATATCAAAGTACTAAGGAATTTTCGGTTTTGGCTTAATTAAAACCCACTTTGTGTACAAATTCACCATGTGGTGAGTTTCCAAAGAAATTCACCACACCTCAATTTTATTCGTAATTCCCTAATTTGACAAGATCTTCATTAGAAGCCTTCAGAAAACCCTTTATTATCTTCAAATTCCTGGTTTTGCACACCATGGTGAATTTCTTTTTTATCTCCCTTCTTATTTCCCTACTTTCATATTTCGTTTCTGGTTTCTTTATATTGAGCAAATATTTCTTCTTAAAATTCTACCACTTGTCTTCTTTCATATTCTTTTGAAACTGTGGTGGTGAAAACACTGTTCCAATCATTGCATTAATTAATTCATTTATAGTAATTGTTTATATATCATGATCACTTTTTTGCTTAAACTCTAGTTAATTAAACTTATAATCTATAGAAAAGAAAAACCTTTATTTAAAAAACACAGCTTTTTATATTATTTGTTTTCTCTTTTATCCCAGAAAAACTCAATCCAAAACGTCTCTCGTTCAGGCGGACTATCCTTAACGCATATTTTATCCTTCCTTTGTCTCACCATCAGCCGTCATTCTCGGGTATACCACAGTCCTTTCACGTTTTCGTTTCGTCATCGTCCGTGCCCAGTTGCTTCCACTTCTAGCTCCAAAAATCCACCATATTGACTAGTTTGCATTTTTTGAGCTCAAGTTTTGTGGGACGGGCACGAAGTCAAGCACGTCCAAATATGGCCGACACATCGCCTGTCGATTGAGAATGCGACATGTTGATATTATTATTCGAGGCCGTGGTATGATGGGCGCTGGTATTCAATTGGGGCACATGATGATTACCATTGTGATGGGTGTGACCGAGAGTGGCTATGCCGCCGTATTTGACCGAAGACGTGGGTCCCACTGTGCCCGTAATCAAATGTTTGCGAGATGCGGATTGTGTGAGGTGTGAGTTACTGTGTCCACCCACTAGGGTACCATTGGATCCACCAGTGGTTCCGTAGAGACGATGCAACGAATACTGTTGCACGGATTCGAGATCTGACACCGAGGATGTAATCTTGGAACGCACAGCCATTTTTTGCATGCTATTGTATTTATCACCAGCTGATAACTTGATGTCGGGTAGATGTCCTGAGGATTGGGCGTGTGTTGGATGCAGTGATGAGGAGACATGATGATGGCTGCCACTGCCCCCATTGGCAGTTGATGTTGACATGTGATGAATATTGGAGCGAGTGGATTTATTGGTTGTGGTAGTGATGGCAGCATTGCTTACTGTCGTTGTGCTGGTAATGGAGGCCACGACCGGGCCGCCACCATTTGTGGCCGAGGGCGAAATGTCGGCAAAACTGTAACATGAGGATTTCTGCGAGGATGAGTTATTTAGTCCACCTGTGGACGACGATGTTGACATTCTGCACGAACGATGCCGGGAAGAGGAAGACGGTTGAAGGAATTCATGATGGGCAGCCTCATCGGGCGTCATACGCTCCGCTGGATCCCACTCCAAACAACGATGCAGGAAGTTGATAAAGTAGCGATCTTGGCACACCAACACTTGTGACAGGGTCTTGGTGCCGGGCGAACGCTTGCGGCCCTTTGAGTTTGTGATACAGCGAGGGGCACCGCGTGAATCGAAGAACAGACGACGTCGGGTAGCAGTGGCAATGAGATCTTTAGGCGGCAGTCCTAACACTTCCATGATGCAGGCCAGTTGTTCGACTTCATTTTCGCCGGGAAACAAAGGGAAGCCAGTGTAGAGTTCAGCGAGAATGCAACCTGAAATGCAAAAGGGGAAATTTATGAATCTGTTAAAGGCTTTAAGGGAAAAATTATGAAAATTAAATGCAAATGGTCAATGTCAATATGATTTATGGAAGCAGCGTCCTCTAAATAGTATCTTAAATCAACCAGTTGCAAAGTACACAGTGTTTGCAACATACAAAGCACAGTTTGACCATACTCCGAGAAGTTTGATCGACGACGTATGATAGTTGTACCGTGAGATTTTCAGTCAAACAGCAAGGAGATTAGTATCTTAATCAACCATTACAAAACGAGGAAGTTCATTAAACCACGAGTAGGTAGATTAAACCAGGAGAATTTTTGTTTATCTACAAAATTCACCATTCAGCGACGGACTAGATTAAATCCAAAGCAAATTTATTTGATCAGGAAAGGTTTAAATGAAATGCAAGCCTATGTATATTTTCGTTGCATTGCAGATAAATCTGACATCTGCGGAAAATCTAGAGTGCTGTATTTTAAATTTCGCATTTATGTGCACATATTTGTGTTTAAAGTTATTGCAATATTCACCATTTAACAAAGTGTTTGATTAAAACAAAATCAAATTGATTTGATACCAAAAGGTTTATGGGAAATACAAGACTATATTTCGCTTCATTAAAGGCAGGTCCTTCATCAGCTATAAAAGCTTGTTTGTGGTATTACAATTTCGAATCTATGTGGACACATTTGTGTTTAAAGTTATTGAAAAAGAATTGTTTGTTCTAGAATATAATGACATCTAATGTAATCATTACTTTTTGTTTAATCAAACAACCAATAAACGGATCAATCTCCATTAAGTTTCAACAACTACTTTCGGAAGGAAATGTCAAAATATTTCCATTTAATATTTACCTAAATATGAAATGACGTAATTTCCTAGAGTATTTCCTTCATCTTAAAGTATATTTCAGTGAGGACGACTTCCTGAGGTCATTGCTTCTTGCATTTCATTTCTAAATTGGCGGATATTTATGTTTCATTATCCCGCACATTAAATCTTAATTATCTTGTTTTCTTCTCCCTTTATTATTTTATTTACCCCCACCAAACAAAATTAGTTATCGAATGTCAATTTCGTCATACCCAGATGGCTCCGACCACAGGAGCCAAACCGTAGGCAAACAATGAAATTCTATACAGTTATTTAAGCAGCTTTTATCTCAATGTTAATTTGGAATATTGTTAATAAATGAACAGTGAACTAATATATCATGGCATACTACGCATCCAGGATATATGTATAAAGGACAATTTCCTTTATCTAGAAAATATGTGTGGAATTACGTATATACATATAACCATATGGACGCATATACATATGTAGCTGTAATATATATATGTATATATATTTGTATACGTATATGCATGTAATTTACAGGATACTGGTATTGTTGTCGTTATTATCTAAATATGGCTGAATATGTTCAACAAAAGGATACATAAAACATGGCCTGCGGAAAGAGACACTTGTAATTTGTTAAGTGCGTATTTAATGACTTTATCCGACAAGGAAATTCGATTGGCAGGGGTTTTGCTTAGGGTTGCCAGATGCTAATTGGGAAAGACATTTATACACTGCGAGGAATTCCATTCATTGTTTGATAGTAATGAATAATTATGTCGATAATTGAGAACTTGCGGTAAACTAAATATAATATCTGCGACCACTCAAGTCTTCCTCAATACTAGACTCCACCACTGAGGTATTCCTCTATGCTAGAGTCGACCACTGCGGTCTTCCTCTATGCTAGAGTAGACCACTAATGTCTTCCTCTATATTATCGCCGACCACCGATGTCTTCCTCTATACTAGGGTCAACCACAGATATTCTCCTCTGTGCTACGAGTTTAGTTGATTTGTGAGCTAATTGAGTCGATTTCGTCTTTTCTTCTACAATAGAGTCGAACACTGAGATATTCCTTTCCCTCGAGTCCACAACTGAGGTCGCTCTCTATTTAAGGGGATCATAACGGCCTTCCTCTTAAGTAGAGTGGGCGACTGGAGTCGACCACTGAGGTCTTCCCGAAAAATATATTCGAACACTGAGGCCTTAATATACATATACTTGAGTCAATCAGTGAGGTCTTCGTCTATACTAGAGTCAAACATTGAGTTCTTCTTTATTTTCGTTTCATTGCTGATAAATGGCCATCTAATGCAGATCAAGGTTTCGGATTTTAAAATTTCGAATTTATGTGGACATATTTGTGTTTAAAGTTATTGCAATATTAATTTTGCGGATTTTGAAATTTCGAATTTATGTGGTCATATTTGTGTTTAAAGTTATTGCACTATTCACCATTCAACGAAGAGTTTGATTAAATCAAAATCAAATTGATTTAATCGCGAAAGGTTTATGCAAAATACAAGACTATATTTTCCTTCATTACCGACAGATCTGTCATCTGCTCAAAACCTAATTTGGTCGATCTCTATTTTGGGGTATATGATAGAGGTCTTCCACTAAGTAAAGTGGACTACTGGAGTCGACCACTGAGGTCTTCCTTTATTCTAGACTCGACCAGTGAGTTCTTCCTCTATTCTAGACTCGACCAGTGAGTTCTTCCTCTATTCTAGACTCGACCAGTGAGTTCTTCCTCTGTATTGTAGTCGACCAGTGAGGTATTCCTTTTTACTAGAGTCGATCACTGAGGTCTTCCACTGTGCTAGAGTCGACCACTGAGATCTTGCTCTAACTAAAGTCGTTCCCTGAGGTCTTGTTCTAACTAGAGTCGACCACTGAGATCTTCCTCTTTACTAGAGTCGACTTCAGTATCAGGTCTTCCTTATAATAGAGTCGCAGAGTCGACCAAAGAGGCTCTGCTCAACGATAGTATCGACCACTGGGGGCTGCTCTACACTAGAATTGTCTACTAAAGTCTTTGTCTGCTCTACACTGTGGTCGTCCGATGAATTATTCCTCTACATTAGAGTAATATACTCTAATGTATTATTCCTCTACATTAGAGTAATATACTCTAATGTAGAGGAATAATTGTATAAGATAATTCATCTCGGCCTTTTTATCACCCCAGATTTAATCCTGGGAACTCTAGACAACCATCACAAATCGGAAATCCCCAACGAATTCAAAATATCTGGCAACACAAGATTTGCCTGAAGGTTGCTCTGCACTCTACAAGTAAATTAAAAATGAGGCTGGAGGTCAGTCCTTTAAATGAGAAACATAACATTGGACTTGTTTGTTTATTATATCCATACATTTTCAACAGATACAGGGATATTCCACAGTGACGCTTTTGCCCGTAAGAAGAAGATATCCTCGCTACAGGACATTTGCATTTGATAATTACGCACGTGCGTGTTTATACCGTTTTACTGGAGATATTCTTCAAATTTCTAGGTTAATTCATAGCATTTGTAAGCAAACTTTTTTACGATATATTTATGTAGATTTTTGTTTTATTAAAAAGTAAATTTACTATAGAAATTGAAGACCATTACGAGAAAAAAAACATAGCTTTAATGGTAAAGCAAACAGGAAAATCCTTTTTCCACACAAAGGCAAGGAAGAGAAGAGAAGAGAAGGAAGGCCTGCAGTATAATAGGAATGATGACAAAGTAGAGAGCAAAAAAACATATAAAAATTCATAGGAGACAATCAAAACAAAAGAAAGCCATTATAATTTGGCTAAACAGCTAAAAAGACACCTTGTATGAGAATATCCAAAATAAAAATTATCATGGGACACCTAAGTATGAACAATGATGGTTCCATTATCACCGTATGTCACCTTAAAATAAATATATAAGTTCTACAAGCATCCTCAAACCTCCTCGCCCACCTAAAACTAATTAGATTTTGAAAAAGTTATTATACCTCTAAAGCACTACAACATTTTGAGGCAGACAGACAGAAAAACTACTGCAGTTTTAGTTTGTTGTGGTTTGCAATTTACAGCAATTTTGTATGACGTTATTGTGCTGCAAGAGTCCCATTGCAACTTGTTTCAATGAGATGATGCCACCACAACTACTGTTGTATCCTTTTGTTTGAATAATTGGCTTTTAGTCAAGGATTCTGTTCAGTTTATAATGGCGAAACGAACTCTTGAGTGTCTTTTATTCTGCTGGCTATCATTTGAAACAAAAACAAGGGAAGGGAGGAGGATGATTTGGGAGGGACTACAAAATCATTAGCTGTAAAATTTATGTTCTAAAATCAAAATACCACTCATAGATGACCGAAATGCATGTGGTCTGGGGGTTAAGGTCAAGGCTAATGCAGAATACTAAATGCGGTTGGAAAATTAAAAAAAAATCATTACATCTCAAATTGAAGAATATTTGCAAACTAAAAAGCTTTCAAGATGCCATAAAAAAGGGATGTGATTCAAACCTTGCGCATAAAATGCAAGGTTTTCCAATGTACATTGTGGTAAATGACACAACAAGGTAGAATTTTTAATGTTTGGCTTAATTAGGATAGAGGAAGGAAAAATATGTGAAAATTGTTTTCACGGACATTTCGAAATGATTGTAGATAATTTACGTGTCATAGAAGGTTTCTTCAAGATACGAGTAAATACAAATTTAACAAGTAAGAAAGTTTCTTTCGGGTAAACCGACTAAGGTATACCCTCACTTTGTGAGTAATGTAATATTGAATATTACTCGAATTATTCTGTCAATTTGTGTGGGAGGTACCAGAAGGGGTTTATCAAATACACCTTTTTTTCGCTGAACATTAGATACTTTAAATACATTGCACTGTGCCGACTTATAAGCATTTATGTGCACTGGTATAAACGTTATGAGACATTAAATTGTGGTATGATTTGGCCATTTTGTGTGGGAGGGACAAAAAGGGGCGTGGCAATAACGCCAATTTTTCATAGGGCTATAGACACTATAAAAACATTACACTGTAAAAAATTTCAAGTATTTTTATACACTGGTTTTAATGTTATAAGCTGTTAACTTTTGGTACAAAAAGGTACCTTTGTGTGGGAGGTACCAAAAGGGGCGTGGCAACAACACCCATTTTTCCCTGGACAGTAGGCAATATAAAAGCATAATACTGTACAAAATTTCAAGTATTTTTATACACTGTTTTTAATGTTATAAGCTGTTAACTTTTGGTGCAAAATGATGCATTTGTGTGGGAGGTACCAAAAGGGACGTGGCGACTTCGCCCATTTTTCTCGAGTTGATAACGACTAATAAGCTAATACTATGTGTAGAATTTCAAAAGATTCGAATAAGTAGTATAGCAGCTATTAAAGAATCAATATTTCACAACATTTTAACCCTTTGTGGGGGAGGTACTAGAAGGAGTGGACCAATATGGCCCATCTTCGAACTTAGCCGGAGATAGAAAAGAATATTATCACATACCAAATTTGAGGTCAATCGGTTACTCCTTTCGAGAGCTATCGTGCGCACCAGCCAGGAGACAGACGGACGGACATTGCTCATTCGACTTAAAATAACCCAAAACGGATTTCCTCCGAACATACTTGGGGTCTTAGGTCACTCCTTCGACGTGTTACACTTTTTTCCGTAGCAAATGATATATACCCTCGTCACACTAAAGTGAGTTATCAACGATGAACTTTCCTTATAGAAAAGTCATCAACGATGAACTGTTCTTACAGAAAAGTCATCAACGATGAACTTTTCCTATAGAAAAGTCATCAACGATGAACTTTTTCTATAGAAAAGTCATCAACGATGAACTTTTCGTATAGAAAAGTCATCAACGATAAACTTTTCTTATAGAAAAGTCATCAACGATGAACTTTTCTTATAGAAAAGTCATCAACGATGAACTTTTCTTATAGAAAAGTCATCAACGATGAACTTTCCTCATAGAAAAGTCATCAACGATGAACTTTTCTTAGAGAAAAGTCTTTTCTTAAATAAAAGACATCAACGTTGAACTTTTCTTATACAAAAGTCATCAACGATGAACTTTTCTAATATAAAAGTCGTCAACGATAAACTTTTCTAATAGAAAAGTCATCAACGATAAACTTTTCTAATAGAAAAGTCATCAACGGTGAACTTTTCTAATAGAAAAGTCATCAACGATGAACTTTCCTCATAGAAAAGTCATTAACGATGAACTTTTCTTAGAGAAAAGTCTTTTCTTAAATAAAAGACATCAACGTTGAACATTTCTTATACAAAAGTCATCAACGATGAACTTTTCTAATATAAAAGTCGTCAACGATAAACTTTTCTAATAGAAAAGTCATCAACGGTGAACTTTTCTAATAGAAAAGTCATCAACGATGAACTTTTCTAATAGAAATCGCATCAACGATGAACTTTTCTTAACGGAAAATCATCAACGATGAATCTTTTTTAAAGAAAACTCATTAACGATGAATCTTTTTTAAAGAAAAGTCATCAACGATGATCTTTTCTCATAGAAAAGTCATCAACGATGATCTTTTCTCATAGAAAAGTCATCAACGATGATCTTTTCTCATAGAAAAGTCATCAACGATGATCTTTTCTCATAGAAAAGTCATCAACGATGAACTTTTCTTATAGAAAAGACATCAACGATGAGCTTTTCTTAAATAAAAGTCATCAACGTTGAACTTTTCTAATACAAAAGTCATCAACGATGAACTTTTCTAATAGAGAAGTCATCAACGATGAACTTTTCTAATAGAGAAGTCATCAACGATGAACTTTTCTAATAGAAAAGTCATCATCGATAAACTTTTCTAATAGAAAAGTAATCAACGATGAACTTTTCTAATAGAAAACGCATCAACGATGAAATTTTCATAACGGAAAATCATCAACGATGATTTTTTTTAAAGAAAACTCATTAACGATGAACTTTTTTATAGAAAAGTCTTCAACGATGATCTTTTCCTATAGAAAAGTCATCAACGATGAAATTTTCTTGTAGAAAAGTAAACAACGATGAAGTTTTCTTATAGAAAAAGTCATAAGCGATGAACTTTTCTTATAGAAAAGTCATCAAAGATGAACTTTTCTTATAGAAAAGTCATCAAAGATGAACTTTTCTTACAGAAAGGTCATCAACGATGAACTTTTCTTATAGTCATCAGCGGTAAACTTATCTTATAGAAAAGTCATCAACGATGACCATTTCTTTGAGAAAAGTCATCAAAGATGAACATTTCTTATAGAAAAATCATCAACGATGATATTTTCTTATAGAAAAGTCATCAACAATGATGTTTTTTATAGAAAAGTCATCAACGATGAACACTTCTCAGAGAAAAGTCATCCCTTAAAAAAAATTTAATTTAATTTAGTATCTGATATTCCAAAATTCTCTCTTACTTTGATTTCACTAGTTTTCATTAGAGAATTCACTCTCATTGATTCTTCCGAAAAATCACTTTAAAATTCTCATTAGTTTAAAATAATTCTCATTTCCTCTCGAACGCGTAGAGAATATTTCATTGAAATTCTTGTTGATGAGATGGGAATGCATAAGTGTTGAGGCAAAAAATAAGTACAAACAAACAAAAAAAGTCACTCATATCCATATTAGCTGTCATATTTATATATATGTATGTGAATATCTGTATGTCATACATGTAAATATACATTTAAATGATATATGTATGTATGAGAGAACATTAGAGTGTCTCTCTATCTCGAAATCTATCTTTGCATTTACATTTTTTTGCCAGACCTATAAAAAAATTGGAGTTTGAAATTTCGATATTGTCCCATTTAGTTCCCATTGTAGTTTTATCACACTAACAGTCGTTTTTTTACCCTTTATTTATTCCCCTTGGGAACATAGATAGGGCTTGTACAAGGGTATTCCATACTTTTCTATCGAACAACTAGTTTTAATCTCTTCCCACGACTTAATAATTTTCCTATTTTCGCCATGATTTTTCGGCTCCAAGTATTTTTTGGTCTTCCACGTCGTCTGCTGCCTTGTAGATTCCAATTCAGTGCAGCTCTAGTAATGCTATGGGAGTGTTTACGGAGAGTAAGGTCGATCCATTTCCACTTCCTTTTTCTTATCACACCTGTGATCATACGAGCTATGGTATGATCACAGCCAGTGTAGTTTGGACGAATGTCTAGTAGTTCAAGTGTAGTTTGACAGAATCTGTAGTATCAATTTTATGCTACGTTCACGCCTCAAAGTGAAGTATTATTTTTCCAAAGCTTGGAACTTTTGTGTCTGTATATTTGCACTTAATGTCATTTTATGAAGGAAACTTAAATTGAAAAACTTAAATCGAAATATTTCCCATTAAAATCGATTCTCCCACTCTATATTTTATCTTTCTCATAATGAAGGTATTCTATACTGCCTTGCATGAGACACTCTAATATCCATAAATTACAAGGGAATGTTATTCATACAAATACATTTTCCCCGTATACTGACATGTGTGATATGATGAAAGGATGTTGGTTTTTCCACAGCAAGGAGAATATGAATATTTTTAATTAAAAATATGCAGAGAAGAACTATGCAGAACTATTTAGTCATACATATAGATAACTATTTATACATAGTATGGCCAAGGGACATGTGAGGAAGAAAAAAACTTACCTAAACTCCACATATCAATGGCAGTGCCATATTGCAGACCCAATATGACCTCGGGCGAACGATAGAATCTCGATTGGATGTAGGTGTAGATTTTGCGATTGACATAACAAGAGCTGCCAAAATCAATGACCTTTATTGAACTGCTGCCACGTTGTTTCAACAGAATATTTTCCTAAATAAACAAAAACCAGAAATTTAATTAGCTTTTGGGGAAAATCCTAAATAAATTTTAGAAAAATAAATAAATAAAAAATTCGTAGTTTATACGAACAGAAAAGAAATTTTGAGACATTCAAATACAGAATACTTTTTTTGAAATAATCAAATAAATATGCAAATATAAATCTTAGTTGTCTTAAATAACTTTAAATGATTGTTGTCTTAGCTTTTACTACATTTTCTCCTTAACTTACCGGTTTGAGATCACAGTGTATGATATTCTCTTTGTACAGCAGACGCAGACATTTGACAATCGAGTTGCAGAAACGTCGTATTAAACTCATACTGAAGCCATTGTAATTGTTCTTTTTGATCAGTTCGTATAAATTAAGACTGCAATGAAACAGAAAAAGGAAAGAAATTAGATATTTTAGAAAATTCTAGCAGTCAACGATTTTTCGATAAAAAATTACCAAGCAATTAAAGTTGTAATTTGTTTAGGAAAAAAACCAAACAAAAGAAAACAAATGTTTTATTTTCTCCCTGATAAAAAACCATAAAATTTTCTTCGAACCTCAAAACGTTAGGTTAACCTTGTCAAAGCTACTCGTTTCTTGGTTTCTTTGTTTCTTTTTCTCAAAAAATGACTAATAATAAGCCTTTGTTATTTTTTTTTCTAAGAGATTTTTGGCTTTCGGTTTTAGTTTTAGCCGGCTTTTTGTGTTGTTGGTATAACAACTTGCCCTTATCAGTTAATTAATCAGTTTACCTGAACTTTAAGGATATTTCGTTTGTTTGTTAGTGTGAGGTCTTCTTTTTTTCCCCATAACGTTGTTAGTCAACCAAACATTGCATTTCATGGAATTTCCTTGTAAAAGGAGCAAAAATCCTTTTGTGTTGTTTTTTCTTAGTTTATTTTTGGTTTTCTACGTGTGTCGCCCAAATATTTATTAAACATGCAATGCAAGTTAAAAGCTCATAAAAAATATATAATAATAACAAATAAGAGCAACAAGAGCAATAGCATTGAACCTTATTATTAAATGCTGGGTTTCTGCTTAAGGTCCCATTTTTCTTGTTATTTGCCGGCGTCATAAGCAGTTTTGGTAAATATTTGCTTTGAAAAAGGCTTAAGGCATGACTGAAAAATCCAAACAAAGGCAAATACGTTTAGAGATTGTTGGTCTTTGCTTTGTGTTTCGGCTTGTTTAATTTTTTTTTTGTGAAAGGCTCTAACAATACGACAAGCTGTAAAATCACTTAATTTTATTGATCCTTAAGGTAGAGGCAGCAAAACACTTGGAATTGATGTGCTTTACCAGAATCTAGTAGCCTAGCTAAGGCTTTTTCACTGTAAATCTCCTCAAAGTAGGCTTTGTTTGGGGGATATTTGTGTGGTCAGTGTTTATAGGCAATTGGTTTTATTGATCCTTAAGGTAGACAGCAGAACGATTTGAATTGCTAGGTTTCTATTGCGTTTTTCCTTGTATTACTATTATACTGTATTTTTATATTGTTTGGGGAAATTACATTATTGATCCTTAAAGTAGGCTAAGAGGATTGAATGTGGAGAGTTTTGGAAGTAGGCTTTGCTTCGCAGTGAAAATTTCCTAAAAACAGACTAAATGTGGTGATTGGAATAGTCAATACTTGAAGGTTTTAGAATTGCAAGCAATAAATAAATAATTCTGAAATTTTATATTTTTATAGAAATTGAGGTGCTGATTGAGGATTATAGACAACGTCGTAATTCTTACGTTAGACAGAGTAAATTACATTAAATTGTTGTACTGCAGCCTAAAGATATGAAACAATTTTAAAGCCGCCTAAAAGCAGACCATATTAGTTTTTGACAGAAAATACATGGCAAATTTTTTATACTAAAATAAAATGTTGACGACTAGCTTTTTAAACAGTTAGTTTGAAGATCCTAAAGGTAGGCGCAATAACTTGAATTAAATTCTTTCTCAAAGCCTACAAATAGGCAAAATTTCTATTTGAATGCCAGCTAAGAGAAGGGATATATTGAGGTTGCAGTCTACAACAAAATTGTTATTAATAAATATACATTTGGTTTATATGTTATTACAAAGAAGCATTGTACATGTTTTTTATCGGTCATCGCCTGAAGGTAGACTACATTTTAAAATGTTGGTGGTATTTTCTTTGCAGCCTAAATATATATCATGTTATTAACAAGATATAAGAAGGGCTTTATTCACACTAGTTTATAGACGGTAGAATGTGAGTAATCAGTTTTACTAATCCTAAGTCAAACTTAAAATCACTTGTATTAGCCTACACATTACGAGGGCGGTCACAAAATTAGCTAACCTAACATAAAAAACACAATATATTCGGGGAAAAAAATTCTTTTCTCTTTTTAACTCGATATACACTTTTTCCACCTATTTTCAATAGCATCGATATCCTGTTTATAGTAAGAACTGTCTAGCTCCTGAAAATAGCCATCAACCGGAACCTGCACAGATTTCATTGCTGGAAAATCTTTTTCCGCTGGGTACTTTTTTAAGTTTGGAAACAAAAAATAATCCGAGTGAGCTAAATCTGGCGAAAAAGGTGGGTGCTGAAGCAATTCGAACTTTAATTCATTGATTTTGGTCATCGTAATAGTGGATGTGTGAACTGGTGCATTGTCTTGATTGTGAGCAAACGCGGCACCCATCTTGCGCACAGCTTTCGCTTCAACAAATTTTCGGTCAATATGCGATGTATAGCACTTTTTGAAATGCCTGTTACTTCAGCTAGCTCACGAACCTTCAACCGATACTAATTTATGGATTTTTAACCATTTCTGGCGGTGACACCTCAACTGGTCCAATACTACGGTGTTCATCTTGGTAGCTCATAGGACCTCATTTAAACTCTGCCACCCAATATTTTATAGTTGCAAACGAAGAAACAGACTCCCCCAAAAGAGAATCTAGCTTGGTTTTAATATTGGTTGGACGGAGACCTTTCAAATTAAAGTATTGTCTTACATATCGGTGACAAATTTTTTCTATGATTACAAATTCACTGAAATCGTCTACTTTTGAGTGCTCAAAAAAGGCCCATCAACGTGGCGTCTTTGAAATTTAAAACATATATTTTAAAAGGTTGCCACTTTTCACGAAATATTTAATTCAAACTAATTTTTAATTAATTTTTTCAAAATACTACCGCCACCTATATGTCAGTTCGGCTAATTTTGGGACCGCCGTCGAACTTTATTTTATTTTTGCTAAGGGAAAATTACATGAAATTTTCGTGAAGATTTCTGTGAACTTTCAATATAAAAATGTTCACCTAAAATATGTGGATGTGGATTTATGTGCATTTACAGTTATTGACTAAAAGCGAAGGAAAACGTTCCTCCGACGTTCGAAACCAACATACTTTGAAGAAGAAATATATTGACCATCGAACTATTAACTATAACTCCAAAGGTTGTCAGATATTGTATAAAGAAATCTTCATACACATTACATCGGTGTACACTCACACAAATCGCGATAAACTTTTTGTAATAGATGCAAGTCCGTGTTCTAATCCCACAAAAATGGTAAACATGACAGAAAAAAATTTTATTGTCGATGATATCCACAACGGCTCCACCGATTGAATTTATTTTTGCACTACAAGATCGTCTAACAGAGAGTAAGGTTCAAAGCCATATTAGGGACCGACAGGTTATGGTCAAGTTATGACAAACATATTAAAAAAAAATTGCAAATTGCAAATTGGACCTTAGGTTAGGTTGGCAGCCGGAGTTACCAGATCACATAGAAACCAATTGTTCGATAAACAATGTTACAAATAGTACGAATATCGGTACCGGAAAGAACTGTCAGACTTCCTAGAAATGTCGAAGGCAGAATATCCAGAGTATATTACTCAATGAGGGACAGCAATGCAAGTGATCAATGATTTTCACTTCTTCCTTGTCACCACAGCTCCTGCAGAAATCATTGAATCCTGCAGTGTCCCGTCAGAAATGACACTAATGTAGACAGTTTATTTCTCTCTAGTGCGAGAACACATTTTAGGCTTCTCAGTTCATACAGTGGCCAGATTTGTCTAGCTACCCTACATGATCCGATTTCTATTCATCTTTAAACCAGTCAGGGTTTCCTCTTGCCTATGTTAAAGCTTGAATGTGGACGGCGGCGCACGAATATATGCAAATTCTTCGAGAATTTGTAATGTCGTCCCATTTTTCGCAAGTTCATCAGCTTTGAAGTTGCCCGGCATATTTTTATGCTATATACTCCTTATAGGAACGATGGGAACATGTATAATGAACTATTTCTATGAATCCAAGGTTTGCCAGATATTGGATAAATAAATCTTCACCCACATTTTATCGTCGTATAGAGTTCTACACCAACAGAAATCGCGCTAAACTTGGATGAAAATCGGTTATAATGTCAGAAATCAATTTTATCGTCGATGGTCTCCAAAACGGCTGAACCGATTGAATTTATGTTCGCACAAAAAGATCGATCGTCTAACAGAGAGTACGGTTCATACCTATGTTAGGGACCGATAGGTGATGGTCATGTTATGAACAAGATATTCATTTAAGACCAAAATTATTCCTAACACAAGATGGTGTAATATCCAGAAAGAATATGGCACAAATAGGATCTGAAAAGTGTCGCTACAGATAGGTATTCTGGATTTAAGTAAGTTCATGCCGTTAGGACTGAACTTACCACCGTGCTCTAAACACCTAGGTGAATGCATGCGTCGACCAAAGCCCCCAAGCACAATGTGCATAAGTACCAATCAATTCCGTGTTTTTGGAAGAGCCGCTACAGTAGATTGCCTACAATTATTGTAGAAGTTCTTCAGCTTTTGTTCAGCTAGTACATATTACTACGGATGTAATTTGTGTAAAAGATAATGATTTGCTAGTAATTATGAATAATAAGGAAGAAAATATTTGCATTTAAAAACAGGTATATTCTCTTATATTCTTTTACCAATCGTGGATATATTTGCATTTAAAGTTACCTAATTATACTCGTCTTAAACTGCTTGGTAAGCTAGTATATATTACTACGGATATAATTAATTAAAAGATGATGATTTGCTTGTAAGTATGAATTATAAGGAAGAAAATATTTGCTCAATGAATTTAAAGCGTTTAAAAAACAGCAATCTTCTCTTACATTCTTTCACCAATCAAGCATGTATTTGCACTGTAAGTTTCCTAATTATACTCGTCTTTAGTCCGTAGTCTATTAATGTGTCATTATATTTTTTTGTAATTAGTTGAAAGATAACGATTTGGTTGTAAATATAAATAATAAGGAAGCAAATATTTGCTCAATGAATTTAAAGCAGTTATCTCCTTTTATATTCTTTCACCAATCATGGTTGCATATAAAGTTACCTAATTATACTCGTGTTTAGTCTACTAATGTATTTTTTTCCTAAAAATTATAGCTTTCATCTATGTATAGATTTCCTCAAATAATATTATATGTTTTTTTAATATACATATTTCTACTTAAGGACAAACCCTTTCAAGAAAAAAATAGTTCATATTGATATTAATAATGCCACTTTCAAATATATCTCTGTCTTTGTACACTCTATAAAACACATAGTTCATATCATATATAAAACCCTTTTTTCCCCGGTCCTCTTCCCTTCATTTCAGTTTACATTCTTCATACACTTTCACGCAAAAAAAAAATATATATGTACTTGATTTAAAGTCTTTAATCTCAGCTATCCTTCTTTCCAATTCACTAGGTTTTTCTGGCGAAAACATTATTGACTGGCTATAAAACGAAATGTCTACATTACCCGAAATTTTTTGTGCTGTCATTTCCCCAAAGTGTCCTTTCATATATACAAATAGTAGAGCATTTGGCAAACATTTGCCATTTTATGATATCTTTTCAGTTCACCCACACATGTATCGAACATAATATTGCTTTAGCAAATAAAAGAAAAAATACTGTTATTTTTTAAAGCCTTAACATATGCAGCATAAATTTGGGGACAAGTGAAAATTGATGTAACAGAATTCCCCTAGAGGTTAAGATTGAGTAGTACGACAAAAAAATGACACAGAATGAAACTTATACAAACAAAAAAAAGAGCCGAGAGCTTTGAGGTGAGCACTGGATTTTATAAAGTATGCATGCCGAGCCTTAAAATAGACACGGTTTTTTGTGCTTTATTTCCCCACAGGGCCCAATGACAGTATACCTATTTTAAAAAGCAATTTTCCCTGACTTTTAGTTTGACAATATTTTATTAAAACATTCCATTACATACTTTGAACAATCGGCGTTTTAGATAAGACACAGTATTTTATAATGTATTTTTCCAATGCCAAAATGTAGGCTATGGTTTTTTGCTCAATAGGCGGATATACTGGCTTAAGTGTATGTGCATGGACATTAGATGTTGAAATGTATCCCTTTTTAAATGTTATTAAATAAATAGGCTAAGTTTACCAATATTAGCTGGAGAATACTTGACATTCTTGGAAGAATTGTATTTCTAATGTAAGCTATTTATTTTGTATGTCGCTTTCCCTTACATTTTTGAAAACTTTCCTAAGCCCTGCTGTTTCTAGGATATATTTTGCTTTGATATATGTATGCATTACATTTCTTAACTTTCTTCAAACAACTGGATTTTTAAATTAGTTTCAGTATATTTTACGACACTTTCCCTTAGCCTAAGTGAAGGCAATACATTTTGAACAAATTTCCCAAGCCCTGCTGTTTCTAGGTTCTCATTTGCTTTGATATATACTACGCTTTACAATACTTAGATTTCTTCAAACAATTGGATTTTTAAATTAGACACAGTATTTTGTGCGGCAGTTTCCCTTAGACTAAGTGTAGGCAATACTTTTGAACAAATTTCCCAAACCCTGCGGTTTCCAGGTTCTCCTCTGTTTTGATATATATACGTAGTGGATTTATATGACTAGTATTTCCGTTTAGCAAAAAAAAAATATTAAAGCCTATACATATGTCATGTAAAATGCCACTCCGTTGAAAGAGAAAGTTTACTAAATCATATGGTGATTTATGGATATTCCATATGGCCGTAAACCTTATGGCTACAGAACAGCACCACATGGAGCGTAAACCGTCAGCCCGTCATGAAATTGAAAAAACACAACCAACAACCTGTTGTGTTTTTTTTCGAACAAAATTTAATTGATTGTAAAAAACACAAGACCTAACGATGAGCATTTGACTTTATGGAGTTGAAGAAAAAAAATCCACAAATATTGCACTGTAAGACTGATGGCGGCGGTGTGAGTGTGTGTGTGAAAAACGCAAACGTGTGCACAATTGTAACCAATTGATGTCAAACAATCTGACATTATCGCAGAAATTGCGATTCGCACGCGATGCACTTTTTAGTTTATTTCGAATGGAACAACAAACCACAAAATGCATTGCCTACACTTGGGCGTGCAAAAGTTTTGCAGAGCATATACATACGTAGGCTTGTGGGAGTTTTGGCCAGCAGAGGAGTGGGAAGACGCAAGCCATCAACAACAACAACCGGAATGTGTTTAAATTATAGCGAAAACCTCTATAATTTCTGTTGTAGTTGAAAATCGCTAACTACCCTAGCCTTAAACCACAGCCAACAACCAGTCAACCGCATGGACGAAGGTTAGCAGCGGCAAAAAGCAAAAGTGAAAATGTTGTAGCCTACTTTTGGGCAGAATTGACATTTTCTGGTATTGTAAATGAACAATGTGGTTAGGAAGGAGGCAAGCAATCTGTTTAATACTTAATTACCTAAAAACACGTATTGTGGTGCCTACATAAGCCACTCACCTACCCCTTTTCCCCCTCACCAGGAAACACTCATGTGACATTTACGTCAAACAGGAAATATAAATTAAAAACTTTGCTATTTTATTAGCAATTCATCAAGTCCCAGAGATCGTCGGCTAAATGACAATCAATATTATATGTACGAATCAGCGAATGAATGTAAGGGGACTTAAGGAATACACGCAAGCATAAGTAATTAATTGCTTGTGTCATAAGTTAATGACTGAAAAACAAAATTGACTTAAAATTATTTTAATAGCTGCAAAACCCCTTCAGGCTAGGCAACAGTTTCGGAGAGGCAATTTGTTATAAGCCATATAAAATAAAATGTATTTATTTATGTTAATTTGTACGGTTTGTTATTTCTTGTCAACAACTGTTGCTTTGTTTTTATTCCTGTTGCAAAAGGCTTTGGAACCACTGCGTGTTCTTTTGTCATAATTATGAATATTGTGTTTTTTTTTGGTTGACTATTTTAAATAATGATTTAACATTAAACAAATAATAATAACAATAATCAAAAAGGGGCCAATGGCAAAAACAAAAGCATAGGAAGCAGAAAGAAAGAGGGATAAGTATAAGGAGTAGTGCCTGAAAGGGTGGTGAGAAGAAGAAAGTAGAATATACTTAATAGACACGCAAATTCATAATATATTCGTATATAATTCAAGGTTCATTCGACTCAATTAACGTATGTGTATTACAGCGAATTATTTTTTATTATAACTCAAACCTTAAACCTTTAAATATAGCGAGCGGTAGCCTACGCAAAAAATCTAGAACGTCTAATTTGCGGGGGGTTGGGGGTTCGGAATGAAGTGTTGAAATTCATTTGTTAATAATACATATTTTCACTTATTTCATGAGATTGCGTGTCGGGGTAAACAATTGCTTTGTGATCGTTGGAGGTTCAGGTATATGATTCGTTGAGTAAGTTAAATCAATTGCCTATTTGCAGGAGGTTTTTGGGTAAAATTTAATCAAATCTAATCGAGTGTTGATTATGTCTCAAATTACTCCTAATTGTATTGGGGACATTGCAAATAATTCCATTAAAGCAATATATATAAATAAACTGGTAAATAAACAAATTACGCATATAATTAAATTTTTGCATGTTTAATTAATTTATGTACATCAAGGTTTTTAACTGCTGAATTCAATTGCCTATTTACAGTAGGTTTTGAGTGAAAATATATCTAATTAAGTGCTGGTTATGCTTTAATAATAATAAAAAAATAAACAAATTATATTTGTAATGAATGACAGAATACAGGAATGAATTTCATTGACATTTAAACCAGTTGCTAGAGAGAAGCCAACATTTTGTTGTTCAAGGTTTTTGTCTATTCATTTTAGTTACTGAATTCAATTGCCTATTTACAGGAGATTTTTGAAGAAAATATGTATGTATATCTAAACGGGTGCTACACGGAGAAAAAAACAGGAAACATAATATGTTTGGGATCAAAATTTAAATAAAATATACTTTGGTGCAAATATTTTATATTTACATACCGGAAACAAAGTTTGAATATCTCTCTTATCAATGTTATTTTTTTCGGAGTTTTGGTGCAAATTATCTTTAAAAACGGGGAAATATTTAAATCGGCTACAGAATTTGTTTTCCTACCTATAGCAAAAAAGTAATTTTTCCCAAATATAATATGTTTCCAAAAAATATACTACAGAAGCGATTTTTTTCTTAGGGTAACAGTGCTACAAATTATTTGCAAGTTTTCTTACTTTGTGTTTCCGAGACCTAAAAACTTTTTTTATATAGATTGAGACATACTATTTTATAAAGCCAAAACAAAAATTTTTTATGGTATGTAGTATTTTTTTAATTTTTGTTCTAAAATTCCAGTTTTCATGGAGTTCTCTTTGGTATTTTTGGAAGTTTAAGCTCGAAAAAGCACAATTTCCAAGTAGAAACGGAAGATTAGCAACTGTCTTTAAAACAATTAGAAAAAAATTTTTTTTTTCATAAAAATCATTTTATGCTTGCACGAAAAAAATCCATACAAAATAGAATAAAATCGCAAAAAATAGTTCGTTCCATTTCTTGAAAACTATCATCATAACGAAGAAAACAATGCGTATTTACAAAATATTTATGGATATGACCCATATTTTAAAAATAGGGAAATTAAAAAAATAATTCTTAATTTTTTTATATTAGCAATTTTGTTTGGGAGGTACCACAAGGGGCGTGGCAATAACGCCCATTTTGTAATATACTATGAGCACTATAAAAACATTACACTGTACAAAACTGCATCTATTTATATGTGCAGGAAACAAAGTTATAAGCCGTTAACATTTGTGCAAAATGATCCATTTGTATGGGAGTTACTAACAGGGGCACGTTACAAGAGATACTGCAAAGGCATTACACTCCACAAAAATTGAAGTATTTGTTTGGACTGGAATCAAAGTTATAAGCCGTTAATTTTTTGTGCAAAATGGTCCATTTGTATGGGTGGTCCCAAAAGGGGCGTGGAAAATTTGCCCATTTTTCTCAAGATGATAGCGACCAAGAAAGTAATACTATGTGTGGAATGGTCAAGGATTCTGAATAGTAGTATGAGGTTATCAATATTTCACTACATTTTGACCATTTTTGGGGGAAGGAGTGAACCAACATAGTCCATCTTTGCCCTTAGTCGGAGACAGTAAAAATTATTGACACATAGCAAATTTGAAGTCAATCGGTTAATCCTGTGGAAAGTTGTCGTGCGCACCAACCAGACAGACAAGCAGACGGACATTGCTAAAATGACTTAATATTGCCCAAAATGGATTTCCGCCAAATATTCTTGGGATCTCTTTGGTCACTCCATCGATATGTTACACGTTTGACCTCCAGCATCTGATATATACCCTTGTTCACACTAGTGGGTGCATAAAAACCGGTTTATGTTCAAATTCTCTTATTTCTACAAAAAGTGCTATAATATTTAATTTTATCCATAGATTTTCTCTAAATAGGCATTGTTTTCTTCGTTAGAATGTTAGCTTCCAAAAATTGGAACAAATATTTTTTTGCTAACTGTTTTCTATTTTTTCTGGTTTTTTCGTGACAGCAAAAAACGATTTTTTTGAAAAAAAAATCAAATTTTTTCAGCGAGGGAAACCCGGCTTTGTTTCCACCTCTGTGGGACAACTACTGGGTAGGTTGCAAGGAGATCTGAATAAAGAAAAATGAACTTACGCTCTTTGGGGTAGCCTAGGGTACGACGCCGGTTCGCGGCGTGTATAGATCTGCGTAAGTACTCTGGGAAGGACACAGCAGTGGTACGCATATCTAGGGACCTGCATAAGTACTCTGGCAAGGGTACGACATTGCTAAGCGCATCTAGAGCACTGCTGGAAAAGGCTTCGTCACGACGACGAATTTGTACATCATCACGATTGTTTTTTTTTCGTTAAAAATCAGCTAACGTACAGAATAATCCTCTTCATGATTTTGTTCGTCGCCATGACGAATCTCTGTTTCCAAAAACGTTGGTCCTCAGGATGATCACATTTCATTCCTACGATGAATCGAGTTCATTACCACGACGAATCCCATTCATCACCACGATGAACACCATTCATCCCTACGATGAATGGAGCACATCACCAAGACGAATCCCATTCATCACCACGATGAATACCATTCATCATCGAGACGAATCCCATTCATCACCACAAGGAATCCCATTCATCACCACAACGAATTCCATTCATCACCACGACGAACTCCATTCATCAGGATGACGAACTCCATTGATCACCATGACGAATTCATGCCCCCGACAATTTATACCAATACCATTCATCGTCACGACGAATCCCATTCATCACCACGAAGAACTCTATTCATCACCACGACGAACTCCATTTATGGAAAATAAAATTAATTGATTGCTTTGCCAAGTTCAGTTGTGATTCTTCGGTCCCAAACGCAGTTCTTACTTCATACCAATTTGAAGTCAATCGGTTATCCCTCTCGAAAGTTATCGCGCGCACCAGCCACCAGGGATGAGCCCTTATGAAAGTGATTTTCTGTATTTCTATAACTATATCTTTTCTAGTTCGAATTTTGGATGTTCAAAAAACCACACCTTTTGAAGATAATCCTGACAACAATTTTGGAATTTTTGATAAATTTATATATTACTCATCAGCAGACAGCGGAAATATATGCAATCTTTATTTGTCATCCGAACAAGTTCATATTTTAGTATTAGGTGTATTTTTGGATTCTAAATTTGATGCAATCTGCATATTCTATATATGCATTTTATATGCAAAAATTATGCAAGGGAATATGCACAACATATGCAAAATTTAATCTGTATATGTTAAATGAAAAATGCATATGCAAATAAAAAATTGCATATGCAACTAAAAAAATAATTGCATATGCAAAAAATATGCATCGGCAAAGTAGAGAAAATTAACTTATTTTTTTTTACATAATTTTATAATTAAATGTTCAGCCGTTTGTCTGTTACCTCCTTTTAGATTTAAGGTAAACATGTACAGATTTTACACGACAAACACTGACGTATTAAAATTAAAAAAAAAACTGTCGAAAATCTTTTTTAGAAAAATAATAGACGGTACAAAATGGAACAACAGAAAATAATCGAATTTGCGGCGAATTTGAAATATATGCAAAAATAAATAGGTGTACATTTTATTATTTTTTGACGAAAAAAATTTGTGCGTTAGAGGTTTTGCCGTACATCCATCCTATAAAAATAGCCAATTGCATATATGTCGGTTTTGCCGTACAACCATTCAATAAAAATAGGCAATTGCATATATTCCGCTGTCTGCTGATCAGTCAGTCATTATTAGTAAAACTGTGATATATCGGTCCACGTTCAGATATTACCCTCATATCGATACCTTCATTCCAATTTATGCTAAGTCGACCTGACATGTTTTAAAGAACACTGAATTTTAAATTCCAAATATTTCAAAAATTTGGTATTTATCCATCAACCCAATCAAAAATTAATAAGGACCTGATTAAATTTTTTGGCACAAATATACCGCCAAATAAATATGTCTGCGCCTAAAAAACGGCAACACGGACAGTGTTGCGTAAATATGCAGGCATAGAATAACCGAAAATTCTTTCTTGTCAACTAAAACACGCGCAATATAAGCAAAAATTATGTTTAAGAGTATTTAGTATATACATATTTACAAAACCATTGCCTATATTTAGGCTTATTAAGATTTCGTTCATATTTAATGCAGTATTTTGTTTTTCCAAGTAACAAACACCCCTACTGATAAAAATTTTTTTTCCTATTTTACCTTTCACAAAATCCTTGCTGACATTTTTTGTGGTCTTACCTGTAAGACCGCACAAGTGTCAACCTATCTAAGGCTCGTATACCACAATCACAAGGATTTTCACATATAAAAAAGAGAACCCCAAAATTTTTCACATTTCCTACAAAGATAACACTCAGTATATTACCGCCACAATGGCAGAGGGTTTTGTTTAAAGCTCTCTACCAACTTAAATATTTCTGTAGTCTATTTCAAGGATGATGGCAAATACTAAAGACTTTATTAGCTATGAACCTAAATAAGATCTGCCAAGAATTTCGCAGAAATGCAAGTCAGCTGAGCTTTAACCAATTTAAGGGAGACTATCTTTAAACACCGAAAAACGCCTTAGTACGTGTTCTGTTGCTTATCTGCGTGGGAGAAGCTTAATTTAATTTCCAAGGAAGAAAGTTAAAATGTTCATATGATGTCATGTGTGCCTTGATGGCTAGAAATTCCCTCCAAAGTCCCTCAAGTTGAATGACATTCAAGTACAGAGAATATTTTTTTTCTTCTAATCACAAATTCATGTCGTTTTCTTACTTTGGCTTGACAAACATGCGCCCCCTAAACTAAACCCTAAAAAGAAAAACGAGAAAATGCCTAAAAATATGCAAATGAGTTTATTTGGTTAATAAGCATTCTCACACTCAAGACAAACTCCAAACTCGTTGTTCTTGTCGTATCTATTTACTGAGAATGGAGTTACCCGGCAAATTTTCCGGTATGTGTCAGGCAGCACTTGTTACATTGTTATGGAATCCATAAAATGTACAATTTAACAACTGGCAATGAACATTGTAATAATTTATTAAATAGCAATTTGTCATAGACCTTAATTTATGTATTTAAGACTGTATGTGAATTATATAGTATGTATATATGGTAATTTGTAACACGCAAGCAATGCTAGAAACATATTTATGATGGTAGAACATAACCAGCTACAATTTATAATTCTTATAATTCAAGACATGCATCTTATTTTAAATTAGCCTAGAATGTCAACTTTATTGTTGGGTTATGTACATCCTTTTCCTATTCCCTGTTTGCCATAATTGTGGCTTGAATTATGTCAGAATTTATGTCAAGGCTGTAAAGTGTCACAGGCATCCGACACAACCATTTTGGAAATCTTATTAGATCTGTCACTTGTAACTTTTTCTTGTTTATCTCCTACACACACAAAATTTCCAGTGATTATCATCTGCCCACAACAGATGATGGCCATTAGCAGCAGGCAACGAAGAAGGAGGTCAAAAACATAGAACACTAAAAAAATTTGTGGCAGAAAACCTGACATGTCGTCGTTATATAACAATTTATTAAAGTGGCAATAAGAACAAGGAACTTGTATAGGCTGACCTTAAGGGAGCCTTAAAGTAGGCATTGCAAGACGTTTAATAAAATTATTTGTTTATTACAAAACCACACATGTACGTGTTTTAATTAAAAAATCTGGGTAAGCATATTAACTTGCAGTTTTTACACCAAGAACAGGGAATGAAGCAGATATCTTCAGTTTAATTAAGCACCTCATCATAAGGGAGCCTTAAAATATGCAATATGTTGTCGACAATTATAATATCCTCAAAGTAGGTTACCTAAGCCATATGGAATTCTAGGCGCCTGAAATATGCATACTCTTTGCACCTCCTCCTTTCTATAATCCTTTCATATCTCCTTCTTTGGAATAATTCCATTCTCTTTTGCCATTCTAGTCTGTTGCATATTTCAAGGCTTTTGCGTACTCTGTCTGTCAAGCCCTCACCAATTGGTTTTAATTGCATAAAGTGTGGCGCAAAGATGCGTGCTCTCAGTTTGATAACATTCGAGTTGCAATTTTATAATTAAAAGTTGCAACTTTGATGGTATTGGAGACAAAAGAATGCGAATGATTGAGAGGAAAAGAGGGGACGTTGTTGAGGGAATTTCTAAAAGGTCTTAATGCTAATGGCTTTAGTTGGCAGTGT
Source organism: Eudasyphora cyanicolor (assembly GCA_963930755.1). NCBI lineage: Eukaryota > Metazoa > Arthropoda > Insecta > Diptera > Muscidae > Eudasyphora > Eudasyphora cyanicolor. The sequence continues at coordinate 8,665,805 of OZ005737.1, forward strand.
GTGGCAATTTTATCGAGGAAATGTGCGAAATAGAGAATAATGTGGTTTTCAAACTTTGAGGGAACTCAATTTTATAAAACAAAAGGTTAACCACAACAATGGAGAGGACAGACTTTCCTAAAAATCCAATTATTTGAGGGAAATGGATTAAACTGAGTGGTTTCAGATGAGTGGTCATTTCGCAGGATTCACTTTAATTTCCATTGTTTTGTTGTAAAATTCAATTAGAATCATGCATGGATATGTGAGGTCAAATTTAAAAGTATTTGTTGTATACTTTTAGGTTTAAATGATTAATGAGTTAAAATTAGGGCCAAAAAATATTATTTGAACAAAGAACTTAAGACAAGATTTATGTTTTTTTAAAACGTTTAATTTTTGGTAGCAAGCTTCGCGCAGCGCTGCCCGTTTTGCCTACTTTTAGGCGGCATTTGCATTTAATTTGCCACTAATCCTACTTATGGGAAATTCAACTAAAAATCGACTGGTTTTATATTTTTTAGTACACCCGAAGAAAGCCTTTGTGGACTTTTTTGAGATTTTTCCGATAATACGTTCAGAAGTTTTCGACTTCTAACAATTTTAAAAATTAAAAAAAATATAAATAGTTTTATATATAGTCTTATTAATAAAGGGTGTCCCAAGAAGAGCGCAATTTTTAAATCTCGCAACATTCGAAGTGTCATTGTTTGACATTTGAATAATTGTTAATGTTTGTTAGTAGAAGGTACGAGGTTAGTAAAAATGGAGCGCTACACGAATGAACAACGCATTCTCATTGTGAAATTGTTTTACCAAAATGGTGAAAGTTTTGCGGCTACAGTTCGCAAATTGCGATCAATTTGGGGTCACAATAATGCTCGAAAAGAGTCAACTGTAAAGAGATTAATGGATAGATTTGCCGAAACTGGGTCTGTTAGTGATCCTCAACAGCATCCTCAACGTGTCACGGTGTGGTTTTTGGGCTGGAGGAATCAATGGACCTTTTTTTTATGAAAATGAGGCAGGTCAAGCGCAAACAGTCAATGGTGTTCGGTATCGTGAAATGATAACCAGTTTTTTCTTGCCTAGAATTGAAGAAATGAATGTGGAGGGCATGTGGAGGGCATGTGGTTCCAACAAGACGGCGCCACATGTCATACAGCCAGAGAAACAATTCAATTGCTGCATCAGTCGTTTTGGAGATCAGAATTGGCCGCCTAGATCGTGCGATTTATGTCGATGGTTTACGCGAATAAGCCGACGACGACTCAAGCCTTAAAAGACGAAATTGGACGCTGCATTAATGAAATACCGCAGCATTCATGCAAAACGGTCATTGAAAATTTCATTAAAAGATCGCGTGCATGCCAGCAAAGCCGCGGCGGCCATCTGCACGATATATTGTTCCATACATAACCTCATTCTGTCTACTTTACGATATAATAAAGTTTCACGATTTTTTCTTAAATATCTGTGTTTTATTTAAAATTAAAAAATTGCGCTCTTCTTGGGACACCCTTTAGAAGTATCAAATACAAAAAACTTTGCGAACATCGGAGAGTAAAAACAATTTGACAAATGACATTTAAATTTCAGAACTTAAAAATAGCATATAAAAAATTATATTATTTTGTTTATATTTCTCAAAAGTATCGAAAAATACCAAACATTTCAAAAAATATTTTTCAAATCGGACCATATCTTAACAAGTACGTAATGACCCAAATCCCGAAACACAGAGCAATATCTTAACGATTTGTTAAATATCTATAACTACTGAAAGAGCCATAGCGAAAATCTCAAAAAATTGCACAAAGCATTTCTTCAGGTGTACTAAAAAATATAAAAAAAATTGGAAAAATCAAAACCGAAATTTTTTTGAACCCGTCGATTTGTCGTGGAATTCACCACATGTATTTTCATTTCAGCCTTCTAAATTAAAAAACAAAATTAAATATAATAAATAAAACAAAATAAAATAATATAGAGCGCCCAGTGGGTAAGTTAGTAGGGTGCTCGCCTATGTGTTTGAGGGTCGTGGGATCGATTCCCACCTCAGGCTCTGGTCTGTCGCTGCAAAATCTAGCCACATGGCATTTGTCTTTCCGCTGGACTGTAAAATTAGAATATAAATTTACTTTGTAATGTAATTCATATAAATAAAATAAAATAAAATAAAATAAAATAAAATAAAATGAAATAAAATAAAATAAAATAAAATAAAATAAAATAAAATAAAATAAAATAAAATAAAATAAAATAAAATAAAATAAAATAAAATAAAATAAAATACAATACAATAAAATAAAATAAAATAAAATAAAATAAAATAAAATAAAATAAAATAAAATAAAATAAAATAAAATAAAATAAAATAAAATAAAATAAAATAAAATAAAATAAAATAAAATAAAATAAAATAAAATAAAATAAAATAAAATAAAATAAAATAAAATAAAATAAAATAAAATAAAATAAAATAAAATAAAATAAAATAAAATAAAATAAAATAAAATAAAATAAAATAAAATAAAATAAAATAAAATAAAATAAAATAAAATAAAATAAAATAAAATAAAATAAAATAAAATAAAATAAAATAAAATAAAATAAAATAAAATAAAATAAAATAAAATAAAATAAAATAAAATAAAATAAAATAAAATAAAATAAAATAAAATAAAATAAAATAAAATAAAATAAAATAAAATAAAATAAAATAAAATAAAATAAAATAAAATAAAATAAAATAAAATAAAATAAAATAAAATAAAATAAAATAAAATAAAATAAAATAAAATAAAATAAAATAAAATAAAATAAAATAAAATAAAATAAAATAAAATAAAATAAAATAAAATAAAATAAAACAAAATAAAATAAAATAAGTAAAACACGTTAAGTTTGGCCATGCCGAATCTTATATACCCTCCACCATGAATTGCATTCAATTCTATTACTGGAAAAGTCTTTAGATATGAAGCAAATCTTCAAACCATCCTTTTTGCTGAAGCAAATATTTAATAAAAATGAACCCAGCAATTTTTAGCCAAATTTTAGGCCCCAAATTATAAACTGACTAAATGTTTTGAGATTATTTCTTGCCAAAACAGAATACAAACTGCAAAGTTCCAGCTAAATTGCTTAGAAAATTTGGTTTTTATGTGTTAAACAAGCGTTTTTGGAAGCGACATCTAAAGGTGGGCTATAACAAAATACGAACTGATTTAAAAAATGTTTACTGTAATAAAGTAAACATTTATATTTCATAAATATTTCACATAAATATTTCAAGGTGTTGCAAACGGAATGACAAAGTTAGTATACCCCCATCCTATGGTGGAGGGTATAATAAAATAAAACAAAATAAATAAATTTCATCCATATGCGCCCATTATTTTCATTTTACTATTCAGAACCTCCTGGGTTATTTCGTATGCACCAAATTGTGTCATATTATTTTCTGTCATCTACAGCTCCGTTTAACCAATTCCTAAAGGTATGCTTTATTTCTTTAATTAATATAACGCATATATGCATGTATGTAATTGCTTTGCTTTTGCAAAAGCGTAGGATGTTTCTGATGTCTAATTACATACATTAATGTACAAATAAAATAATTAGAGGAGAATAAAAATGTTGCCGTTGTAATTAGTGTTGATTTATTATCATTGTACGACCCAATATTTAGGGACTGCTAAAATTTTCTACTTCATGATTCATATAGAAAAATTAGCTGATTGTGAACTAAATCATATATTTTATATGACACATCAATCAACTAATAAATATAAAACTTTCATATAAGATTAAACTTTACTAAGGACTCCTTATATGTGATTGATTGCTATCTTTAGAAATTACAGCATACATCTAGGCTTTCTGAAATGTCTAGGAATTATGGCATACATTTAGGATTAACATTAACTTCACCACTAATAAATTTCCATCTGTTGGTGTATCCTCTCTAATACTCCCTTTTTCGCCAACTCAACTATCATTTATTTAACAAAATTGTTGTGTCTTTACAAATTTACTCATATAAATTCAATTCATTCTCTGTTATAAATCTAACCGCTAGTCACACGTAAAACATTATGTTATCCTCTACAATATACCTGGCAAAAATTATGAAATTGTCAGCAATAACCTTGTGTGGGTCTAAGGAATATATATAGAGGGCTGTAGTGGCCTAGCCAGGCGCCAGTCTCATAACAAAATTCCGTTAAATGGCAAATAAATCCACCCACGTTTAGGGTGGCATAAATTAAAAATGACAACATAAGCAAGGTAAGTTTGATGCTACAAACATATTTATATTACTTAAAGTTCATAAAGACAATAAAAAATGTTAATATCCCCAAAACACACACCTAGACAAATATTGGCAACACACACGTTCACCTACTCAAATACACAAAAATGAACATGACACCGTATTCTACAATGATAATAAATTACCCCAGCTCGGTTTGATGTAGTGGCCAACCGAATCGAGAGAAAAAATGCTGTAACATACTTATGTTCTGCACAAAAAAATAAGTATATCTGTTGGCATTTTTTCCTCCCCATAATACCAGAACATAATAATAGCCAAAGTAGTGGAGGTGTCTGTGAAAGCAAACACACATTTAAAGTGGAGCTTACACCTTAATGGTGTCATCTATGTGTACCGACCGACTAAAGTGTAGCTGTGTGTGTTAACCATAATATTGAGTTTATGGTCAACACTTTACTACAATGACCATTACTGCAACTATCGCCTACATTTATACGAGTATACACTACATTTGTATATACTCGTATTCATTGTCACACATACAATTTTATTTAACCCCTCAACGAGCAGTAGGCACTACCTGATATGGCCAGAATATGGTTCTTGGCCTGGGTCAATTTACGTAGGACCACTATTATCTGCAAGTGTTGTATGTCGTTGGTTATGTGTGACTATTGTCGTTGTTCATTGTCGTTGATGATGTTGTGTATGCGGCGAACATTATTATTTTTAGCTAAAAATGTATTTACATATATTCACGTGGAAACGTGGGTGGTATGTGAAGTTTGGGGAAAATCTATGGAAGAAGTGGATTTGGTAGTTCAATTTTACTATATTTCGATTTCCGCAGAATTGTTACTGCAATGAGTGCATTTTTTTTATTTAAAAATTTTGAATTTTAGTTAAAATGGTATTGTCGACTTTTAGGCGCAATAATATTCACTTGACGGAATTTGAAATTTATAATGACATGAAATAATGAAATCATTAAGGTACATATTTTGTTTGTTAAAACTTTTCTGTCGTATGAAATATAGCCTACATTCAGGCTGCATAGCACCTATTATAGACATGGAGAAATCTAGTTCTGTTACATAAGACCTCAAGACCTTAGAGGTCGACTCTACTCTACACGAAGATCTTAGAGGTCAACTCTGGTATACAGGAAGACCTTGCAGGTCGATTCTAGTATAGAGTAAGACCTCAGAGGTCGACTCTAGTATAGGGTAATACCAGAGAGGTCGACCTTAGTATAGAGTAAGACCTCATAGTTCGACTCTAGTATAGGGTAAGACCTCATAGGTCGACTATAGTATAGAGGAAGACCTCAGAGGTCAACTCTAGTATAGAGTAAGAACTCTGAGGTCGATTCTAGTATACAGGAAGACCTCAGACGTCGACTCTAGTATAGAGGAAGACCTCAGAGGTCGACTCTAGTATGGAGGAAGACCTCAGAGGTCGACTCTAATATAGAGGAAACCCTCAGAGGACGACTCTAGTATAGAGGAATACCTCAGAGGTCGACTATATTATAGAGTAAGAACTAAGAGGTCGACTCTAGTATATAGGCAGACCTCAGAGGTCGACTCTAGAAGAGAGGAAGCCCTCAGAAGACTTTGGAGTTCGACTCTAGTATAGAGGAAGACCTCAGAGGTCGACTCTAGTATAGAGGAAGACATCAGAGGTTGACTCTAGTATAGAGGAAGACATCAGAGGTTGACTCTAGTATAGAGGAAGACCTCAGTGGTCGATTCTAGTATAGGGGAAGACCTCAGAAGACGACTCTAGTATAGAGGAAGACCTCAGAGGTCGACTGTGGTATAGTGGAAGACCTCAGAAGTCGACTGTAGTATAGAGGAACACCTCAGAGGTCGACTCTATTATAGAGGAAGACCTCAGAGGTCGACTCTAGTATAGAGGAAGACCTCAGAGGTTGACTCTAGTATAGAGAAGGCCTCAGAGGTCGACTCTATTATAGAGGAATACCTCAGAGGTCGACTCTATTATAGAGGAAGACCTCAGAGGTCGACTCTATTATAGAGGAAGACCTCAGAGGTCGACTCTAGTATAGAGGAAGACCTCAGAGATCGACTCTAGTAAAGAGGAAGACCTCAGAGGTCGACTCTATTATAGAGGAAGACCTCAGATGTCGACTCTATTATAGAGGAAGACCTCAGAGGTCGACTCTATTATAGAGGAAGACCTCAGAGGTCGACTCTAGTATAGAGGAAGACCTCAGAGATCGACTCTAGTAAAGAGGAAGACCTCAGAGGTCGACTCTATTATAGAGGAAGACCTCAGAGGTCGACTCTAGTATAGAGGAAGACCTCAGAGATCGACTCTAGTAAAGAGGAAGACCTCAGAGGTCGACTCTATTATAGGTGAAGACCTCAGATGTCGACTCTAGTAAAGAGGAAGACCTCAGAGGTCGACTCTATTATAGAGGAAGACCTCAGAGGTCAACTCTAATATAGAGGAAGATCTCAGAGGTTGACTCTAGTATAGAGGAAGACCTCAGAGGTCGACTCTATTATAGAGGAAGACCTCAGAGGTCGACTCTAGTATAGAGGAAGACCTCAGAGATCGACTCTAGTAAAGAGGAAGACCTCAGAGGTCGACTCTATTATAGAGGAAGACCTCAGAGGTCAACTCTAATATAGAGGAAGATCTCAGAGGTCGACTCTAGTATAGAGGAAGACCTAAGAGGTCGATTGTATTATAGAGGAAGACCTCAGAGGTCGACCCTAATAGAGAGGAAGACCTCAGATGTCGATTCTAGTATAGAGTAAGACGTGAGAGGTCGACTCTAATATAGAGGGAAACCTCAGAGGTCGACTCTAATATAGAGGAAAACCTCAGAGGTCGACTCTAGTATACAGGAAGACCTCAGAGGTAGGCTCTATTATAGAGGCAGACCTCTGAGGTAGACTCTAGTGGTTCACTCATTCTAGTACCTCTCCACAAATGGTTAAAATTTAGTAAATATTGATTCTCTAATCATTTTGTGTGGGGCCCTTTCTGGTGCCCCCAGACAAATTTCTAAAAACCTAATGTCATTAATAAATATGCTTCAGAGTATTATTCTATTAAGATGCACCTATAAATTATTTACAGGTGTTCTTAATTACATGCTCAATAATAAAACCAGGACAAATTTAACTAATTTCGCCTTATTTAAAATAAATGTGTGTCTTTATTCTTGTCCAATTTATTTTTGTTATTTCTTCATCTTCTCAACTATTTGGTATTTATGCTAATGCTTATCTCGTTTGTATAACAAAAAAAAGTTTTGTATTTCTTTTACACAATTTCATTGCTTCCTTCCTACTTGTTCGAGAGAAACTTTTTTCATATCCTAAAAGTATGCTTTGATTTTTACTTAAGCCCCACAAAACTATGCCATCCATTATTATTACAACACCCTCATTCATACACATACATAAGTTTCAGTTATAGCATATGTTCTAGATGTGATTTTTTTGCTGGCTGGCTGGCTGGCATGCGACATTCACTGCTGCTGCTGCTTCTTCTTCTTGTTTTGTATTGGACTCTTTTGTGTTGCACGATAATGCCACTTTTTTCTAGCACTTCTTTCTTTCCTGTCTACTCTGCCCTACTCCTCTTAGATCCTTTTCTATGCACCCCATTACTTGAAGCTTTAAGAATGAAGGGTGTTTTTCTGGTATGGTTTGTTAAGGAATATTTGGAAGAAGAGAAAAAATGTCTAAATCTGGGTTATTGGGCAAATTGCTGGTATTTTATGTTGTTAATGGCTTTTTTTCTCGGCGAGAAGAAAACACTGAAAACATTCATTTGTAAGGCGGCAACACTGAAAAGGACGACATAGAACGAAGCGATAAAAACAGAACAGAACAAAACAAAACTATATCTGATAAATATTTACTATGTTGACCCAATGACATTCTTTTGGAGGGAGGTAAGATTCAATTCAGTTCAGTTTTGCTCCGCTCAGCTCAATTATGTTTATTTATTTAGAGACAATTTGTTGGTGGCAGTGGCCAAGTCAGGGCTATCTTTGATTGTATGTATCCTTCGACAGGACGTGGAAGGGGAAAAAGGCAAACTATGTAGACTGAGGTGAGATGACGATGAAAAGTAAGTCTTTGTCAACAAATTGATTCATGAGCATTTGACGTCATTTTCTATTCAATTAATGGGCAAAAGGAACGTCATCCCTTCATCCGTTTGCCTTGTCTCTATAATTTCATTAGCCTTGAGGGTTGTTTTTAATAAGAAATGGAAGAAAATGAAAATGTATCAATCTATTCACACCAGACCCTTTCACTTGTTCCACGCCAGCAAATGATGCTATGCTAATGGCGTTAAAGAGCGTCTAAGAAGGATATCATGCCGGGAAAGAATTGTTATTTGTCAACTGCTAAAAACTTTTGCTTTTTAGTAAAATGAGTTGAATTTATTACCCCCATTGGCGGTAATGTCGCTTAGGCTGTCAAACGTTTTGTATTTTATGGGTCTACAAAAGTTTTCCAGTTGGCGGACAAAAGTTTTAAAGAGTGAGAGATAGACACAGCAGAGAACAAGGAATGTAAAATCTAAAGTGCAAACAATTTTGTAGAAATAAAGTTAAAGGCAGATTTTAAGGCTATTTTTAAAATGTTTAAAAAATGTGCATACTTTTAGGCTTTTTATATTATACATTACCAAGAATAGTGTTATTTCTTAGTAAAACGGACTAAAATGTCTTTGACAAAACCATGAACTTCTTCTCCCACCACATAATATATAGTAGGTAAACCACATTTTCGTTTGTCGCCTTAAATTAGACTTGTAAAAAATTCTTCTTGAAGAAAACCTCCTAAAAAGTACTCGAAGTTCATTTGAGCATAATTTCCAATTAAATATTAAATCAAAACTCTTCCGAGTACGCAAATTCGAACCTTGAATAGAGTAACGCCTCAAAGTAGTTATTTTTTATTTTTTTGTTATTTTGTTTTAAATTTTTGTTTTTTTTTTTTTGTTTTGCCCCGAAATGTCTGAAGTTTTCCACTGCCTGTATTGCTGTTGAACTTAACCTTTGGTGAAGGCTGAAAACCAAACTTTGTGTGCACAGCACTTGGATATTGAATAAGGGCGATTAAAACGGAAAAATTAAAAAATAAGCTAACGAAATATTATAACAAATTGTACGAGAAATTTACGATAATGCTATATTTAGTGGCAAATTTCAAGGAGAAAAAATAAACAAATCGTTTACGGCTGGAGTAATGTTTTATTATTGTACAGCCTATTATCTTAGAAAATAGGGTGGTCCTTGGTTAAATGTACGAGTATGTAGGTATGCTCTAAAAGTATGGCCCCAATATAGGCAATTATTTTTTCCTTTTTCATAGGAAATGCTAGAAAGTATGCAATATTGCCATAGGTGACTTTAGCTGTTATAGGTTTCACTTTGATTCGTTTAAAGCGATGGTTAAGGGACCTTATCTTATACAGAAATTAATATTACTCATACTCACAAAACTTTTAATTGTGGTTTTAGGGACTTATAATTTGTAGCTCAATTAATTGACCTTTTCTAAGAAAAAATAGATTAATTGTATTATCCCCTCACCTTAGAGAGGAGGGTATATATCATTTGCTACGAACCGAAAGTGTAACACATCGAAGGAGTCATCTAAGACTCTAAGTATGTTCGGCGGATATCTGTTTTGGGTCATTTTAAGTCGAATGAGCAATGAACAAGGTTTTAAAAAAAAATTGTTATGGCCCTATGGAAATGTTGGTAATTCTCTAACTGAGTAGAATTTTTTAACGGAAAACTAAAAGATCGTTTTCTTAATAATTTTTTTTTTAAAAATGTTAAATAAATATTTTACTTAAATATTAAATACACCTTATATTTTATTTGCATAGTAGATTGTCATTAATACCTCCAGAAATTTTCTTGGTGGTATCTCTTCAACTTTTTGTATTTTTTTTTCGATTTCTGAGTAATTCCATGTGAAGTGATCTCGCAAATTTTGGCTCTTTTCTCCGATTTTGATTATATTTTCCTGATAAGTACTTTGAAGTGTGCAAAAAAAGAATCGGGATTTTTTTCAAAAAAAAATTAAACCAATTTAAAAATATAGTGCATGCAATTTTTTTTTAGAAAATTTAAATTTCTTGTTGATCTCCTTTTTCGCAAGTTGAAGAGACACCATCATGAATCTTACAGGAGGTATAAATGACAATATAGTCTACTACACAAAAAAAAATAGTTGTATTTTTTCTTAAAATTTAGTTTTCATTTTTATTTTAAATTTCTGATAAAAAAAAAATATTATTAAAAAACAGTATTATTTAGTAGTTTTTCTTTAAAAAACCGAAATTTTTCACCTCAGTCCGAAGATAGAAAAAAAAATTGTTATACGGCCACCAATATCTCAAATAATATCACAATTGCTTTTAAAAAATGCCTCATTCTTGTTCTGCACACTTCAAAGTACATATCTGGAAAATGTTATGAAAATCGGAGTAAAACCAAAATTTGTGTGATCACTTCACATAGAAAATTACTCAGAAATTGAAAAAATCGTGAAACTTTCTGGAGGTATTAATGACAATATAATATGCTGTGTAAAAGAATCAAAAATGTTAAAGGTGTATTTTTTCTTGAAGTTAGACGATTTAAAAAAATACCAACATTTTCATACGGCTGTAACTCAATTTTATTTTACAGAATATACGTGTATCGTCCTTTTGAATGTTTACGTATGGAGGTCATTTTTGGGGTTCAGGAAAACAAAGTGATTTCATATTGCCAGCCTTAAAATAGACAACCGACATACGATACCATGTATAGCGTGATCCATTTCGAGGTTCCCTACTTTTTTAAAGAAAAAAAACACAGAAAATTCAAATTAAATGATAAATGTTTATTATCATTTGAAAGAACATTCTATGGCATTTATTTTTTGAAGATTATGTCTATCAAATGTTGGCCGCGGCTACGTCTCAGATGGTCCATCCGTTGAGTCCAATTTCCGATGACTCGTTCGAGCATTTCGACTGGTAACTGGCGAATGAAACGCGTGATGTTTTGCTCCAAGGCCTGGAGCAAAACATCTAAAGTTTATGCGGGTTTGTCCGCATAAACTTTAGACTTTACATATCCCTACAGTAAAAAGTCTAACGGTGTGATATCACACGATCTTGGTGGCCAATCGACCGGTACAAAACGTGAAATTATCTGCTCACCGAATAAATCCGTTGATTGATGCGATGTGTGGGAAGTGGCGCCGAGCTTCAATTTCAGGCATCAAATAGTCGGTTATCATGGCACGATAACGGTCGCCATTGACTGTTACGTTCTCACCGGCATCATTTTTGAAGAAATATGGACCGATGATTCCGGTACGTCGGATCGGGTATCGGTCAATGGCAAAAAGATAGCTCTTAAAGAGAGCTAAAATTTTGCTCATGGGTGTCAAGGTCGTGGGTCGACTGGAAAGTGTTTTTTTGGATTTAAAAAAAAATGGACTTAGCGCAATTGGCGAACGATTATTTTGATAATAAAACTGAATAATTTGTAAACGTTGTTCAGGCGTAAGTCTTTCCATGGTGAAATGCCAAACAATACTTAACAAAAATAACATGACAGCATGACACGACTCACACGTGATCTGTCAAAAAAGGCTATTGAAAAAAGTATCTCTACTTAGATCATCCTATATATCTCCTTAATGTATGCTTTACTGTAAAAAACCTTAAAGTAGGCAACACATTTACTGTTTCGTGTAGGAGAAAAAAGCTTTACTAAGATTTTAAGCTAAATTTCGAGATTTTTGTTTTACATCTTAATCCTGGGAAATCTCTTGCTCCATTATAATTCCCTAGTCAGTGACTACCAAAAAAAATATTATGCCTATTTTGTGCTCACCCCTTCACCTTCACTATGGACTTGTTTCCAATTTGTTTTTCGATGAATTTATCAAGAAATCAAATCATATCATAAAGGGACTGACTGCATGCGAGACGTACTATTTTTTTGTCTGAGCAACAACAATGACGGGCATTTAACGTCATCAAAAAGTACACAATAAATATCTATAATTTTTGTGTTGTATTACCCACTAAACTTGCATGTTGTTGGTAGTAGGTATGTACATAGGCCGGATGATTGCTTGCTAAACCCTTTTGGGGGTGGTCGACGTCCTCGTCGCAGTTCACCACCATCACTCACTCACTGCTTCCGCTGGGTAGGCTCAAAATCAAATTAGAATTCATGGCAGTGCAGAGAATCGTAGAAAGAATTCAAGTTCATGTGTTACGCCGATATCTTTGCCGTTGCCTTTGCCTTTCCTGCGATGTTGATATCAATGAAAATGCATGAATTTCAAATCGGTTCAGTGCCTCCTTTGGATGGATGGGTGCTTAGTTGTTCCCCCTCTCTCTCTCACACACTGTCTCTAATGCCTTTTTATGTGGCCTTTGCCAGTCATAATGCAGATTTAATATTATTATGAATGTACAAAGAGGAGGAGGAATCAGGGCGGGCCATACTACGTACACGCCAACCGGCTTTTATTTTTTTTCTTCTTGTTGTTGGTTTGTTTATTGGCATATTATGACATTTTGACGATTTTTCTATGGGTTTTGTAATGATTTTAACAAATATTTGTGATTTGATTTTTGTTTTGGCTGTTAGGATAGAGCCAAAAGTTTTGACTGTTATTTGTTTTGTATACATATGCAGGCATACTGACTTGTGTGGAGCAGTAGGGGAAGAAGGGAGGAGTTAAGGATTGACAAAATTGTTAAAGAAATTCTCTGAAGGTTTCAGGAATGAGACAAAGGATATGATTTACTTGATTTTATTGTTATAACTGCAGGCATTTTATTTCTTTGTAGAATATGGATTTGAATCCCCCTAAAAATATGCTTTAATTTCAAGTGTACGCTTTAAACTTTAGGATTAAGATTCCAGGGAAATAAATGTGAATTCTTTACACTTTAAAAAAAATTCTCATATGGGTCAGATTTGTTAATAATAAACTATGAATTTTATTTTTGACTAAAAACTTGATAAATGGTAAAATAAAATTTCGCTATCATTTATTTAAAAAAAATTCCGACATTTTATAAGGATTTGAAATCTAAAAAAAAAATTAAAAAATGCATTTTCGGATTTTTGGAAATTTTTAATTGCTCTTGAACGGCTAAACCAATTTTTACAAAGTTTACGTTTACTTGAAAGAGAACATAAGGGGACATTTTTGAGGTTTTCTTAAATTAAATTATATATATATATTTTAAATTTATTTTAAAAATATTGCTCTCCCTTCGATTTTACAGAATTGTTTTTACACAGAATATGCACAAATCCAAACAGCAATTCGATTTTTGGGGACTTAATAGTAAAGGTTTTGGGCGAAATACTAAATCCTGCTTCACACGAGACAATTTTTTCCAAGCAAGTATCAAATTTTGTAGTAGAGAGAGGCATGCGGAAAGAGCTCTCTGCCTATCTGACTCTCGCTCCTACAAACTTTAACGCTTGCTTTGAAAAAATTGCTTCCTGTGAAGCAGGACTATGGTAGGTCTGTCAATTTTTGTAATTTTTCCTCTGTTTCTGAATATGAAATTTTACATGCAGTATTTTTCAGAAACTGAAGAAAAATTTGAATAATTGTCAGACCTTCCTTAGTTTTTTGCCCGTAACTTTTGCAAATAATAAGTCCCCAAAAAATTTAATGAATATATGGATTTGTAAGACTATGGTGCATATTCTGTGTAAACTTTAAAAAAATCGAAGGGGGAGCAAAAATTTTTTTTATTTTAAGCTTTAAAAGAAATATATAATTTTGTTTTAAAAGAATTTTTTTATTTTAAGCTTTAAAAGAAATATATAAATTTGTTTTAAAATAATCCACAAAAAATTTGGTAAAAATCGGTGGAGGCGTTCAAGGGCAATTAAAAATTTCGTAAAACACAAATATTATTTTTTAACAAATTTTGAAAAATTTAAATCCCCATAAAATTTTGGATTTTTTTCGAAAAATAATTGATCGTGAGATCTAATTTTACCATTTACCAAGTTTTTGAAAACATTTTAGGGGAAAATAAAATTCATAGGTTAATATAAAAATTCTGAACCATATCGATATTAAAAACTCGAAACCCTAATCAAAATAGATATTTTAAAAAAGGGAACTTATTTTACATTATTAGCAATGATTAGGCCATTTTCCTTTTAAAATCCAGCAATATGAAACTATTTGGTGTTCCTAAAAGTATGCTCTATTTATTATTTCATCCTTATAGTTTATAACTTATATAAACATATATAGTTTTTATATAGTTTTATAACTTCAGAATTCTCCAGATTGTGAATTTTTTAATGAACAATATCTGATTTTAAAATACCTTAGTGCTGCTTTACACGAGGCAATTTTTTCCAAACTTTGACACTTGCTTGGAAAAATTGCCTCCTGTGAAGTAGGATTAAGGTAGGTCTGGCAATTTTTGCTCTGTTTCTGAATAGGAAATTTTACAAGCAGTGTTTTGCAGAAACAAAAAAAAATGTCAATAATTGCCAGACCTTTCTTAGTATTTCGCTCATAACTTTTACAAATAATAAGTCCCCCAAAATTGAATAATTTTTTGATTTGAAAGTCTCTGGTGCATATTCTGGGTAAATTTGAAAAAAATCGAAGGGGGCAAGTTTTTTATTTTAAGATTTAAAAGAAATATATAAATATGTTTTAAAAGAATTTTTTTATTTTAAGCTTTAAAAAAAATATAAAAATTTGTTTTAAAACATCCACAAAAAATCTTGGTAAAAATTGGTTGAGCAATTAAAAATTTCCTAAAATACAAAAATTTATTTTGTTTACAAATTTTAAAAAATGCAAACCCTTATGCAATTTTGGATTTTTTCGAAAAATACATGATCGTGAGATCTTTTTTGTACCGTTTAAGAATCTTTTAAAAACATTTTAGGCAAAAATAAAATTCATAGTTTAATATTACAAATAGTCACCCTAATCGATATTAAAAATTCGGACTCCTAATCAAAATGGGCATTTTAAAAGAGGACACTAATTTTAGATTTTTAGCTATGATGAGGCCATTGTGCTCTTAAAAGCCAACATGAAGAAACTATTGGTGTTCCTAAAAGTATGCTCTATTAATTAGTTCATCCCTACAAATATGTTATAGTTTTATAAATTAAATGTGAATTTATATAAATTGCTAATATGAAGACTGCAGAATTCTGTAGATTGTGAAATTTTTTTATGATAAAGAGCTGGCTTTAAAAATTATCAAATATTTTGAAATCATCTTTGGTAACCGGACATTGTAATAAATTATATATCACTGAATCAAAATTCTTCCAGAGATGTGCAGAGTCATAACAGTGCAAAATCGCTACACAGTTTAGCTGATTCGTATTAACTTATATTTAAAAGATCTACACATTTTGTGGTACAATTTTAGGGATTTTATGGTCAACTGATTTTAATAAAATTTATATAAGAAGAAATGTCTATGTCCACAGATGTGCCTAATTATATTTTATTTCCCATAAAAATATTTAAAAAGCTGCAATCAATTTGTAATATTTTCAAGCTGTACAAAATGTTCGTCAATAGAAAGCTTATTTCCAAATTATGTGAGGAATCATAAATCATTTGCAAGGGACAAAAGTGGAACTCATCGAAAGAGTGGCTTAAAACTCTAAGACAGTTTGGTTGTTGTTGTTGTAGCTGCTTGGAGACGCTGAGGTGATAGTCCTTAAATCTATTTCCATTACAGTCTTCGTTGCGACATATATCCGATTATCGAGGGAACCTTTTCCTAGTGCCTTGGCTGGGAATCGAACCCAGCACCTTCAGAATCCAAGTCTAACACACTAACCACTGAGCTACCGAAGACCACACAGTTTTTTCAAGTTTGGTGGAATTTCATTTAAGAAATTTTTGCCACTTGAGTTATTTCCGTCTGTCTGGCTGATGTGCATGATAAATAGCGGACGTTATGGACCGTACCCTCACACAATTGCAATTATATAAATTGTTCGTATTCTGTTTTTTAGAATATATTTGCTGTGATCTTCTCCCACACTATAAACGAAATTCCATATAATGTCTCCCTATAAAATACTTTAAATATTTTCTGTGGTTTTTAGTACTTATAGAACTTTAAAGTATAGCATAGCTTATGGGCGCACGGAAATTTGAATGCAACTTATAATATTTATTGAAGTCTTCGATAAAATTATTTTTCGCATAGCATATCTTCAAGGCGCATAAAAAGTTTTTTTAATTTTTTTATCGATTTTGTTTTAATTAACTTATTGGAACTTACCTCATCAATTCAAAAGTTATGCACAAATGTTTCCTAAAATACATATAGTCCAACATATGTATAACATTATGAGATCCATCGGCATCCTTCTCGCGCAGCTCATCCAAAATGTTCAACTCCACCACAGCCTGATTTAAGAAGCGCTTCTTATTGCGTATTATCTTAATGGCCACATGGGTATTGGTCTTGTGATCCAAGGCCCGTATGACTTGGCCAAAACTGCCCTTACCAATGATTTCGAGAATTTCATAACGAAAAGCGATATGATCGTGTTCCATCTAAAAATTAATTAATTAAATTAAAAAAGAAGTAATAAGAATAAAAGAAAAATTATTTAAAACTTCGAACTTACAATTTTATAATTTCCCAGTTCATCATCATAACCCGAATTGGTGGTGGAAGCTGCAGGCTTATTAGAGTAATTCTTATTGGCATTCTGGCCAAAGTACCAGATTTCTTTGTAGACTTTGAGCTCTTCGAATTCCATGTCAGTCAAATAGTTGCTGTATTTCTTAACAAGTTCTGAGGATGGAAAATAATTGAGATACAAATTAAAAAAATGAATAAAACGAAGTAAGCCTAAATATAATTAATAAAACGGAATAAGCCTTAAAGTAATAACAATAATACAAATAATAAGACCCCGTTATTAGGATGCTCCGTTACCGTTAACGAGCCGTTATAGATGCCAAATCTCCACAAACTGACAACTATAAGTGTCGGTAAGCACTGACAGAGCCTTAACGGAGCTTCCTCAAAACGTTGGTAGTAATAATATTAATAAAAAATTACCCCAAAAGTATGCTAAGCTTCTTGGCATTTAAGAATCCTACTCGTTTTCTTAATAAGAGAATGCTTTGCAATTTTCTCTATTGCATCCTAAAAGTATACTTTGTTTGTTTTTCTCATTTCATAGTTTTATTCCTTTTTGTTAATCATAATGACAAAATCTGCTCAGAGATTTTTTGTATTTCCGTCTTTTTTCATGTATTACCATTCGCTGTTTGTAGTATTTTCACTTTTTCCCTAATTAATACTTGACATTTCACTTTGAAAGATTACCATGAATATTTGAATATACCACATTTTGTGTTGTTTTAGTGAAGTGACATTTGACAGAGCAAAGCGATGCAAAAGCTTTTACGCATGATAACCTTGGCCTTATTGAAGCTTCAGCTTTTCAGCTTCAGTTCCATGATCAAACACAAAAAGTCAACAAACACTATTAGGTAGGAAGCGAAAAAAAACTCTTCGAAACGAGTGAGCAATTCGTCGTTATGCAAATTCATAATTTGCACAAAAAAAAACGGAGAAAAATAAACTAGAATAAAAAATTGGCAAAAAAACTAAAGCATACTTGCGGGCTTAAGTGCTTGAAAGCTGAGTAAATATGTATACACTATTTCACTTGAAAAAACCAGTCGTTTATTTACCTGATGGTGTCATGGGGGTTATACATTTCATCTCATCTCTGCCTGAATTGCCACTGCCCGTACTGCTGTTGGACTTTGTCGAGGAACCTCGTTCACCACTCGACGAGTTGCCATGCGAGGACACCGTATTCGATGAGACTGGCGAACCCAAATTGTTGTTTATGTTGTTATTGTTATTATTATTATTGATATTGTTTAGGTTGCCATTCGATGGACTACGTTGTGTGTGATGTGAACTCTGCTGCTGCTGCATTTGAGACTGATGATGATGGCCATTGGTGTGATGATGATTGCGGGAAGAGCCACGAGCGTTGCCGCCATTACAGAGATTGGGTAAATCGAGGCGTGAATTGGAGAGACGTGCATCACGATCGCGACGACATTTGTCGTTGTCGATCTGAACCTGAAAATTGAAGAGAAAATAATGCGTTTTAGAAAATACAGTAAAGGTAAGATAAACAATTTGCTAGCCTAGAGTCACTCAAAGAGGTCTAGCTATGTACTAGAGTCGGTTAAAGAAGTCTTGCTCTGTAGCACTAAGTTCCTGCTCTATATTAGAATCGATCACACAGGTCTAAATCTGTAGTAGTATCGATTACTGTAGTCGTCTATACCATATTCGAGCACTGAGGTCATCTTCTTCTATACCGAACTCGATAACTGAGGTCTTGCTTTTACAGTTGAGATGACCACGCTTTTACAGTTGAGATGCCAGAACCTAACACTGATGCCTTTTTAGGAGAGTTCGGAGGCCTTTTTCTGTAGCAGCGTCGACCATTGAGATTTTCCTCTCCACAAGAATCGACCACTGATGACTTTCTCTTTACAAAAGTCGACATCTGATGTCTTCCTCTATACTAGAGTCGACCTCTGAGGTCTTCCTTTATACTAGAGTCGACCTCTGCGGTCTTCCTCTATACTTGAATTGTCCTCTGAGGTATTCCTCTATACTAGAGTCGACCTCTGAGGTTTTCCTCTATACTAGAGTCGATCTCTGAAGGCTTCCTCTATACTAGAGTCGACCTCTGAGGTCTTCCTCTATACTAGAGTCGACATCTGAGGTCTTCCTCTATACTAGAGTCGACATCTGAGGTCTTCCTCTATACTAGAGTCGACCTCTGAGGTATTTCTCTATACTAGAGTCGACTTCTGAGGTCTTCCACTATACTAGAGTCGACCTCTGAGGTCTTCCACTATACTAGAGTCGACCTCTGAGGTCTTCATCTATACTAGAGTCGACCTCTGAGGTCTTCCTCTATAGTAGAGTCGACCTCTGAGGTCTTCCTCTTTAGTAGAGTCGACCTCTAAGGTCTTCCTCTATACTAGAGTCGACCTCTGAGGTCTTCCTCTATACTAGAGTCAACCTCTGAGGTCTTCCTCTATACTAGAGTCGACCTCTGAGATCTTACTCTATACTAGAGTCGATCTCTGAGGTCTTTCTCTATACTAGAATCGATCTCCGAGATCTTCCTCTATACTAGAGTCGATCTCCGAGATCTTCCTCTATACTAGAGTCGACCTCTGAGGTCTTTCTCCATACTAGAGTCGACCTCTGAGGTCTTCTTCAATATTAGAGTCGACCTCTGAGGTCTTCCTTTATACTAGAGTCGACATCTGAGGTCTTCCTCTATACTAGAGTCGACCTCTGAGGTCTTCCTCTATACTATAGTCAACCTTTGAGTTCTTCCTCTATACTAGAGTCGACCTCTGAGGTCTTCCACTATACTAGAGTCGACCTCTGAGGTCTTCCTCTATACTAGAGTCGACCTCTGAGGTCTTCCTCTATACTAGAGTCGACCTCTGAGGTCTTCCTCTATAGTAGAGTCGACCTCTGAGGTCTTCCTCTATAGTAGAGTCGACCTCTGAGGTCTTCCTCTATACTAGAGTCGACCTCTGAGGTCTTCCTCTATACTAGAGTCGACCTCTGAGGTCTTCCTCTATACTAGAGTCGACATCTGAGGTCTTCCTCTATACTAGAGTAGACCTCTGAGGTATTTCACTATACTATAGTCAACCTTTGAAGTCTTTCTCTATACAATACTAGAGTCGACCTCTGAGGTCTTCCTCTATACTAGAGTCGACCTCTGAGGTTATCCTGTATACTAGAGTCGATCTCTGAGGTCCTCCCCTATACTAGAGCCGACCTCTGAGATCTTACTTTGTACTAGAGTCTACCTCTGATCTCTTCTTCTATGCAAGATTCGACCTCTGAGATCATCCTCTCTACTATTGTCGACCTCTGAAGTCTGCCTCTATACTGGAGTCGACCTCTGAAGTCTTCCTCTATACTATAGCCGACCTCTGAAGTCTTTCTGTATACTAGAGCCGACCTCTGAAGTGTTCCTGTATACTAGAGTCGAACTCTGAGGTCTTCCTCTATACTTGAATTGTCTTCTGAGGTATTCGTCTATACTAGAGAAGACCGCTTAGGACTTCATCTCTACAAAAGTCGGCCACTGAGATCTTCCTATGTAAAAGAGTCAATCGATAAGATCTTCTTGTTTACAAGAGTCGACCACTGCCGTTATCCTCTTTACAAGAATCGATCACTGGTGTTTTCCTCTTTATAAGAGTCGAACGCTGCAAGAGCCGGCCACTGAGTTCTGTAGTATGAGTTCTTCCTCTATACAATAGTCGACCATTGATGTCTTTCTCCTCACATGTGTCGACCACTGGGGTCTTCCTCTTTACGGGAGTCTATCTGTGAGGTCTTCCTGTTTCCAAGAGTCGAAGGCCTTCCTCTACACTAAGTGCGACTACTGGGGTTTTCCTATTTATTGAGAAGATCACTGAGGCTTCATCTGCAGTAGAGGTGACCACTTAGCTCCCTTTATACTAACTACAGTCAGATATTTAGGTTTCATTGTACTAAAGTCGACGGCTTAGGTCTCTGATTAATAGAGTCTAGTATTAGTACTTTCTTTTTCCGGAATCGGCTACCTAGGTCTTTTTATACTAGAGTTTTTGGTTCTTCAACTTAGGTCTTTTTATACTACAGTTTTTGGTTCTTCAACTTAGGTCTTTTTATACTAGAGTTTTTGGTTCTTCTACTTAGGTTTCTTTTTACTAGGGTCAATCATTGAGGTTTTCCGCTGTATTAGACTCCACAACCTAGGATTTTTCTATGCTAGATTTCACCATTGAATAATTTGTATATACTAGAGTCGGTCAGTGAATCCTTATTTTATTTATATTGAATAGTATTGGTAGAACTATAAGTATAGTAGGTCTATCAGGAATGTATATTCCAGCTTAAAAATTATTTTTATTATACAATATGCAATTATTGGGAGTATTTTTTTATTTCCTACATATTTGTGGATGATATTGACCGAATCATACTAACTTTGTTCATTAATATATCTTTAATAATATAATGGGAAGCTTTAGGATAGGGAATAATTTTAATTTTTTCGTTTAAGAGCACTGTCTGTTTTTTTTTCTCAAAAAAAGTCTATGGACATGTAAATGAAATATTTTTTATTCCTCAACTTTTGTTGAAAGATTTAAAAATTCTATACATTGAAAAATAAATCCTAAAAGTAAACTCTTATAAGCTAAGGAAAGCCTGAAAGTAGGCAACTGTTAACTTATTACACTACAAAGGAATGTTGTTTGCAACAACACTACTTAAAATCCTAAGGGATGTGTAGGAATATTTAGTTTTCGTATGGAATTATTTCTAAAGGTTTTCTCTTTGACTTTTTTATTCCTATACATATGGTTCATGTTTACATGGGTTTATATTTACTTTATCCTAAAAGAAAAACTACATAATTGACATGTTCTACCATTTGCTTTAAAAGATTCCGAAGGCTATTGTATCCTTTTTTCCTTCACTGTATCTAGTATATTTTGGGTTATACTCGTAGTTACCACAGAAAAAAAGGTGTTTGTTTAATGTGTTTAACCTAGCCTTCATGTTTGTGTAACTAATAGCATCAACTATTTTTGGAAAATTCCTAATATTTACATAGTGCCGAGATGAGGTTGTATTTAATTATATTTTCAACTTTAGAATATTTGCATATGTTTACTTAGTTTAATTTAAAACTAATGGAAACTTGTGAAAATTGAGTACAGAAATTTATGAAGACCAGTATCAAAGTATCATAGTATATTTTAGGGGTTCTATTTGCTTTAGGAAAATGTTGGGATGTGTAGGTGTAAGTGAGTTATTGTATAGTTTTGAGGAATATTTAATCACATTAAGCTGCAGTTTAGTTTGGTTTCTTATTTATTTTCTGGCATTAGTAGAACTGTCCTTTTATCATGTTTGAGTTTCTGTCAGGCTGTATTTCTTAATTTATTTTAGATTTTTGTATCTATTTAAACTTACCGGCATTTCACATCGATCCAACATTTTGCTTATTGTTAATTTTCCAGTTTAATTAGATTAGTTATTATTTGAGTCAATCAAATATTTTGTTTTCTTCTTAAAGATTTTTATAATATTGTTGTAAAGTTACCGGAGACGCGTTCATTGATGTTGTATTTTGTTGTTGTTGAGTGCGGATTGCTGCAAAAAAGAAGATGAAGAAATTTAATGGTTAATAATTTGTTTAATAGCTATATTTTCATAAAATAAATTGGAAGTAAAAAAATATGAAATAAAATGTACTAAAACGGAAATGTCGTTCTCGGTTCACATTTGGATAGGTTCTTAGGTCATAAGTCCATGTTTTGATAGGTCCATAGGTCTAAGCTAAATCTTTCTGCGAATTAGTTATTACTTTTGAACTTTCCCTCGTATTAGTTTGAATGGCAATCCCTTTCTTTTGCCACACTCACACACGCACACACATACATAAAATGTGTCATTTTTAATCCTTTGTGATCTTCCAAATAATATTTTTCATTTTCCCTGACATTTTTCATTATTTACCCAGTGGTGGTGTGACATTTTGTGAGAAAATCACTTAAGAAATGCAAACATATAAAGTGAAAATCTATTATCTATAAATCAATAGAAAAAACGGCAGCAATATTTATGGTAACAAATTCACACTTCTCTTGGGTTAACAAACATACAGACAAAACACACAAAAAATATTGAAAAATAAACGAGAGTGGGAAAAGACTTTCATTTGCAAAGATAAATAAATTCATAAAAAATTCGAACGAATGTCTGTAAAGACAAGAAAAACGGGTATTCAAAGACTGGGAAAATTTGCTTAAGCCGGAAAAGTTGCAATAGCAAAAAAAAAACAAAAGCTGTTATTGGAAATGCTGTCTTATATAATTTGTTTTTACTGCTAAAATTTCATAATTCCTGCTAGCTGACTAACTGACTGAATGAATGGATAAATGAATGGCTGTGAAGGCTTTGTTGACTACAAAAGGTCATCCTTTGAACAGGAAGGACGGACAAATGAAACGACGAAAAACTTTCGCTTATCAAATGTGACAAGAAAATCGCAGAAAAAGGCCCCAGACAAAGTGCTAAATATCGTCATAGCCAAAATGGAGGCATGCTGATGTGGATTTTGGATGGATGGATGATGATGTTAAAGTTTTGGCCATGCCATGCCGGTCTGGCATTGGCCGGAGCTCTAAGAGCTGCAAAAGGCAACCACTTTCTGTTGCTGTGTCTTAGCCGTTTGAATAATAATGCATAACCGTTTAACGTCAAATGTCAAAAGTTTGTCTTTAACCAAATTTACCCAACCTACCAACCATCTCTGCCAGCCTGACAGAGAGTACTACTAAACAAGATATAAACAAACATCGATTTTTTTGTTGCTTAAAAATAATAATAATAACTTTATGTTTAGTATACTCGTAGACCAACAACAACAATAACAAAACCGCAACATTCAACGAAACTGAATCTACTTTTGTTTAACTAATCCATAGCAAGACAAGCGAAGAGCACCTGAAACCCCTGAAAGTTGTTTGTCTATTTTTTTGGTATTACTATATTTGGTTAATAGCAACTGTCAAAATTTGTTTGATTCGGGGTTTCTCCATTTTTATGGAAAACCACTTGTCGGACTCACTAAACGCCGTCACGTCACGTACCGCCATAGACCAAATGTCTGGCTCTAATTTTTTTCCGCTGTTTAAATGTAAATCCAATCCAGCGATGAAAACAACAAAAAGACACAGTGAACGATTTGGTGAATAAATTCACAGAAATTGTGGTAAACGTCACCACCAAAATCGCGGCAAAACAAATTTCTCTGCAAAGGGTGGTTGCGTCTTCTTCAACGTTTTTTGTCAAATATGTATGTTTGTCCGGGGCAAGTGGAAAGGAAATAAATGCTAAATGAACATTTGTATTAAGTAACATGGAATAATAAAAGGTATAACCGAGAAATAATCATGAAAACTTACTTATAGACCTATAAAAGTGTAAATTGAAAGGGTTGTTTATTTCTATGCTAAAATTAGAGCTACGTTCTGAGAAACAATCTTATTTAGAAGATATTCAAGTCAAATAAAAAAAGCCTTTTAAATAGCTTAGCTTTTTATATCACTACGTTTTTAACACCTCGAAATGCAAGATTCCTATATTTCTGGCCCGGTATTTTGCCAGACTTGACTCATATCAAAGGATATGACTGGAAGATACTGAGCAAATTCGTATCCAGTACCGATTTTCCGTAACTCGTGAGAAAAAAAATATTATAAATAAGGAGAGCAAAACAGGACGAACCATTTGCTTAAGTGTGTGTATGTCCATGGACAAGATACAAACGTCTCCTCCCTTTAACCTAACCTAACACCTCTAAATATCGATATGGAGCCTCATGAATTATATGGGGGAATTCATGTCAAGTGAGTGAATCTGTACAAGCGATTTCTTCTGATCGGGATGAAACTAACATTAAGTTTAATCCTATTGGATAATAGTTACGACACAAAATGTTAAAGTGATCGGTTAAGGACTGTCCGAGTTGGAAGGTGCTGAAATTTAAAATTTTAGACAAACGGACCTTTTTTTCCGTCTACTTCAATAACACTGTCCAACAATTTAAGACTTTTTGCTTGAACAGAATAGCTACCCTATAATTCTGAAAGGGCATATTGAGTAGATATTTTTTTTAGAATAAACTTATGGTCCAGCTGGTCTGTGGGTCAAAGTTGTAAATTGTTGTTCAAATTACACTAAAAGAAAAAATGCAGTAAGTTTATGTATGAGAGATTTCTTATTGTCAGAAATTCTTAATGTTGAAGGGACTTTTTTAATTTTTTAAAAAAAGAGCCAAATTGACCGTTTAAGAAGGGATCTAGAGGGTTAAGATCTTCAACAAATAATCCACAAATAATCCTCATAAAATTCCACTACATATCTCTGACTATAGGAAATCTCTCAGACTTTAATTTATAGAATTTTTTTCATTTAATATAATGAAAAAACTTTGACCCACTGTAAAAAAAACTCAGAACAGCTGGACCACAAGTATATTCTACAAAAATAAACTACTCAACAGGCCCTTTCAGTATTATAGAGTCGCTCTGCTGCTCCGAATATTCCATGGATATCACGACTTTATATGTACATTATAGTATTATTTTGTATAAGCCCAGCAAAATCTTGGTATGTACCTTTCATTATTCCCTGCATTACCAAATAATGACATCTCGTTATTCGCTGCATTACTTTCGGCTTATTGATAATGACATACCAATAACAACAGAAATAAGTGATTGTTTGTTATTAAAATCATTTTGGCAATTTTTGATATAATGCAATTTTGGATATATGTAGGTTATTGTACAAGATTTATTTATTTTTCAACATGTTTTCAAATAATACGTGCAGATTTGAATGAAGATACCATATGGTACCATTGGGTTCAGAAATTCGATTCTGGCATGATGAAATTTGTTTCAAGAAAAATTCGCGACAATATGCAAAAAAATCACTTTAAATGGCCATTTCTTCATATCTACTACTTATTTTATAACTTATTGGTAATGCATTATTCATGTACTTAAAATCGTGAAAATATAAGCACATATTTATGTGATATGCCTATGCTACAAATAAGTACTTATTATGCTACTTTATTGTATGCTTTTGGGAAGTACTTTCCTCCAATGACATCCTCATGTTAAAATAATGAGAAAAGTGGCTAAATAATAAGTACTCGTACTAACCATTATCGAACTTTGCTTACTCGTCGGATTATTTGATAATGAGAAATTTTGCTGGGAGTTGGCGTGTAATTTCGCTAATTAATCGTAAAGAGTTATATTTACAACTTTGCTGTCTTTGGCGACCCCCACAGAAATTGTCTGGCAAATTTCGTAATATATTTTAATCCTTAAAAGTCCTTTTTTAAGGGCCTTTTTTCCGATTTTTTTCGAAAAAGGGCCAAAGTGAACCATTAAGAGGGTAGCTAGAGCGTTAAGATCTTCCACAAAAATGATTCTCATAAAGTTCCTTAATATAACTCTGGCAATAGGAAATTTCTCAGACATTAACATACAGCATTTTTTTCATTTAGTATAATGCTCCCTTCGAGCAAAAATTTAAAACTTTGACCCACATACAAAAACTCAGACCAGCTGGACCATAATCCATGCCCTTTCAACATACCCTTTCAAAATTATAGGGTCGTTATTCTGTTCCAAAAATGCTGTTGGACAGTGTTATTAAACGTGGGTAACGTTGTAAATCTTTTTTTTTAATTTTTTTTATTTTAATTTTCGAATCGAGAACTTCTTAAAAATATTGTGTCAAAAATTTGAGATGAGTCGCAGCAAAACTAACGAAGATACAACAGTCTAAGTAACCGCGCCCCATTCGTGACTCAGTACATCAGAAAAACTTTAAAGCGTTTTCCCCACAACCCACGTTTTCAAAGTCGGTGTTCATACTTATATTAAAACTACTGCACCGATCGCTTTGACATTTTGAACACTATTTCTGTACATAATTTACGAGGTAAAGCTGGAAGGTTTTTTTTTCCAAAATTTGTTTATATTTTTTATTTTACAATAATAAATTTGAAGATTTTTTTTGCAAAAATCGCGTTTTTCACTTAAATGTGTTCCCAAAAAATGCAAAAAACAGAAATTTCGAAAAACCCTACCAGTACTACCTGGGGCAAACGATTAACTAACAAATAATTGCGTTTTTTGATTTCATACGATTCATCACCGAGTTATGATAGACACCGCAATTCAACTTTTTTCAGAGACGCTTCCGTTTAATTGCTGTCACTGCCATTTTTAAGTAGTTCTTCATGCAATTTTTACACAATATATAAATACCATTAGTATACTATAATATACCATTGGTTTTAACCAAAAGGTTTTAACTGTGTCGTGCAGATTAACGCTTACAATTGAAAAATTATAAAACAAAAATTTACCAGATCAAGTATAAATTAGGAAAATGTTTGTTAGAATTCTATAAGGTAGACTATCCTTTTATTTCATATTGTTAGATTAGAGCTTTTACCTTTAGCGATTACATGAAGTAATTTATTTTAAACTTATATAATTTAAAACCCAATTTTTCTAAAAAAAAGTAACAGTAATATCTTAATTTCCCGCCCCAAATTACCCTATCCCACATAACATCTTCAATTAAAGCCAACCATACGTCATATATGCATTTTGTTTTAGTTCACTCTATTTTCAAACATAACTACTCGTAGTACAGTTTGAACAAGTTATGCATCAGATAAAACTGATTTGTTTTTTGTTTTTGTTGCTGTTGTTGCCGGTTTTTTGTGTTATAACGACAACAATTTCTGATGTTCAGTTAATAACTTCCGTTTTGTTTTTTGAGTGTAACGACACCAGTCGACGTCAACGCCAACGGCAGCCAACAACATCATCGGCAACACTACATCAATAGCAATTTTTAACAACATCGGGTGTGTGCAATTGGAAAAAAGCAACAAAAAGCGACGCACAACAATCATAAAACACCACCAGCATACAACAAAATGCAGCAGAAGCAGCAGCAACAACAACAACAATAGGGAGCTAATATAAAACAGGAGTAGCTCTACACACTTGGATCTATGCCGGTTGTCGTTTTTTTTCATTTTTTTTGAACATACAAAGTTGTGTTTTCAACGTGAACTATGATTTCCTATGATTTTTTTTTTAGATAGAAAGTAATTTTTAAAAAGTAAAAAAAAAACACACAAACAACAATTTACAACAAACGCTTCAGAAGAAAAAAAACTACAAAATTTTTATAAAGCTACATCCACATCACAGAAAACTCCCCAAGTACCTGTTAGTTGAAATGCCAACCATAACCGAGACAAAGTGGTCATATGCAGACGCAGCAATAACCCAGTAAACAATGTGGACAATAGTGCAAGACGGCATTGGGGTTATAGTTATAGTTAATTACTATGGGGTTATAGTTATAGTTAATTACTGTTGAATTACAAAAATCGAGCAATGAACACCTATAAATACTACGATTTTTCTATATTTTACTGACAGGTACTTATCATCATTTAAGACTCTGTTCACACACGTGTACGTTTAAAATTTTTCAAAACTTTCCAAAACAAAGAAAATCGACGAAACATCCCTACACTATTGTAAATAGGCACTTCGAAAAAAGCATTTTAAAGCTTTCGATTTAAGATTTTTGCGGTGGAATATTTTAACTTGGAAACTTTAAGATATCAGACTATTTCATATTAGTTTAAAAGAGTTATGAAGTGGAAAACTGAAATCCGTGACGAAAGATTCCTATAAGATATCCAAGTGGAGATACTTTTAGAGATACTCAACGGATGGACCATCTGAGACGTAGCCGCGGCCAACATTTGATATACATAATCTTCAAAAACAAATGCCAAAGAATGTTCTTTTAAATGATAATAAACATTCGCCATTCAATTTGAATTTTCTGTGTTTTTTTTTCTTTAAAAAAAGTAGGGAACATCCAAGTGGATCACGCCATATATTCAGCAATCGTTTTCATAGCAAATCATTTATTTTTGGTGTGACATTCTAAGATGATAGCTGTAAGCTTTCAGGTTATTTGTAATAAATAAATATGAGCTTTTGATTTAGAAAGACCAAAACCATGAGGTTAGCATTCCTTTGAAACTAGGAAATTATTGTGAGTTAAGCATTTTGTTATGATAACGCTTTTGGATAGCGTGACATCCTAAGATGACAGCTTTCGGGTAATTTCATATTGCTTAATACGATCTTTTGATGTAGAAAGACCAAAATCATGATAAAAGCTTCCTTATGCTACTTAAATTTTTTTGTGAACAATTCATAAGCTTTTGTGCTGATTAAGGTTTTGGATAGCTCTTAAAAATTCTTCTAAGATGACAGATGTAAACTTTCAGGTCATACCACATTGGTTAATATGAGCTTTAGGTGTAGAAAGGCCAAATCCATGACGAAAGATTTCTTATGATATGTAACAATTATTGAAATTACTTGCTAAGCTTTTATTTTGATTGCACTTTTAGCTAAGTCTAAATAGTTTAGAGATTCTATAAGGAGTGACATTCTTAGATGATAGCTGTAAGTTTTCTGGTCATATCACATTATTATAAGACTTTGATATAGAAAGACCAAATCTTTGACTTTCGTCATTTCCTATAATACTTACAAAATTATTGAGAATAATTCTGAAGATTAATTTTTTTTTATTACAGATTTGGATATATCCCAGCAAAAAATAAAAGAAGTACTTCCAAAAGAATAACATTATAAGTACTTCCAATTCATAAGTATGAACATTTTTTCGGCATTTAATGAAGTTCTTCTAAATAACTAACCAAAATGTAATTTCGGAATATAAATTATTAACCCAAGAATGCATAATTTTAAAACGATTGGATGTAAAATGAATCTTGTGAAGTGATAAAAGTCCAGATCGGAAGGAACATATGTATGAGGGCTATCATATATATGTAAAGTGCTAAAGGGAAGAAATATATATTTATATGGCGGCTATATCAGAGTTAGTGAATGGTTCTGGAAGCTAGTCGACTTTTTCATCAATTAAATTTCGTTTCAGTCGACTACGTCGGTAAATCGGACCTACAAGTCGACTTTTTCATAGCCGATTAAAATAACATAAAGTCATTTCAAAGTTTGCTGATTTTCTTCGAAATATGTTAAATTTTGGAATTGTAGTACATTGGATTGCGATAAAAACTGAATTTATGAGCAACACTTTATACTTTCCAAAAATGTTAATATAGCGTCACCAGAAATGCTCAAGAGCGTAACCCTCAAAAAATTAAAATTCGTTTTTCGTCAAAAAATCACGATTTTATTCAAGAAAATAAGACGTAACATCAAGTGCTCGTTTTTGATAAAGAACAAAAGGCGTAACTCACATTGTACTGTATTCATCTATTTAACCTTTGTAGTTGTTCTCTTGTTGCTGTTTTGATTTTTATAAATCGTGTTTGACACCTATTTTAGATGCAAAATTCTATATGGGTCTGTATTTAAATTTGGCCTTTATCTGAAGGGTATCCATTTTTTTTATCAAATTTCGCAGTGTTCGTGATTCTATAAACTAATCTCTGCCAAATTTAATAATGCTCTGATGTAAAACATGAAATCACATTTTTCCAACCTTGCTAGTGACCGTTTATTCTCGGATTATAAAATTCTTTGTGCAAAATATAGTACATTTGGCTAAAATATGACTTCTATGGAGCTTAGATGCTAAATCGGAAGGTACACATCCATGCGAGTATGTGGGGCTATATGTAAATTTGAACCGATATTGTTCACACAGATATTAACTGTTAAAATAAATATGACTTCTATGGAGCTTAGATGCTAAATCGGAAGGTACACATCCATGCGAGTATGTGGGGCTATATGTAAATTTGAACCGATATTGTTCACACAGATATTAACTGTTAAAATAAGACACTCTTTACCAAATTTCATGAACATCGAAAAGAAATTATATCTTCTATAGAGGGTATAAGCTAAATCGAAGGTACATTCATATATATTACGATATCTGGTTCTAAACTGATATTCAAATAGTTAAGAGATTTTTGATCGTTCGCCGTAGACGAAAGAAATACGGATTGTCTTTTAATTTTAATACGAATTGTCTTGTCCCAAAATAAAGATATGTACAAAATTTCTTTGATATCGGACTATATTTGTGACCTGCACATAGATTACAAGAACGCATGCACAAATTAACGTAGCTAAATCGGTTCAGAAAGTGATTCTAAGTCGATCGGTAGAATAAACGATTGTTCTATATATCTCTTCTCATTTTTGGTGTTAGAAACAAATGCATAAAATCATAATAAATTGTACCACAGTGTGGTGTAGGTTATAATTAAATAATTTTAAAAGAAATTAATTTTAAATAAAATTATACCATACCATTCATACTGTACCACACTGTGGTACTTTACTATTCTCTGAACCGGGGCTACGGAAAACTTTTTTTTTTGTGAGAATGTTAATTACACTATGGGGTCACACTTTTCAAGAGCCATCTACACCTTACAGATTACAGACATCTTCAAATGT
The DNA here is from genome assembly GCA_963930755.1 of Eudasyphora cyanicolor. NCBI lineage: Eukaryota > Metazoa > Arthropoda > Insecta > Diptera > Muscidae > Eudasyphora > Eudasyphora cyanicolor. The sequence goes on from OZ005737.1 coordinate 8,697,302, forward strand.
CCTAAACAAACATACATATGTATTTATGATCGTTAATCTCTTTGGCCAATAGTATATTATTTATACGTTCCCTTCCCTATGTCAACATTTGTATTCCTTTAAAATATGAAATCTCTGGACCCAAAGATGTTAATAAGAATGACATACATTCATCAAATAAATACAACACCAAAAAAGCAAATCTTACAGTGCTTTAAAAGAGTTGTGCAAAAGTGGTGACAAAGAAGTACTTCCCCGGCGCGACAAACCCTTGTTAAATTCATTGGTGAAAATCCAAATTAGAACAACTTCCGGATCATAAGTTGGGGATTTTTATTGCTTCTTTGGGTGCTCTTTTTTTGCTGGGATCTAACAAGTATGAAAGTTCAGTCGCATAAACCGACTTATGAATTCCCTCACCTTGAGTCCCAAAAAATATTATTAATTTATTTTTAAATTATTATCATTTAATAACTTTAAAGTATGTATATACTGGCTTTAAAGTTAAAAGCTGTTTACATTTGGTACAAAATGGTCCATTTGTGTGGCAGGTTCCAAAGGGGGCGTGCCAATAACGACCATTTTTCTGCAGACTATAGGTACTATAAAAGTATTACACTGTACAAAATGTCAAGTATTTATATGCACTGGTATTAAAGTTATAAACTGTTAACTTTTGGTGTAAAATGGTCCATTTGTGTGGGAGTTACCAAAAGGGGCTTGCCAATTACGACCACTTTTCTCTAGACTCTAGGTACTATAAAAGCATTACACTGTACAAAATTTCAAGTATTTGTATGCACTGGTATTAAATTTATAAGCTGGTAACTTTTGCTACAAAATGGTCCATTTGTGTGCGAGGTACCAAAAGGAGCGTGGCAAAAATGCCAATTTTTCACTGTATTGTAGGTACTATTAAACCATTACATTGTACAAAATTGCAAGTCTTTGTATGTATTGGTAATAAAGTTATAAGCTATAAACTTTTGGTCCACAATTGTCCATTTGTGTGGGAGGTACCAAAAAGGGAGTGGCCATTTCCCCCATTTTTCTTGACGTGTTAGCGACTAACAAACTGATACTATATGTAAAATTTCAGAAGATTCGAGTAAGTAGTATAGAAGGTTAATTTCACCGTTACTAAGAGCTTTTGTCTTAAAAAGACCAAATCTATGACGAAAGCTTTCCTATAATATTTAAAAATTATTGAAAATAATTGTAAGGCTATTATTTTGATTACATTTGGAGATATCTGAATAATTCGTAGTTTAGAATTCACAAAATAAGCTGATTATAAAGCTGTATTTAATAAGGCGGGAAGAAGAAGACAGATGTAAACTTTCAGATCATTCCAGATAGATTAATAAGAGATCTTGTTTTAGAAATACCAAATACATGATGAAAGCTTTTCTTTGATTCTTAAACAATATTGAGAGAATTGCGAAGCTTTTATTCTGATTATGCTTTTGGATAGCTCTAATAATTCGTACTTTAGATTCCATAAACAAGCAATAATAAGCTTTATATATATTTTTATTTATTACTTAATAAGCCATGATATTCTATGATGATAGCTGTAAGTTTTCCGTGCTCTTCAGATAAGTTAATAAGAGCTTTTGATTTAGAAAGGCCAAATCGAATTATTGAGAATAATTGTGAAGCTTTAATTTTGATTACGCTATTGGATAGCTCTACATATTTTGTAGGTTAGAATTCATAATTGGAAAGACGAAAGCTTTCCTAAGATACCTAAAAAGTATTTAGAGAATTGTGAAGCTTTTATTTTAGTTATGCTTTTCGATAGCTCTAAATAATTCGTAGGTTAGATTCCAAAAATAAGCAATTATAAGCTTTATAATTTATTTTTATTTATTATTATTATTTAATAAGCCATGATATTCTAAGATGATAGCTGTAAACTTTCAGTACAATTCAGATATGTTAATAAGAGCTATTGATTTAGAAAGACCAAATCCATGACGAAAGCTTTACTATGATACTTTAAGTTATTGAGAATAGTTGTGAAGCATTGATTTTGATTATGCTTTTGGATAGCTCTACATATTTCGTAGGTTAGAATTCATGATTGGAATGACGAAAGCATTCCTTTGATACTTAAAAAGTATTTAGAAAATTGTGATACTTTTATTTTGATTGCATTTTTGTATAGCTCCAAATAATTCGTAAGAGCTTTTGATTTAGAAAGACCAAATCCATGTCCAAAGCTATGATACTTAAAAAATTATTGAGAATAATTGTGAAGCTTTAATTTTGATTACCCTTTTGGATAGCTCTACATATTTTGTAGGTAAGAATTCATTATTGGAAAGACGAAAGCTTTCCTAAGATACTTAAAAAGTATTTAGATAATTGTGAAGCTTTTATTTTAGTTATGCTTTTGGATAGCTCTAAATAATTCGTAGGTTAGATTCCAAAAAAAAAGCAATTATAAGCTTTTTTATTTATTATTATTATTTATTACATAATAAGCCATATAATATAATAAGATGATAGCTGTAAGTTTTCAGTACGCTTCAGATAAGTTAATAAGAGCTTTTGATTTAGAAAGACCAAATCCATGACAAAAGCTTTCCTATGATATCTAAAAAATATTGAGAATAATTGTGAAGCTTTAATTTTGATGACGTTTTTGAATAGCTCTACATATTTTGTAGGTTAGAATTCATAAGAGGAATGACGAAAGCTTTCCTTTGATACATAAAAAGTATTGAGAGAATTTTGGAACTTTTATTTGGATAACGTTTTTGGATTGCTCTAAATAATTCGTAGGTTAGAGTCCATAAATAAGCAATTATTATTTAATATGCCATGATATTCTAAGATGATAGCTGTACGTTTTAAGTACTCTTCAGATAATTTTATAAAAGGTTTTGATTTAGAAACACCAAATCCAGGACGAAAGCTTTCCTAAAAATTATGGAGAATAATTTTCAAGCTTTAATTTTGATTACGCTTTTGGATAGCTCTACATATTTCGTAGGTTAGAATTCATAAATACGTATTTATGAGGCTTTATTTAATAAGGCTACATAGTCAAAGATTACAGCTTTAAGCTTTCTGTTTATCTCTCATTAGTTAAAGAGAGCTTTTGATTTAGAAAGGCCAAATTTATGAGGAAAGCTTTCTTGAGATATTATTAATTTGCCTGTGCACTGTTATTCAACCTTTCTCACATTAGTTAAAGAGAGCCTTTGACTTAGAAAGTCCAAATTTATGAGGAAAGCCTTCTCAGAATACTTTTAATTTCCCTGTGCACTGCTATTCAACCTATTTAGCGGTAGCTAATGGCTACTCATATATGTATTTACTTCTTTTTTAGATTCTCCCTCTCAAAACTTTCGCTGGGTTTCACTTCGTTTGGCATTTACTTGGTCAATGGCTTTTTCACTTGTTTTAATATATTTTTTCTCATGTTCTTCTTCCTCTGCGTTAAATGTTACTGTCTGCGTGATCGTCGTGGTTGTTATTGTTGGTGGTATTTTGTCATAGGTCATCGTTTTAGAGTTCATAGATGTTTTTGTTGCCACTGCCGTTGTTTTTCTATTTAACTTCTATTTATTTACTATTTTTTGCCCTATTCGTACCGGCATTTGTTTTTGTTTTGTTTGTGAGAGCATTTTGCCACTCCTCTTCAGTTCTGCAGCGAGTATTATTGAAGCTCCAAAAGTGTGTCGGTAGGTAGTGTGTAATTGCTGATATTATGTTTGGAAAAACGAGGGAATTATGGTTTATTGGCATAAGTACAAGTCCGAGACCGCCAAGTGTATTTTTGTATGCCATGCTGGTGGTCGAGGGGATTTTTGGGGACGGGGGCGGGCAGATTTACTGATTAAATGAAGTTTAGTTCAGTTTAGTTCGAGTGGCACTTGTTGTGTTTGTTTGTATTTATTGCTGACGGTGTCTGATATTTAGTTAGAATTTCGGATAGAGCAAAAGACCGGAAATGTTTAATTTGTGCGGGAACTCTGCGTCTGTGCTTAGCTGTTGTTTGCGTGGAATCACAATCACACAACAAAAGCGTCACTCAACAAAGGGAAATTATTTAAATATTAGTGAAAACTTGGGGAAATAACGGTAAAATTAGGTTAATTTTCAATATTATGACATACAAATGGGATTGGGGGGATTTGGTTGTAATCACAGTAACTTCAACAGAAGTTTTTTATGTATTGTTCAGGCATGGAAAAATATAATTTATTTTTTTTTGTTTGAAAAATATAGTAATTCTAATGAAATGTTAAATGTAAAATGTTGAAAAACTTATTTAAAAAATGGTTTTGTTAAAGGCCAAATACTAAATACTAAGCTTAAAGCAGTATCTCTTATCCAATTGGATTAATTTATATGCAAAGTACTTTGAAACATAAGAAGAGTTTTCAAAGCGCAACACAAGCTACATAGATTTTTAAAATCAGACTTAGTACTAAAAGTTTAATGGCAGTTCTGTTGCTTAATTAATTATAAATGTATCTTATCCAATTGGATTATTCTATATGCGAAGTACTTTGGAATATAAGAGGAGCTTTTAATGTTCAACGCAAGCTACCAATATTTTTAAAATCACAGTAATACAAAACTTTATTTGATATACGAAATATTAAAGTTTAACTTTGAAGAACAGAAGCAGGAAGATTTGTTTGGAAGCTTTTTTGAAATCTTTCATAGATCAACTTTTTCTATACATAAACCTTAGAGATTTGGGTAAAGTAAAGTAAAGCGAGCTTTTTAAAACAAACATTTTTGTTAAAGTATTTGTTTAATCACAAATATGTCTTCCGCTAATATACGATTCTTGATAATTTTTTTTAAAAAGAAATTCTGAAGAGCTTTTGTAAAACAACTTTTTACCACCGTTAATGGCTAAATATTAAAAGCTTTAAGCAGGAGCTCATCTGCTTAATTAATTAGAAAGCTCTCTTATCCAATTTGATTATTTTATATGTAATATTATAAGTACTTTAAAATATAACAAGAGCTTTCAAAGCGCGCCACAAGATACAATTTTTTTTAAATTACTGTAATACAAAACTTTATCTGATGAACGAAATATTAAAATTGTACCTTGAAAAACGTCAACAATAAGATTTGCTTTGGAAGTTTGCAATCTTTCACCGATCAACTTTTTCTCTACATAAAGCTCAGAGATTTCGGTTCCAAACGTAAAGCGAGCTTTTTAAAACAATCCATTTTGTTAAAATATTTGTCTTTGAAAATGACCACCTAACATTTCATCACAAATATGACTTCCGCTAATATACGACTGCTGATGATTTCTTTGAAACAGAAATTCTGAAGAGCTTTTGTTAATCAACTTTTTATTTTGTCTATTCATCAGACGACCTTCCAAAAAATATCCCTTCACTGTTTTTCCCGCCCGTCTGGCATAATTTTAATTGATTATACTTTTTTTTTTGCAAAATCATTTATAGTTCGGCTACTTGTCTGTGATCTCCATTCTAGCAACGTCATCATCTCCATCATCATGACAATTTTAAACAAAAGCTCTCTTCCATAGGAATTGCTTTTGACATCTTCATTAACATCAATTTAATCGCAAGTGACACCAAGAAGACAATATGTTTGTATACGAAAAATAAATTCAGACGGTCAGTCAGAAATAAACTGAATTAAACTTATTTTTCGGTGGACTATCGCACAATTCGGTCCCTACACATCAGAAAACACATTGCCGAGGGGAGCCAAAGCTGTATTCTCAGCGTTACGTTACATTTTAATCAAAATAAATCATGCCGTAAAAGGTGCTGAATTGCCAACAATTTGACAATTTAAATTAGATTTTCAATTTAAAATAAATAATTCACAACAGAACAAGGCAAAGTGGACAAAAAAAAAACTGATGAACGTATTAAATTTGTATTTGTCCACATAAATTTGTTGGCCAGGCAAAAGGTGACATTTATGGCCACCATTGTTAATAAGTTCTTTTGTTTATTTGGCAATAAATATTTAAGATCATGTAATAAAAATGCGCAGATTTAAAGCACATACAGATAAACCTCCAAAAATGTATGTTCGCAATTTGGGCAGTTATTTAAGTGACATTTATTGTAGGAAATATTTACAAAATCGTTTGTTGACTTCGCAATTAAAATATGAAAAATGTTGGCTTTTGCATAAGCTGAGATAATAATAAATGTCCAAATGAAATATTAATTAATAAATAAATAATATGACATCCTTGAATGATAAGTTTATTGACTTCAAGTATGATATACGAGTATCTTTAGCTTCTGCTTATTCAGTTGTTTGACGGATTTAGATCAGAAGCTCATCTAGAACATAATATACGAGTATAATAAAAATATTTTTGCTTATGGTTTTATTGACAATATAGACCTTTTTGCGTGAATATCTATATTTGTCCAATTAACGACACGGCTCATTATTCTGAATATCGAATTTGTTTGAATATTCAAATTAAATTGTATAGCTTTTAAGGAAAGTCTATACCCAAAAGCACATTTAGTTAATTTATTCAAAGTAAAAAAGCTTCTGAAATCGTAAGAATGTGAATAGTAACAATATTAAAATACTAAGTAAAAAAGCTTATGCAAGATAAATTCAAGAAAAAAGCTTCATAATATTCGTATTATATATTTTCACATTTTTAAGAAGATTTGTCTTGAAATGTGGAGGAATCAGAAAGATCAGGTCTTTATAAAGTTATCTCACAAATAATTTTTGATACAAACTTAAAGCTGTAAAATATTGAACGTTCTGCATTTTAAATAATATATAATAAATTGCAATGTAAGTGATACAAAAAACTCCGTTTATGGATTTTAGGAGAGCTTTTCCAGTTTTCCTGAAATCCTGGTGTCATTAAACATTTAAAAATTAATGAAAGAAATCTGGAATCAAAGAAGTTCCATCATAAAGCCTAATGAAGTATTTTGGTAATTATAGTATGAAACACAATACGAAAGACTATAGCACATAAAAGCTTGTATATTGAGGACTGATAACACTTTTCATTATCGCAGTTATTTTACAATCAAAAGAACTGTTGTAGCTTAAAGCTTTATCAAGCTTTTTGCATGCAACTAGGAAACTTTAACTTTTAACGTATACGATAAAGACATGAAATTTATAGTCGGAAACACTATCCGAACCATACAGTATCTAAAAGCTTTAATTTATAGGTTATGATTTAAAAGTGTAATGGCACTTTTCTATTATCTAAATAATTAAACAATAGAATAAGATTATTAAACCTAAAGCTTTGTCAAACTTGTTGTCTTAAATGGGAAAGCCTTAAGTAAGTAATGGAAAGCTTTAAGAACTAAATTCTGATAATCGGACATGAAAGTAGCCCCAAAAATAAGAAGTTCTGCATCATTCGTTTAGTCAAGTTGGCTCAATTAATAATTTAATGGCCATACAAATATTTTTGCTCAGGGTGGATTTTAAACACTTTTTCTATATTTTAACACTGTTATATCTCGGTATACCGTATGGAATATCTCTTTTTTGTCTAAAGCAAAGTTGTAGATATTGAATAGGAGGAAAAAATGCGGAACAAACCTACCAGAAAAAGAGCATCCAGTGCCTTAGAAGTCCCAATTTTTCATTCCCACCTTTTTTGCTCAATAACTGGATTACAAATCCACAAATATGCTGTTTTTTTGGAAGTGCCTATTTACAATACCGCAGGGACGTTTCGTCGATGTTCTATAGGAAATGGTATAATAAAAATGCAGAATATAGAGACAGGCGTCAACTTCAACGAGGATGGATATTGACAATAATTGAAAATGTTCTAAATTTATAAAGCTTTGCTTATCAGCTTTTGAATTACTATAATTGGGAATGGGTTAAGGAAGCTTTATAAAAAAGCACAAATCAATTATTATAGCATTTATAGCCTGAAATACTATCCGTACGACAAAAGCGCTTAAAAGCTTTAACTTTGAGGTATTTTTTGCCTTTTGTTACTTTACTATTTAAAGATCTAATAACACTTTTCTATTATATAAATTAGTTAACAATAGTATAAAATTTCGAAACTTAAAGCTTTTAATGAAATTTATTTCTTATGAGTTGTTTAAAATATAACTTGAAAATGCCTTGTATAAATATCTGTAAAGTTTGTCCTATCAGTTTTTGAATATAAAAGATTGTAGATTGATCAAGGAAGCTAGTCGAAAACTTTCTCCGAACGACTACACATCTTAGAAGCTTTTATTTAGAGGCTTTCATTTAAACGTCTAATAACACTTTTCTATTTCTAAATTATTTCGCTATGTAATAAAATGCTGAATCTTAAAGCTTTGTCAAAGTGTTTGTATGCTACGGTTAAGCTTTATGTTTTTATTTATTTATTTTATTTTATTTATTTATATGAATTACAATACAAAGTAAATTTATATTCTAATTTTAAGGTCCAGGGAAAGGCCGGGTTACAAAGACCATATGGCTAAATGTTTGCAGCGACAGACCAGAGCCTCTGGTGGGAATCGAACCCACGACCCCCAAACTCATAGGCGAGTACGCTACCAACTCGCCTACTGGGGCGCTCAGCTTTATGTTTTTATTAGATTCATTTGTTATGCGTTGTTTATATTATAACTTATAAGTGCCGTGTCTGGATATTTGTAAAGCTTTTCTGATTAATCTTTTGAATTGTTTTTGTTTTTTTGTTTTATTCGATCTGCTTTCATAGTACATATTTTGTTTTTGTACTCAGGCTCAAGATCGTTATTGTTGTTTTCAGTATATGAAAACAACTTTGTTAAAAATTAAAGAAGAAGCAAGTGACATGTATTGGGGGCGGTTGTAATGGTTGGATAGACAGATCTGTTTCGGGAGCCACCAAACTCCCATTATCAATATCCTTATTACAACGATTACTTCAGTCGAAATTATTAAATATATACGCACAGCCAAGTATCATTAAACGAGAACTGTTTGCTAAAAGCGCATATCTTCAAAAAAAGACAATTCAGTAATCATCGTCCCTCGTACATGCACCAACTTCCACTCTCGTGAGTCTTTACAATGTAAAGAATTCACACGAATGTTTTGCTGTAGTTGACTATGCAACAACAACGTATTTGGTCGTGCCCTACCATTTCTTCTTGTTTTTGTTTTTTTGTTTTATTCGATCTGCTTTCATAGTACATATTTTGTTTTTGTACTCAGGCTCAAGATCGTTATTGTTGTTTTCAGTATATGAAAACAACTTTGTTAAAAATTAAAGAAGAAGCAAGTGACATGTATTGGGGGCGGTTGTAATGGTTGGATAGACAGATCTGTTTCGGGAGCCACCAAACTCCCATTATCAATATCCTTATTACAACGATTACTTCAGTCGAAATTATTTTCGAACTGAAGTAATCGTTGTAATAAGGATATTGATAATGGGAGTTTGGTGGCTCCCGAAACAGATCTGTCTATCCAACCATTACAACCGCCCCCAATACATGTCACTTGCTTCTTCTTTAATTTTTAACAAAGTTGTTTTCATATACTGAAAACAACAATAACGATCTTGAGCCTGAGTACAAAAACAAAATATGTATCTTTTGAATTATTAAAAAACTGGGAATTGATTAACTCCTGCAATTTATGCCATAATTAATGAAAAACAGTGATTTTTCAAGTATTATCAAAGACAATTAAAGGTACAGAAGCTCTAAGCTATTAGTAATATCAAAATTTCTCTCATAAGATGTACTAGTATATACACTTTAAATTGTCATTAGTATTATGTCATTTATAGACAAAAAGAAGAAGAAGCTTCAATCGATCGATTATTGCATATAAATGCTTTAATTTATAGTTTTTAACTGAATTGCCTACTTATTATATGTGTTATTCAAAATTAGAATAAAATGTTGAAGCTTTAAGCTTTCACAAGCTTTCGCTTAATATGATCAAGCTTTTAGTTTTTATTAGATTTATTTGTTAGACGTTATTTCAATTACAACTTTTAAATGATGTGTCGGGATACCTGTAAAGCATATGTTATCAGAAACTTGAGAGATGGCCAGCACATGTACTTTATACGATAAATAAGCTTTATCAAAAATGCATTTCAATTCGAAAGTTATAATCGATCGATCACTGGATTGAGAAACAATAATATGGAGTTTTTCATTATATTTTAAGTCAAAATATATTTTTCTGTTGCCAAATTGCATTGTTAGTAAATTGATGAAGAATAAAGCTTTCACGAGATTTTTTAAGTTTTTGTTCTCAACTTATTTTTTGACGTTGATTTAATTAAGTCTTTTAAATGTCGTGTATGGATATGAATATGTAAACCTTTTTTGATAAAAAATATTCAATTTCATGGCCAACATTTTTGTAGAACTTCTCATCCCCGTCGTCCGCATTTTTATGGCGACGACGATTTACAATTTGTTAAAATAGAGCCATGTGGGTAAGTGGGTAAGGTAGCTCTAAAACTGTAGATCAGATTAAAAACCCGTAAAGGCATCGGTTAATGTAAGTCTAACTTTTCCTAAAATTATTTCAACCAAATCGGAAAAGTCGTTTCCGAGTTATGATAACTTAAGTGCAGAAATGTCTCAACAAATTGACAATTTTGCGATATTGACGCACTAGATGATGTTTTTTAAACCAGTTTTTTCACACACTATTTCTACTAGTCTATACTTACAATTATGCTGAGGCTCGTAAAACAAAATTTACGTCGGTTAACTAGCCATAGCCGTTGGAAAAATTTAATTTTCTCACAAAACAGGTTTCAGCCAAAATATTGACGATACGATAAAATCCGAATTTGAGTTTAACCAGAAAATCCCAAATTGGCTTTTGTTACTTACGTTAAGCTCTTTCAGAAACAGAAGTCAAACTGAAGTGAAGTTTTGAGGACCTTGAAAATGTTGTACTTGCACTCAAAAGCTGTTACTGATTGATCGTTGCGTTGAAAAGCTATAATTTAATGTTTTAATTGATTTTCTTGTCTATATATACGTACTGCTCCATTACCAAAGTTCATGCATAATAGAATACAGTTGTAGCCTTAAAGCTTTGTAAAGCTTTTTGTTTGATAAGCGAATTATAATAAATGTCACGTATGGATATAAATGTCACGTATGGGTATTAGATATTACTCATTACTATGGATGTTATTTCATGCATAATATAGTGACATGTTAAAGCTTTTTAAATAATTCTCAAGCTATTTGTTTAATAAGCAAAATCTTAAAATTACAATAAATGTCATGTACGGATATTAGAAAGCTTTACTCATCAACGTTTTAATTTTAAAAATTTTGACAAAGCAGGACATCTAGGAAGGTTAGGTTAGGAAACATCGACACTGGGTTGAGTCATTTATAGTCAAAAGCTGCATCCTAACGATCATTATGTTGAAAAGCTCAATTTTTGAGTTTTTAATTAAATTGGTTGTCTAAGAATATTTCTTTGTTGCCTTAATTCATGCATAATGTAATAAAACGTTGAAGCTTAAAGCTTGTTCATGCTTTATGTTTGATAATTGAAAGCAGCAAATTAAAATAAATACCAGGTATGGCTATTAATGAAGCTCTTGTCAGCTTTTGAACTATAAAACTTTTGTGGTTAATCAAAGCTGGCACTGTTCGACACTGTGTTATCTGATTTATAGTCAAAAGCTCATTATGTTGAAAAGCTATAATATAGAAAGCTTTAATTTGGATCTGGTGTCTAGTTATATATATCTATTACGCAAATTATTTGATAATAGCGCAAAATTATTGAGAATTTGTCTTGCTTTTTGCTTGCTATGGACAAGCTTTAGGCTTCACTTGAACAAATTATTTTAGACTTAGTCCAAATTATTCCATAATAACTGTTTATTCTTAACGGTCGACTTCTCCTACTTAATCTTAGTTTAAATAAAACTTTTCACTTGCATTTCCTCATCCATGGCATATGAGGTACGGAAACAATTTATTTAATTGTTGTTTTTAACCATTTAGGGATGGCCGTTTTATTGTTATAAAATTAAAGACAGGAAAGGCAAACGATTTGTTTTCTCGTTGCACTCATTTTGATTGACTCCATTGTGTCCATTGTTCAATTTCTTTGTTTCCAATTTTGGTGGAGAATTTCAAAGACAAGACACCGCCAATCAGGCAGCGAATAATTGTATGATACGTGATAAATTTACAAAATATTTATTTACAGTAAATTGGGCCGGAAAAAAACTGGAGTGTTGTATATATTTAAGGCTTTTGGTTTGAGGTTTTTCTGGTACTGTATAAACAACTTTCGTTGGACTATCAGTTGTGATGAAATAAACACAAAATGTTCGAATTTCTTCGAAACAAAAATTAATAAACAAAGCTTTAGTTACACAGAATTCAAATTAATTTGTTTATATCACTTCCAAATAACCTCAAACCCCTTTCCCAAAGTTCTCTGTGACTTTATTTGTTAAATTTGATATGGACCTGACATTTCCCTTCTTTTTTCATGTTCTTCATAAAAATCTAACATCAAACGTGATTTATTTGTAATTCAAAAACACTCAAGGCAATAAATGTCTAAGACAATCTTCAAAACTACAGAGGTTCTTTGTCGCACTTGTCTCACCTTAAATCCCACCAATCGTCGTCTCTGAGCCACTCACTTGTTCAGTCATTTGTTGGATTTCTTCTTCTATTATGAAAACATTTTTTTTATTTTCAATTTTGTTTGAGGTCATAAATGAAACGACAAACACTCCTTTAACATGAAACAAAAAAAACACAGAAAACCACAAAATAACATTTACGATTTTCTCGCATTTAACCATCAAAAAATGGAGAAATCCAAAAAAAATAACACTTTGACATTTTTCTCAGAAAACCAATTGATCTTTTGTACTGTAATCGGAGCCCTCTTCTTTGGTTTACAGCTTTTTTTCTGGAACTGATTTTTGTTTCTGCTAAAAAGTATAAAATTCTATTGTATATTTAATTTGCATTAAAGGTTTATTTCTTAATGTAAAATAAATCACAAAACGACATTTGCTGGTAAACTACGAAGAACAGAAAAAAAAAAAACAAAAAAATAAATGTCAATCTTCAACAAAAGTCACGTTTTACAATGCGTTGCAGATAAGACAAGAAGCACGGTTTTAAGGGGAATTCCGCAGAAACTGTAGATCAAAATCCATGCGCCAATATAACTTTTCAACCGCGAAGGTTAACACTTTTCGAACAATGAGCGTGTTTAGGCAGCGCCAGAGACAATAGTCGTAAAATGTAATATTATATGGAAAACTTTATGAAATGTAAAAAAAATTAAAAATAAAAAATGATAGAGCGGTTGTGTTTTTAATCTTTTTGAAATTGGTAAAAACAAAAGCTTTCGCATCACTTTTGAAACTTGAAAATAATTAAATCTGTCCGTGAAGAGATTGGACATCATATAACAATCCAAATGCCAATAAAAACTGTATATCCACAATATATTCTTAAATTATTCAGAATATTGATATTTGCTATTCTATTTAACTGAGAGTATAAAAGCTTATTTTATCGACAGAGATTTCCGTACCCATCAAAGCTTTAAGGGCTCAGCAAAGGAAATTTCGCTTGCCAGAAATACTTCGGCATTTATAGGCAGAAGCGGTAATAGATCTTCCATTGTGTTCAAAAGCTTTAATTTAAAGGATATAATTGAATTGTCTAATGACACTTCTCTTTAACATTAGAATAAAATATTGAAGTTTAAAGCGTTAAAAAGCTTTAGCTTGAAATGACCAAGGTTTTATGTTGAATTAATTATTTTTATTAGTATATACATTTATGGCGATTTCTTTTCTGCTAAAAAGTGCAACATTTCCGTTGCCCTTTTCCCGAAATCTGCAGTTTTATAACACATTTTGGATTTTTTAAATAGGAGCTAAGTTTATTTCGAAGGACTGCATATGTTCCACACAAAAAGTGCAAATATTTTTCGGAATATTTTTCAGAATTGTCAAATATTTTTCAGAATCGAAATCACCATTAGATTAACTTGTCAAAAATTTCATTCCTGGTTTTCACAAAATAAACCAATGAACATTTCTTTCTTAAGGTTACAATTGTAACATTTCTTATAAAATAGATATACAGCTGTAATTCAACTTAAAAATTTAATAATAAAAACGAATTACCTTGAACATTGTACATAAATTCTGAAGAAAGGAAAGGATTCTTTAAACACTAACCTGGAAAAAAAAGAAAAAAAAAAACATTTTATTAAAATAAGATTGAAAAAATGTTTGTGTATAATTTTGTTTATTTGACCTGTGATTTTAATTATCACAAAAATTTGCAAAAAAAAGTGTATATAATTTTTATTTTTTATATTTATAAAACACTGAGTAAAAAAATTGCTGGGTTCATAGTTTCATTTCCAGGATTAGGCAAGCATCTTAGAAAAATAAGTGATGTTTTTTATTATGTTAAGAAATTAATTACTTTCAGTTAATTCAGTTGTAAGCTTTTTTAGAAAATAATGTGCAGTGTGGTTTCATCTTGTTTTGTATATATGTAATGTGGAAAACATTTACGAAATTTTACCTGTTCCTTGGTTTTTCATTCAATAGAACACTGATGATGCACTGAGAAGCTTTGAGCTTTTTACCCGGATAAACTAATTTACTTGCAATACGAGTGGAAATCACAGCTCATTTGTTGTAATTTAGTATGAAAACTGTCTTTTCAAATACCGGGAAAACTCAAATTAAAAGCCTATTTGTAACTATAGGAATGTAAATAAGTGCTTTGAGCTTTTAACTCGAAATATATAGTTTTTCATTTGCTAAATCATAAAGAATGTACTAAGAAGCTTTGAGTTTTAAACTGAAATGTAATATGATAGCTGTATTCTGAAAAAAGTTTAAAGTTAAAAACTTAACTAAGAGAATGTAAGAAAAAGTTTTGAGCTTTTCCTCGCAATAGACTATATTATTTATCGGAATATAATACTAAAGCTTAATACTTAATAATTTGATTCACAAAAGCTCTGAGAATGCACTAAGTTTGAGTTTGAGTTTTTTACTCGAAGTAAACGAATTTACTTAAGAATGAAATCAAAGCTCATTTGTTTGAATGTAATATGGAAACTGTAATCTCCAAAAATGGGAAAACTGACATCAAAATAAAACTGACATTAACTAAAAGTAATTTATGTGTGAAGCCGAAATCAAAGCTTTTTTTCGGAATGTAATATTAAAGCTTAATCTCAATTAATTCATTCATAAGCTCTGAAAATGTACTGCGAATTTTTGAGCTTTTAATTCGATGTAGACAAACTTGGTTAGTATAGAAGTCAAAGCTAGTAGTATGGAAACTGTGATCTCAAAATGACTGAACTGATATTAAAGGCTTTATTAATTTTGACTATGGCAATGCTCTAAGAAGCTTTGAGCTTTTAACTTGCAATAGACGAACTTTTTTAGGATAAAAATCATAACTCGTTTGTTATAAAGAAAAAAAAATACAAAGAAGCCTTGAGTTTTTAACTCGCAATAGAAGGATTTACTTTGGATAATCATTGCAAATCATTTGTTGGAATGTAAACGGAATTTAAAGCATTTGGAATGCACGAAGAAGCTTTGAACTTTTAACTCGCAATATACGTTATTTTATGTAATATAGGTATGAAAATGTACAATGAAGCGTTGTGCTTTAACTCGAAATAGACAAATCTATATGAGATAGAAATAATGGCTCCTTTGACGGAATGTAATATGAAACCTATATTCTCAAAAATAACAAATAAAAGCGTATTTTGTAACTGTGAGAATGAAACAAGAAGCTTTGAGCTTTTACCTCACACTAGACTGCTTTAATTGGGAAAATCACATTTATCGGAATGTTATATGAAGGTTTCATCATTGACTAGAGCTTTGAGAATTAACGAAGAACTTTGAAAGTTTGTTTGTTGGAATGACATATGAAAGCTATAATATCAAAGATAGCAGAACTGACATTAAAAGACTCTTTTCGAACTATGAAAATGTACGAAAAAACTTTGGGCTTTTAATTCGCAGAGGAAGAAATTACTTGGGATATAAATCAAAGCTCATTTGATAAAATGTACTATCAAAGATGTGATTCAAAAAATGGAAGAACCGAAATTAAAAGCTTAATTTTTGACTTACGAAGAAATGTTTTTTTTTTTTTTTTATATATAAAAATATTGCTCTTTACTCGCAATATTTTTATATATAAAATCCTTTGTACGTTTGTTAGTAACGCATGATCTCCGAAACCACAAAAGCGAATGGGCTGAAAATTGGACAATATATTCAGTTTGGGGTCATTTGTGTTTTAGAATTATTTTCACCGCGAAAAATTGCAGAGTGGCCAAGTTATTTGCAAAATTTACATTTCCAGAGCGATATGACGGAAATTTAAAATGTATGTGAGGTTTGTCTTGATATTAGTTTGTATGTATGATTCTAACCGGTAGATGGCGCTGTAATGGACATATGGTCAATATAAATTTTTTCCTGAAACACGGGATGTATGCATTTTTGAATGAAATATTTTTGAATATATATAACAAACCAATACGTCCCAAACAGGATGGGAAGGACGGGCAGGACAACGTCTGCTGGGGTCAGCGAGTATTGATATATAAATTAAAGCTCTTTTTCACTATTAAAGCCTAAAGTTCAAAACCCAGAAAATCTTACATTAAATAAATACATTTTGAACAATGCTTTTTTATGCTCTTAGGAGGCTAACATATTTGCTCTAAAAGAAATAACAAATCCTTTTTTCTTTAAGTTTTTTTTTTGTTTTACGTATGGGAAAAAATTTGTATTTAATTTTTCAGAGTAACATTTTTGTCTTGCCGTGGTTTGAACCTGAGTCTTCTAGCGCTGCAGCAGCATAGCATCGCATGTTAACGAGATATACGTATACGAGGTATATTTAATAGAAAAGGTGAATTTTGAATTGAATTTGCAAATGATATAGGTAGTTCTACCTTCAACTGTCTTTAGATTGTACATTCCATTGACTTTGAGAAACATGAGCTATGCATGCAATGACTCAAAAACTGCTCTAAAGATATTTCTTCTTATAAATTTTTTTCATGTATTTTACCAGAATCTTAGCGGTTTTTTCTGACAAAAAATTATGTTGTTAAAGCCCACCTCTAAACAGCTAAAAGTCTATTTTTGAAGTTATTATTCACATTCTTTCTTATAATGTTGTGCATATAAAGTATAGACCAAGTTTTGCTGTCATTATATTTTTTTGTTAATTGTGAAGTAATTTCTAATTAACTTTAAAATATCAAAAGCGTAGGAAAAAATCTCTAACGAACTTAATTCTCATCCGTGTTTGTACAAAATCCTCTTTAAACTAAAGGCGCTTTATTTGTGCACTCAGTCAGTCATAGTAATCAATTTCTTTTTGGGTATTCTTAAAACGACCACTATTTATGACACAATATTTGGCAAATGTTTATGTCACGTCTTTATTGCATATTAATGAAACTGACAGTCCAACAGACGAACAACGAATGTTCGGAATGAATACATGAATGAATGAGTGATTGAACGAATGAATGACAGATTACTTCGTTTTTTTTGTGGGGCGGAATAAGAATTTATTTTGACAACAAAACATAAATAATAAAAACTGTTATGGTATATCCGTCCGCACGACTCAGAAGTGGAGGACGAGGTGCAGTAGGGGGAGTAGGAGAGCCCTCCCAAAATCGCTGAACAAAGGAAATGTGTTTTTTTGCAAATAAAATTCACAAAAGTATATTTGTTGGTGTTTGCATTTTAACGAACAAAAGTGGTCACCCTCCCAAAAAATAAAAGCGAACAAAAAAAATAAAAGACATGATGGACGTCAAGCATTCATTGTAACAGTGACCCATATTTTTAAAAATAACCGCAAAAAAGCAGAAAAAGAGCCCTGACACATACGAGAGCTTTATAAACATCACAAAATACAGCGATGAGTAATTAAAAGATTTTTGATGTTTTGTTTTATAATTAAAATTGTTCGTAAGCGAATGTATATAAATTTAATGTCCGCGTAATAATAAGCCTAGGCCATAAATTCCAAAAAAAGGAGACCCATTAACAAGTAAATCATATGAAAATACGCAGAAAAGCTTTAAGTTTCCCATCCATCCAACCAACCATGCGTTCATTCATTTAAATTAAAGTGTCAGCTAAATTTCAGTGGCACTGACAGTGTCAGTGTCAGTATGAGTAGCAACAGCCACCAGCCTCAAACCCAGATTCAATGCCGGTTCGAGTTTTGGTTCCAGTTCGGTTGCTCCAAGCGAGTGAGCCAGCAAAGCCACTTATTTGGTTGTTGACTTTGCTGATGCGGAGTTTCAGTGATTAACGACATCGAACAAACAAGGAACTACAACAGCTATGGCAGCAAAATATTGCTAAACTTAACCAATAAAAATAAAGTTTATTAACCTTTAGATGATTATATTTTTCTATGTGCGTATGGTTGCAAAACCGCCAAAGATCTCGACTGCGCAAGCTCCACGCAGTTATTGAAATGAAGATGATGGTGATCATCATGCACTTTAATCGTCATCCCTCCTGTGTGTTTCTGTCATGGCTGGAAGTGCACTTGGCTGATCGTCGTTGTTATTGTCCATTTCTCCATCAGTCTATGCTCTCCCGTCTGTCGTCTCCAAAGCTTGACCAGTCATCGTCAGAGGTTTTTTTCTTCATCTCAAAAAGAAAAAAAAAACACTACTACTAATTCGGACTCTCTTGAAAACTGACCATGATCTTCAATTTGTTTGAACAAAAAAACTTAAACAAACCAAAAGCACATCAAGTACACACAACATAGGGGAGCGGAGCGCAACGCGCATCAACGACCGAATGTTGTTGTGGTTCATTGCAATGCAGAATTGTCTTTGGCTTCCAAGATCAACTAAGAGCCAGTTTGGCTGGTTTTGTTTTCGAGTTGATGTTAAGGATACCCTACCGAAAGTATAAACATACAGACAATGAGAAAATGGTTTGTCAGCAATAAACTTTTCTGGAAAAAAATTCAGCGACGATGAACTTTTCTAGAAGAAAAGTTATCATCGAAGAACTTTTCTAGAGGATAAATCATCAACGATGATCTTTTCCAAAGAAAAGTCATCAACGATGAACTTTTCCAAAAGAAAAGTCATCAATGATAAACTTTTCTAGAAGAAAAGTCATCAACGATGAACTTTTTTAGAAGAAAAGTCACCAACGATGAACTTTTCTTGATGAAAAGTCATCAACGATGACCTTTTCTTGACGAAAAGTCATCAACGATGAACTTTTCTAAAAAAAAGTCATCAACGATAAAATTGTCTAGCAGAAAAGTCATCAACGATGAACTTTTCTAGAAGAAAAGTAATTAGCGATGAACTTTTCTAGAAGATAAGTCATCAACGATGAACTTTTGTAGATGAAAAGTCATCAACGATGAACTTTTCTAGAAGAAAAGTCATCAACGATGAACTTTTCTAGAAGAAAAGTTATCAACGATGAACTTTTCTAAAAAAAAGTCATCAACAATAAAATTATCTAGCAGAAAAGTCATCAACGACGAACTTTTCTAGAAGAAAAGTAATCAACGATGAACTTTTGTAGATGAAAAGTCATCAACGATGAACTTTTCTAGAAGAAAAGTCATCAACGATAAACTTTTCTAGAAGAAAAGTCATCAACGATGAACTTTTCTAGAAGAAAAGTCATCAACGATGAACTTTTCTAGAATAGAAGTCATCAACGGTCAACTTTTCTAGAAGAAAAGTCATCAACAATGAACTTTTCTAGAAGAAAAGTCCTCAACGATGAACTTTTCTAGAAGAAAAGTCATCAACGATGAACTTTTCTAGAAGAAAAGTCATCAACGATGAACTTTTCTAGAAGAAAAGTCATCAACGATGAACTTTTCTAGAAGAAAAGTCATCAACGATGAACTTTTCTAGAAGAAAAGTCATCAACGATGAACTTTTCTAGAAGAAAAGTCAACAACGATGAACTTTTCTAAAAGAAAAGTCATCAACGATGAACTTTTCTAAAAGAAAAGTCATCAACGATGAACTTTTCTAGAAGAAAAGTCATCAACGATGAACTTTTCTAGAAGAAAAGTCATCAACGATGAACTTTTCTAGAAGAAAAGTCATCAACGATGAACTTTTCTAGAAGAAAAGTCATCAACGATGAACTTTTCTAGAAGAAAAGGCATCAACGATGAACTTTTCTAGAAGAAAAGGCATCAACGATGAACTTTTCTAGAAGAAAAGTCATCAACGATGAACTTTTCTAGAAGAAAAGTCATCAACGATGAACTTTTCTAGAAGAAAAGTCATCAACGATGAACTTTTCTAGAAGAAAAGTCATCAACGATGAACTTTTCTAGAAGAAAAGTCATCAACGATGAACTTTTCTAGAAGAAAAGTCATCAACGATGAACTTTTCTAGAAGAAAAGTCATCAACGATGAACTTTTCTAGAAGAAAAGTCATCAACGATGAACTTTTCTAGAAGAAAAGTCATCAACGATGAACTTTTCTAGAAGAAAAGTCTTCAACGATGAACTTTTCTATGAGAAAAGTCATCAACGATGAACTTTTTTATAAGAAAAGTCATCAACGATGAACTTTTCTATAAGAAATATCATCAACGATGAACTTTTCTATAAGAAATATCATCAACGATGAACTTTTCTATAAGAAAAGTCATCAACGATGAACTTTTCTATAAGATGACTTTTCTTATAGAAAAGGTCGTCAACGATAAACTTTTCTTCTAGAAAAGTTCATTGTTGATGATTTGTTTCTAGAAAAGTTCATCGTTGATGATTTTTCTTCTAGAAAAGTTCATCGTTGATGACTTTTCTTCTAAAAAAGTTCATCGTTGATGACTTTGGTTTTTGACTTGACTTTTCTTTCTTTGATGACTTTTCTTCTAGAAAAGCTCATAGTTGATGACTTTTCTTATAGAGAAGTTTATCGTTGATGACTTTTCTAATAGAAAAGTTCATGTTTTCTTCTAAAAGAGTTAATCGTTGATGATCTTTCTTCTAGAAAAGTTAATCGTTGATGATCTTTCTTCTAGAAAAGTTCATCGTTGATGAATTTTCTACTAGAAAAGTTCATCATTGATTAATTTATATAATATTTCTTTTGTAATGAAAATATTCGTATATTGATTTTCTTTACTTTTTTCTTTCATTTCTATGATAGTCGTAAATTTCTATTTATTTATGACATTTCCATTGAAAAATAGTGAAGTCAATTTATTTCACATTTAGTCTTAACTAACCAAACATTCATCTCACTGAGGTTTCTTTCTTCCTTAAGATTCTGACATAACTTAAAATAAGTAATATGTGCGTCTGTCCGTCCGTCCGTCTATCATTTTTCCTAGTTTAAAATTAAATATGTTATGACTTTGAACTAAAAGCATCGTTTCCAACAGCTGTTGGTTGATTGAAATTTTATGGGTTCACCCTCGGAAGGGAATGGGGGACCGTCCTTTCCTTGAAAATTACTTTTCGATTTTTATTACAAGACTTTATAAATATGAGTGCGCCTCGCATTCAATATGTAGTATGTAAAGAAGGCGGAAAATATGCATATATCTCCCATCAATATTCATTTTGACTTTGATTCCGTATCGCTGAGATACATATTATTTCATGGTGCTGAAGAGTTTTCATCAGCGCGACTTGTGGTGGAAATTTCTTTGGAAAAAAATCCGTATAAATCATTTATGCAAAATTTCGTTGATTTGCAAGTGAAGAAGAAATTATACTCTGTGTGTGCGTTTTTTCTCTTCTTGATTTGGGGTTTTAAATTTATTGCTTTTAGATTGATTCCCTATAGTATGTGAAATGGAACCCCGACTGACTGACACTCTCATGAACCGAACTACATACAAACGTGGGCATACTTTTTGTAGGAATTGATTTAATTTCGTTGAAAAGTCAGAAAAAAGATTGATGACTGTGGAAAAAAGTTGAAAGGGCTCAACATTTCGATTGAAATTGTGTTTGGGAATAAATCCCTGAGTGTTATGTGAGTTTCAGTCAAAGGGGCGAATAAATTATAAAAAAAATGTGAATACATTAAAACATGAGTAAAGTTAAATTAAGTTGTAAAACCTGAAGATTTATAAATTATTTAAAAATTTTACATTTTTTTTTAAAACCTTTAGAGTTTGAGAGATTAATTGAAATTTAAAGCATTTTTAATATATTCCGCAAAGCTTAGAATTTTAATTTTAAATGATTAACATAATTAACTTAAATACATAATAGGATTGTTAAATTAAATAAATATATTTTTAAATGATTAACATAATTAACTTAAATACATAATAGGATTGTCAAAAATATACCCTTTCTATTAAACAACTTCTCCCTAGTTATACGTACAATAAAGTAAAGTTCAAAATTTTAAGCTTATGTCGAGTTTTCACACTGCAGATTCATATCAGCTTTCTAATTATGTATTCTTAATATGATCTTTTCGCTAGAATATTGAAAGAAAGAAGAAAGCTTTAATCCTAAAGCTAAACATCACAAACATTTTCGACAACAATTATT
This sequence comes from Eudasyphora cyanicolor, assembly GCA_963930755.1. NCBI lineage: Eukaryota > Metazoa > Arthropoda > Insecta > Diptera > Muscidae > Eudasyphora > Eudasyphora cyanicolor. The sequence goes on from OZ005737.1 coordinate 8,719,848, forward strand.
TAAAAAAAGTGATCTTAACTGTAAGCTTATACCGAGCTTTCGCTTTTTTATATAATTATGAAAAGGATACAGCTTTAAGCTACATATAAATTTTTTTTTGGAAAAAATCTGTATAAACATTTCGTATAGTAAAGCCAAAAACTTTTTACACTAAAGATTTAAAGAAAATGAATCAGGAACGTAGACTCAGGGAAAAGATTAAAAGCACTTATTTGGTAGTGCTTAGTGCATAGTGCTTTGACCGTTTGTTAAACTTTCCATGTCGAAAAACTTATTTCAGAAATTACATGTATAAAAAGCTTTCATTGTAATTGCAATTTGTATCCATTTATCTAAAACTATAACCTTAAATTGTCATTTTTTAAATAATTTTTGTGTCACATTTTAACCACATTCAAATTTTCCGCTCATAACTTCACTTCACTTGACATTAGCAACTGAACTTTTTTTTTCGAAACGTTTATTTTGTCACAATCAATTGTATATGACAATCGAATTTATGTTGTCAATCTCGTATGCAAATAAGTTGAATAAAAAATGGATTTATAGCAGTAACATATTTTAAATTATCCACTACACAGTTGAATAACAATTGCAAAAGTTTTCAAGAGAAGTAAGGAAAAAATTCCAAAATAAAAAAAATCACTCATTTAGCTTTAATTTTATTGGGTCATAATACAGATAGATACCCAACAAACATATGTAATTGTTCGGTATTTTATAATCATTTGCAGCCAATGGAATGGTTAACATATATATGTTTAAATATGGGCAATTGAAATTGAAGTGATTGACAATTAAGATAAAAGTCACCACAATTCAGCTTGTTTCATTTGTTTTGCTGCTGCTGCTTCTACTGTTGTCTTCTGTGAAATGAATAATAAACAAATATGGGGAATGGGAACATTATTTGAGGAGGGACTACCAGCTATCATGAGCACTGGCAGTGGCAACTTATTGCGTAAACGGTTATTGCTGGTGTAGTAAGTAAGCGATGTAATTTATAAATGTCAACATGAATTTGAGCGAATTAATGTCTTGTTTCATTTGCAATTTAAATGTTCTTGAAAATGATTATGATAGTGATGACTGGGAATTGGGACAAAACGTGTTTTGCATTTCGCAAAATTTTAAAAGAATAAAATTGTATCTAAGATAGTGATGTACTCGTAAAGTAAAGTATTGTAACTGAAAGCCCTAGGTCTTGAAATCATACCAAAGGCAATTGAAGGTTGTAGCGGACTAATTTCATCCATTATCATTGATATTATTAATTATAACTATTATTATAAGTTTCATAATTATGTTAAGTCAATTTCGTTCACATCTATGTTAAAATTTACATTTGTTTACATTAACTGTTAATTTGATTACGCTATGTTAAGCTATCATTTTATGTTACGACGAAAGCTTCTGTTAGGTTACAGTGTTTTGCTTTCACTCAATTACTCGTACTCTCTTTACTCAATATTACACTGTTTACTCAATATTACTCTCACGTGCTCACTTACTCGATTATTTACTCTCTATAATCAATCTTGTAAAGCTCAGTGGCTCGTAATTATTATCATTTGTTTATGGCTATTGTTTTTATACTCTCGTCTGATCATTTATTCTCTATAATGAAACATTTGAAGCTCTATGACTCATTTATAACTCTCATTTACTCTCATTATAAAAGTAACATGTATTAAAAATAACTCTAGACGTTGAAACCGATTTTTGTTAACATTAGCTGGTAACTTACATGTATAATCATCTTCCCATTCTGATCGAGCTGTTAACTAATAAAGACGTTTAAGTAAGAAAAGCGCTGTTTTATTACAACAGGCACTTAGCATAAAAAGCACAATTCACATAAATCATATTATCTCTACGACTCAGGAAGACCGTAAAGGACTACTGTAGCTAGAGAATCCGAAGACGAATACTGAGCAAATAAAAGCCTTATTCAGTCTCGGAATAAAATAAAATAATTCTATAAATTATATAAAACCACATCATAAGGCGAAATCTTCTCCTAAGGTTAATAAATTACCAAACCTGAGGATTTCTTCCATTACAAGGTATACTACAGATATGTTAAGCCATTTGCCAAAGCTTTTCACAAGATGGCAGAAAACATAATTTCTCTGATAGAGAAGTATTTTCGAATACCATCATCGAAGAGCTTTGAGGTTATTTAGACTGTCAGATTTCATACTTGCCATCATCGAAGAGCTTTGCAGTTATTTTGACTGTCAGCTTTCATACTTTCAATTATTCTTGATAATACATAATTTTTGGTACTGAGTTAGCAATTAAGTTGTTATAAGCTTTATTGGCACAAATCCTAACAAATAGTGTAAGTTTATAAAGAATTCAAAACATTCTAAATAGTTAGCAAAAGCTCTATTGGTATTGTGACTTTAAGATATTTCCAAACAATTTTTTAAGTAAAAAAATTTTAGGGAAAAAGTGTAAGCTCTAAAAACTTCTAACTTAAAGCTCTAATCAGGTCCTTAAATTACACATAACTAAAAGCTCTGAGATTAAAAACAAGTTTTTACAGATATAAGTTTTCTTGTACACAAGTTTTAACAAGAAAAGTAGGTAAATGCATACAATGAAACACTGTAAATTGCAAAATCGCTATTACACTTTATAAAGTAAAATAATTTTTAATATTAATATCGTTTAAGCTTTCTTCAAAAATTCAAGTTTTTGGTAGTTTTATAGCGAATTCTTTTCTGCAAAAGTGCAACACTTGCATTGCCCTTTTTCCGAAAACTGCACTATAATATGGCTTTTTTGAAATTTTGAAATTTTAGTTGTGCTAAATTCGAGTAACTTAATTACCAAATTCCAAAAAAGTATCCCAAAAGTGCCGTTTTCGGAAAAAGGGCAATGAAAATGTTGCACTTTTTTGCAGAAAAGAATTCGCCATTAGTTTGTTGTATTAATTAAGTTTTGAGTTGAAATGTAAATGTAACTGACTGAAAGCTTTATTTATGTTTCGATATTGTACGTACTGGAAACTTTGTTTTAGAAAATATTTTTCTAGATATAAGCTTTCATGTCCATAAGTTCTAGCGTATAGGAATATGAAGCAATTAAATTATTCTAAAAAATAAAATTTAAAATGATTTAAGCTTTTTTCTTCAAAACTTAATATATGTAATATAATTAGTTCTGGAAATTGTATCCACGCTGTAAATGTAAAGTAAAAGCTTGTAATTGAATGCTCTTATCAGGTCATAAAATTGTACATAACTGAAAGCTCGGAGATAGAAAATAATTCTTTCTAGGTACTATTAGCTTTCTTCTCCAGAAGTTCTAAAAAGGAGTGTAGGTACATATATGGAAAAATTAAATCATTCTAAACGGTAAAAACTTTCATAAGGTTAGACCTTTTTAATTTTAATATTATTTATGCTTTCCGCAGTAATTAAGCCATTTGTCCAAGCTTTTCGCAGTACAGCGGAGAACATAAATAAAGTTTTTTCGAATGCCATCAATGGAAAGCTTAGTTGGAAAGCTTAGTCACAGTCAGCTCTGGTAAGGTGTATGTCTATACATTCAATTCAATTATCTTTGATTTTAGTTTTTTTCTATTATAAATATATGTAAAATTTAAAACTAAGCAAATTAGCTTTTAACTTTAGTTGTTATTAAAGTTATATAAAAAACTTCTGTGGCTACTTTTGGAGCAAGGGCAACTAGCTGAAAGCATAGACACCCTACCAATGTTAGTTTTTAAGCAGCAAAGCTCTCAGATGATTTCCCGATTGTACGGGTTTTCCAACAAGAGTTTTTATTTTGAATCACCCAGTATTTCGGTAGCTGTCACTTTTGAAGCTTTTATTCTTTGACAAGTAGAAACTACGCCATTACAAACCAGAAAGGAAAGGCAGAAAGTCGGGCGGGGCCGACTATATAATACCCTACACCTTCCTAACAATGCGATAAAGGTCATTGCGATAATAATTTGGAATAATTGAAAATCGGCAGCAACATATTATCTAATTCTGAGCCGATAATCGCTAAATTAAGCAATATTTGTTCCTAAATTAAGAAACATCTTTCCGGAAAATATTAATGATAGGAAGTAAAGTACAACTTCTATAGCGCTTTGATACCAAATCAGGAGGAACATATATATGTAGGTTATATATAAATCTGAACCGATTTTCCCTGAATACTCATTCATGTAAAAATACCTCTTTCTGTAGAATTTCGTACTGATCGGATATAAAATACAGTCTCTACAGCGCTTACATGTCAAATCGGTGGTAACATATATATGGGGGCTATATCTAAATCTGAACCGATTTTCTCCGTAATTGGCAGTATTCCTTCATGTAATAAGAAACCTCTTTCTGCCGAATTTCACACTGATCGGTTATAAAATAAATTTTTTACGGCGCTTACATGTGAAATCGGGGATAACGTATATATGGGGGCTATATCTAAATCTGAACTGAATTCTTCCAAATTTAACAGTGTTCATTAATATAATAAGATACCTCGTTCTGCTCAATTTCATACTGATCGGATATAAAATAAAGTTTTTACAGCGCTTACATATCAAATCGGGGGTAACGTATATATGGGGGCTATATCTAAATCTGAACCGATTTCTTCCAAATTTAATAGTGTTCATCCATATAATAAGAAACCTCTTTCTGCCGAATTTTATACTGATCGGATATAAAATAAAGTTTTTACAGCGCTTATATGTTAAATCGGGGCTAACATATATATGGGGGCTATATCTAAATCTGAACCGATTTTAACCAAATTCAATAGGGATCGTCCCTGGGCCAAAAAAAAGATATGTGTAAAGTTTCGTCGAGATCGGACCATAATTGCGACCTGTACTTTGATTACAAGAATACATGCACAGACAGACGGACAGACAGACGGACAGACAGACGGACAGACAGACAGACGGACATAGCTAAATCAACTCAGAAAGTGATTCTAAGTCGATCGGTATAATAAACGATGGGTCTATTTCTTCTCCTTTTGGGTGTTACAAACGAATGCACAAAGTTATAATACCCTGTACCAGAGTGTGGTGTAGGGTATAAAAATGGAACGATACACGATCATCGAACGATACAAAACGATCAAAAAACGATCGAAAAAAAAAGGATACGAACGATACAAAATCATCTTGACCGATGAAGCCCATTTCCACCTCGGTGGCTACGTCAACAAGCAAAATTGTCGCATCTGGGGCTCGGAAAACCCAAGAGTTATTGTTGAGCAGTCTCTCCATCCACAACGTGTGACTGTTTGGTGGGGTCATTGGACCTTACTTTTTCGAAAATGAGGTTGATTAATGATTTTTTATGGTCAGAGTTGGGTGGTATTGATCTTGACAACGTTTACTTTCAACAAGACGGCGCTACGTGCCCCACAAGCAACGAAACCATTGCTGTGTTATGGGGAAAGTTTCCGGACCGTGTTCTCTCTCGAAGAGGTGATCACAATTGGAAACCGAGATCTTGTGATTTAACACCTTGCGACTTCTTCCTTTGGGGCCACGTGAAAGATAAGGTCTACGCCAACAGCGCAGCGTCGATTCAAGACCTCAAAGATAGAATTCGTGAGGCTATCGAGGATATAGGGCAGCCACTTTGCGATTTGGTTATGGAAAATTTCATGAAAAGGATATGGTCCTGTAGGCGTGGTCGTGGTGGCCATTTGGCTGATGTTGTTTTTCATTATCAACGGCATACCTTCCTCTTTCTTATGAAATAAACATCCTATCATTTATCTCAAAAATGGCATTTTTCTTTGAATACGAAAATAACACCTCTTGTTGGAAAACCCTTTAACTAGACACATTGGCCTTTTTTCAAAAGCCCTAATTCCTTAACATACTTTCCAAAAAGCTTTTAATTTTTTTTGCATCTTTAAGTATTATTAATAGTTCTATTTTTTGCCAATTTTTTTGTTTGTTTGTTTCAACTACTGCAAATTAAATGAAACATCTAAACTTCTTGATGACCCACATATTCAACACCGTTAAATTTGTACTTTAACAACCGAAAAACTCTTTATATTAGCCAAAAACAACGAAACCCACAATATAATCTAAAACAAACAAACAAAAAAATCCAAATTAGAGAAACCCAGTCTACAGTTGGCGGAGAAACAAACGAAATAAAAGTATTAATTACAATTATGACATTACTTTTCAAAATTGCATGTGCTTTACGCTCTATGATTTTCTTCAACAACTTTGCGCTGAAATTGATATACAAAATAACACCACCAACAAAGAGCGGTGGCAGGCAGCTCCGCAGCTCCAAACCACAATAAACGCAGCGATTTAACAAACAAAAAATTGTTTCTTTATATATATTATTATTATTATTTCTTAAGAGAAACTCTAGCGAAAAAAACCTTGAAATATTGAATACTGACTGACAGACAGACGGACGGACGGCTTGGATTTTTCTGTACACAAAATAAAACTTTTTCTTCTTAACTCTGTGCACACACTTGAGTACAAATCTTGAATTTGTTTAAATGTAATGAAATGCTGAATATTTTTTGTTGCTATTATTTTTTTTTTGGAATAAATGAAGATTTTTCGTAACAAAGAGGGCGGCGTAAGGTAGGGTTGAGGTGGTGGTGGTGGTGGTGGTAAGGTCATTTTCTTTTGTCTGAGAGTGCGTATGCGTGCGCGTACGCTTGCCTACCCAATGAAAAGCTTCAAGGTAAAGCTTAAGCTTACAGAGCCTAAGTCGTCTGGCTGGGTGTTAAACATGTGGGCTGAGTTTGCGCACATCTGTCGCAGCATCTTTAGACAATTTATAAATTGTTTGGGTGTTTATTTGGTCTGTTCAGGGCTTAAAATTCAATTATAATTCATTTAATGGCATTTAGTGAGGTGAGACCAGACCAGACGAGACGAGGGGGTGACAACCCTGAGGCTGTATATTTAGGCAAATCATGGTCATGGCAGAAATACATATACAAATTTTGTGACGTCTTTATGTCTATCAAGGAAAAATAAACAAACTTATTTTGTGAAATCATCAAATGAAAAAATAATCAATTTAATGATTTTGTTCATTATTTAATGAAATCACTTGAAAAATTATTCTTTTATTTCTTTCAAACAAAATAAATCACAAAACTTTTTCTGCGTTCTGTTAAAGATTTCGCTTCCTTTTCACTTGTGAAACACAAAAACTTTCAAGTATTTCTTTCAGAAAATATATAAAATATGGAAAAAACTGACTTAATTGCATCTAATACATAAATCGCCTCGTTTTGCTTTTTTTTATTCAAAAGTCTTGAGAAACTCATCATAAAAGTGGCAACTTTTCATCGTAAATGAAATGAATAGCCAGACGGCACAACAGAATCCATCTAAATTACGAGTAACAAAGTCAGGCAGAAGAAATATGACCTAATTTCTTTTATATTCATATTTGATGATTACAAAAAAAGCGCTCGTAAAAAATATGTTTAATTAATTAATGAATAAACAAAACCAAATGTCAGCATTAGACCGACCTCACCGAGGGAGGGGACGACATGTGTCTATTTCAATTTACGCTATCAAGAGTCAAATATAAAAACAATTTTGGCTGTCAATCTTGTGTCAGATCAAAAAAACCAAAATTCAAAGTAGATATTATTTTTTTTTTGGGGGAGGTACTCCAGCCAATATAATTGACTGGGAATATTTTTATTGAAGAGAACTGCTTTCATTTTTAGAAAAATTACGAAATTATTTGGCAAATTATATTTAGTGGTTTTTTATGTTAATAAAATTTATATAGAAAATCTCATTCACTCGTAATAAGGCTATGTAAGACTTTGATGATGAGTGGCTCATGCCAAAATGAGATTAACAGCAGAAAGTCAATGTTCGAGTGGTTAGTGCTCAGATGACATACATTTCAAATAATATGTTGAAACGAACTCTTTTATGTAGCAAGAAATATGTAACAATAATAATAAACTAAAGAAAATTGAAAGTATAGACACTTTATGAGGGTTTATTGTCAAAAGAACTACAAAGCATACGAAAATACAACTCAGTTACAAACACCAACTAATGGCGATTTCTTTTCTGCAAAAAAGTTCAACATTTTCGTTGCCTTTTTCCCGATAAATGGACTTCACTGGCACATTTTGGAATTTTGAAGTAGAAGCTAAGTTTAGTTCGAGGGACTACATCAGTTCCACCTAAAAAGTGCAAATATTTTTCAGAATTTCACGTCGACGAGGCAACGTTTTTTTCAGAGTCGAAATCACCAGAAAAATGTCTGTGTTCTGCCCTCTTGAGAAATTATTGGGAGAATGGCTTAAAGTGTCTATATATCGTATTTATATTGTACTAGACATATTTTCAAATTTCTGTAAAGAATACCAACAAATTTTCTTCTATCGAAATTCTGCCAAAACAACACTAAGTGAAAATCTTTTCAAATATAATTAAAAAGTTTACATCTTATCAGTGTTTATTTTAAATAACAATAAAGCTCTTCGTAAATGGCATATGGCAGACGACCATTCCACTTAGTGCCATACAAAAAGACGACTGCTTATTTATGCTTCCTGTCATCTTGTGAAAAGCTTTAGCAAAATGCTTTAGATTTCCGCAATTATCAGGGACAAATTTAAGAGCTTTATTAATTAATTTTGAAATTTGTCTGAAAATAATTTATAAAGTTGGCTAAGAATAAAAATATGTACCCTTTTTAAGGAAAGCTAGGAAACGCTTTAAGCTTCGAATGCTTCAAAATCATTATATTTTTTCCAAGAGAGCATTTTTGTGATACATTAAAACTAATATTATTTGTATTGTTATAAAGCCCAATCATCAAAAATGTAAATGAAAGCTTTTTAATTTTGTTTTCATTTTAAATCAACAAAAAATATCTTAAGATTTCCGGATTTATCAGGGTCAAAGTTAAGAGCTTTTTTGATTAATTTTGAAATTTGTCTTGAAAATTAATTTATAAGGTTTCCTAAAAAAAAAAAATGCTCCTGATTTTAGTATATTTTCAAGGAAACAATTTTTGTTTTAGTTAACAAGAAAACATTACTCTACTAGACCAATTTTTTATCTCAAACGATTTCCAAGATTTTTTGGTAAAAAGTGCCTGCTGAAAAATATATGATCAAAAGCTCACCAAACGTGTTAAACTTTTCCGATGTTTTGCCTTAAAAGTATAGAGCTTTATATCTCTAAAAGAAACCTCTTCATAACAAGCCTGCCGAAAAAAACATAACTATAATACAAAAGCTTGGTAAACGTTTGAAGCGTTGTCGCTGTTTTTATTGAAAGGTTAAAAATTTCTGTCTTGAAAGAAATTAAAATTATTCTAAGAGCAATGGTGATTAAAAAAGCTCTCTGGTGAACGTTAAAAGATTCAAACTTTTATTTTTAAAATTTCGAATTTTATGAATGCAAAAAATATTAATGAATTTAGGTAGAAGAAATAGGTTATCTTAAACTCAATATATTTACGTGGAAAACATTTTTGTTCATGTTACAGGAAAAATCCTCTCTTGATTCAGAAAATAAAATATTTTTAAATAAAAGAATTTTAGTAGAAACGTTTGCCGGCCTTACATGCAATCCTATTAGAAATAATTACTCGTATAACTCGAAAGCTCTGCATACATTTTAGTCCTTGGCTGTGTTTTTGTATTAAATGTTTAGAGCTTTTGGCTTTGGTTTAGACATTTGTCCAAGCTTTACACAAGCTGGCAGAAATCATATGTTCTTGGTGCTTTTTATACGACCGAGAGTTTTTTCGAATGTCATCTACGGATAACTTTGTGGTTATTGTGACAATCGGCCCTGATAAGGTGTCTATAAGTTCAATTGTCTTAGGATTACTGAATGCATTTTTCTGAAATAAACTTATTCTTTAAATATAAAATTTTTTTCAGTTGATTTTACTGTAAATTACTTTTGGATAAGCTATCATGAAGAATTTCTTCTATTAATCTCAAAGTATTTCCAAGAATAGTATTTGTAGTCGACGGTTTCAAAAAAATGTCTGTTTTATTTTTTCTATTTTTTTATATTTTTTAATATACCTGAAGAAACGTTTGGATTTTTTTGAGATTTTACGATAATTCGTTCAGGTTCTATTGATATTAAAAAATCGTTAAGATATCACTCTGACTCTAACTTTTTAAGTTATGGTCCGCCTTGAAAAACATTTTTTGTAAAGGCTGTAATTTTTTGCTACTTTTCAGAAAAAAATTATAAAAAATATTATATTTTTTTGTGTGCGATTTTTAAGTTTTAAATTTTATAAATTTTGTAATTATTGGCACTCTTCGATTTTTGCGTATTTTAAACTTCTATTAATTCTCTAACACATAAGCTTTGGATGAAAGCGGACCTAAAATTATTTATGTATATATTTCTTTTAATTTTTTAAAATTTTTAAATCTAGCAACGATTTTTTAAATTTTTTAACAATTAAAAAAAATATAAATAATTATAGGCTCAATGCCATCCAAAGCTTTTATGTTACAGAATTAATAGAAGTTTAAAATATAAAAAATTCGCAAAATTCGGAGAGTACAAACAATTTAAAAATTACATTTAAACTTTAAAAAATTTCAATATTTTTTGTGTTTTTTTTCTGAAAAATTACAACATTAAAAAAATATTTTTCAAATCGGACAATAACTTAAGAAGTTATGACCAAAACACCGATAACAATCTTAACAATTTTTTAAATATCGATAACTTCTGAACGAGTTACCGGAAAAATAACATAAAAATTCCACAAAGCGTTTCTTCAGGTGTACTAAAAAATATAAAAAATGGGAAAAATTCCCCAAACTTTTAATTTTGACTTCGAATGCTACAACATAATTACATTTTTTCAAAGAGAACTTTTTTTGATACATAAAAACTTCTATTATTTTTATTGTTATAAATTTCAAACTGAAAAAATGTAAATGAAATGTTTTGAATTTGTTTTTTTTTTTAATTTTAAACCAACAAAAATTAATGAATGTTGAATATTTTGTTGAAAAAGCTCCGGAAAAGATGCCTGGCCCCTATACGTTTTCATGCATTTGTATGGCAAAAAGGGTACCGTAACTTTGAAGTTCTAAGTATGTTCGTAAATTATTTTGGTCTTTAGACTAAAAGTAAAAAAAATATTTTTTATTCAATTTGTGGAATGCATGAAAAACCAGTATAATCGACTTTAGAATGTTGTTGGCACACAGGATTAGTGCATTTGGTGCAGTAAAAACGTGTCTTCCTACGCAGCTTTTCGTCTTGCGTGAAACAAATTCTGCAATCTTTTCTGAAACTCAAACCAACCCAAATGTGTATAATAATAATAATTCAAAATGTGTATAATAATACTTTATTTCATACAAATTGTATAGGTCTGGCCAGGCATATGTGTTTTTTCGAGGGGGGACTCTACTTGGAACGATACTTTTGAATTTTTTTACAGATAGAAAGCCAACAATATTTTAGGCGGCTACCGGGAAATACTGGTATCTACCTAAACTAGAAGTATGTTTAATTAACGCTCAAAAATGAAATATGCCTGGCCAGAACCATGTGTTTGTCCTAGGGTTAACATATTTATGGTTTTGTGTTTCTTGAAAAAGTTTCATATTTTTTAAATAATAGTTCGAAAGATAGGAAACGTTTTAAGCTTCGAATGCTACAACATCATAATATTTTTTCAGAGAGAGAGCTTTTTTGTGATACATAAAACTTCTATTATTTTTATTGTTATAAAGTTCAAACTGCATAAAATAAATGTAAGGTTTTGAATTTGTTTTTTTTTTTTTTAATTTTAATTAAACAACAATTAATAAATGTTCAATATTTTGTTGAAAAACTCTTGGAAAATTCTTTTGCGATTAAGTAAAAAATAAAAAGCTTTTCCCTTTAAAATAATAAACAAATATCTTTTTTATAAGTACCATTGTTTAAAGCTATTGTCCAAAAATTTTTTTGCAAATTAAATATACTGTAGTTTAACTGCTACGATTTTATAACAATAAAAATAAAATATAAATTATAAATTGGAAAGCTAAAATTTATGATAGCAAGCGATACTATTTGTTCAAACGGAGCTTTTTTGTAATACATAAAAAACCTATAATATATTTGCAAAGAGAGTTTTTCTAAAAAACTTATTTAGGGAAATCCAATTAGCGGTTGCTTTTTGAACTAAGGCCGCCTCGCAGCTGCGATTTGACTCCGTTGCACTATTGGGGAGCCGTTAAAGATAAGTGCTACGCCAAACATCCAGATACGATTCATGACTTGTAACACGAAATTGCAGCTTTAGAGGTCCACACAATCGAAAATGTGTTGACAAATTGGGTCGATACAGAATGGACAAGGCCAGTTGTGACAGCCATATGAATGAGGTGGTGTTCCATCATTAACCGGAATGTTGAGGCATTTCAATAAAGGCAAAATCATTGAAAAATATTTATACGTCTTTTTTTATAGACATTTTAAAACGCAACTTTTTCGTGAGACTCCCTTTATTTTTTTTGTTATGAAATAGAGACTACAAAAATGTGAAAGTATTTTTAATTTTATTTTTTTTAAGACAAAAGCTTTAACTATGCTAAGTTAAATTTCAAAACAACCAAAATTAATGAATAGTAAACATTTTGTTGAAAAAGCTCCTTAAATATTCTTTCTGGATTAGGTATAAAATAAAAAGCTTTTCCTCCAAAAACATAAAACTAATTATTTATTTTTATAGTATATTATAGTTTATGCCTGATTCATAAAAAGTTATGGAGGTTTTAAATACGTTCCTTTCGTTGAAAATCGGTTCTATAATGTATCTGAGCTTTAAATTGTCATTGAATTACGTGGAAAAAATAAGCTGTAAATTCAACTATGTGTTCCTTTTTTAAAACTAAAAGACCTTATCCATAAAAGTTATGATAGCTTTATAGAGCTGTTTTTAATGTTAAAATGATATAGGGTAATTCCAAAGGAAATCGACCCACTCTGAAAATTTATGAATTTCGATATCGCTGAAATCTACATTGTTTTGTAAAAAATTAAGCTATGTTCAAGTCGCCATAACTTTTGAACGGAATGTCAGATTTAATTGAAATAAGTACCATCTTAAATATATTAACGTTATTTCTAAGAATTACACAAAGAAGGATAACTATATGTGTATTAAGGATATCAAAAGGACGAAAATGTCCTTAATCCTTAATTATTACAAAACAATGTAGATGTCCTACTTTGGCACCCTATAAAATCTAAACCGCTACAAATTTTGACATACGGTAAACTGTCATTATTTCGTAACATCTTGCAGTATGCGCATGCAAAATTTCAGCAAAATCAAAAAATTACCCTATATAAAACTTCTATTAATATATTCTATTTTGTTTTGATTTGTTCTAAGGCGAACCACTGTTCTCATTTTAATAATTTTATCAAAATTACAACATCTTTATGAACACAACTACTCTACTGAATAATTAAATTAAATCACATCGATTAAAATACCTCTCTACAATATGGCGCAATCACAAACATTGTAAAACGTTTATAACGGTTCTTCGCTAGCTGTAAGATATTTAACATACAATTTTTTCATAAATGCGAGTATATTGCATTAATAGAAAATAATTGGGAAAACAAGCTCATAAAATAATTGCCTTCAATTATATTCGCATTAAAATTTCGAGTGTATGTTTCTATGATGATTGGGGCGGACTTATTACGGCAAACCATCAAATGAACCTCCTATCGTCGAGATGTGAAAGACAAATTTAAGCTAAAATGTTGAAATAAAATAGAAATGGGCATCCCAAATGCGAAATATGTACATAAGTGTCATTGTTCAAGTTTAATATGTAATACGACTTTGATTGCAGACAAGTACTTCTAGACGACTGATTGACTAAGTAATGAGATGCAATTTTTGGTTCCATTTCCTCGATTCGAGAGATATTATGTCTATGAATGATGATGACAGTTGATCTAGATCAAGATCTTCCTCCTACATCGTCCCATGAGATGTCATTGCGATCGACATCGTCATCATAAGTGAGTGGCCGAGTGAGTGCCTTTACTCATATGCATTTCGATGACATCGTTGCTGGTGGATGATTATGACAATCATCAAATACTTAGATCTAATTTTATTATTATGCTGATTTTAGTCTTCAGTCTGCCGTCTGGTCATAAAAAATAAGACCAAATGAACTCGTTCTTAATTTCATGATGCTCAGTTTGTATGCTTTATGAGACTCTTTAGCGTTATCATAAGCATAGTTTCATTACTAATTGGTTCTACTTTTGTGGTTACCTCCTTCCCTTAGGCTATACATATATAGACACTGAGAAAAAAAATTATGCCAACAAATATGTAGTCACGACTACTATTTTATTTGCAGTTGAGAACAGTAATTGATTTACAGAACTGTAAAATGATTACTACAATGGTTTTATTATATTCTGTCGAACAATTGAAAGTCACAAGAATCTGAATTTTGCTTCTGTTAACACTAAATCTCTACACCAAAATATTGGTTATCACAACCAAAATCATTCTCACTGTGTATTTTCTTCGTTTTGCGTGAGTCGTGATTCGGGTAATTTTATTTTATTTTCAGCCAATTCATTCATTCACTCGCTAATTATGTTTGCGGTCTGTCTCTAATATTATTATAATCTTAATATGATTATTATTAATGCTCTTGTTGTTGCTTGTTGGATATTTCTCAGTTGAAATAATCCAATTATAGCTAAGATATTCTTATATGTATATAAAGCATGTATATGTTTGCATAGATATCTTCTAATAAAACATACATAATAATCGAATATGATTACGTTGCAAGATTATTAGTAAGTTTATAGAGGAAATGATGTGTTAGAGTAATTAGTGGGTGGCAGATTATGGTCATCATGATTTGGAGAAATTTTATAGATAAACGAAAGAATGGGAAAATAATTCTACACTTAAAGATAAACTGTTTTCTTAAGAAACATCTGGAAATGGTTTTACAAAAAACAAAGGACATCTTAATTTAACGAATTTCCTTATATTCTCTTTACTGAGGGAACAGACGGACTGTCTTATCTATTATTTAACCTCACGCTATGTGAAATTTCACCAAGATCCCTCCCATACTTTAGAAATTGTAGGCTCTTTACAAAATATATTCCTATAAGACCTGGGAGCGTATCAGTCATATTAATTAATAAGTGACCTTATATTTTTCATCCTAACTTTGTAAGTATGACAGTTACGTTGATAATTCTAAAGGAGAAATTGTAGCTAAAATGTTATACTTGTAGGCTATGTCAGTCATAATCTGATTGTTGTGAGACATGGGGGCATATGATTTATATTAATAAGAAATCGTATGAATCACGACTAAATATACGGATAAAAAGTTAATATATATGGATTCTTATGAATCCATATTTTAAAGTTTTTAAATCAAAAAGAATAAAAGCTCCGAGGATCAAGTCAAAGCCTATGCTAATAACTTTTCAAAATAAGATGTTAACTTTTTTTCTTATAAACTTACTTTTACTTATTTACTTGAAAATATTGGAACTGAAGTAAAAAGTTGGAAACGTTTTGAATATATTTTAAAATCTTTATACTAATATTTTTCATGGTATTATCTAGGCTTTTTATTTGGTTCATATTAAATGTGTAGATATTCTGTGAATATTAGAAATGATTCTACTAAATAAAATTATTATTTATTAAAAAATAGCAGTTCGAAGTGGAGTAACAAGTTTTTTTATCTCTAGAGAATTTCAAGTAATAATGTTTTGTCTAATGCTATTAAAATAAAAAAATTATATAAATTGTATATGCCATCTAATTCAATAAGAATATAAACATAATTTTTAAGAAAATTTTAATTCACAGGACTAATTCTTGAGGACTAAAGTTTAAAGCTTTTTAAATCTAAAAATTTTAGTAAGCTTTTACTTTTTTAATAATATTTGCTGGATTTTTATACATATTTCCTAGAAATAAGTGTTTCTATTAAAGCTTCCTAATGTCGTCCCATCATATACAAAAGCTCATCTAATATGTATACATACATATAATTTGAATGATATGAAAAAGATAATTTCATTTGTTTTATATTAAATTTTATGTACTATTTCCTTTGATTTCAATTGTCAAAAACTGAGAAATTTACCTATTTCAACATTCATTCTAGTGAAGTTCATTCTTCATAATTGAAAGTTTTTACTATAGAATATTAAAAAACAGCAGCTGAATTAGAGCTCTCCGCATTCTTGAGGTCTACAGTTTAAAGCTTCTAATTCTAAACATTTTAATATGGTTTAAAATCTTTAATAATAATTTCGGGATTTTAATACATATTTCATAGAAATAAGTGTTGCTATTTAAACCATGCTAATGTGGTTCTATCATATACAAAAGCTCATTCGGTATACATGTCATTTGAAACTAGGAAAAGCTATTTTTATTTGCTTTATATTCAATTTTAGGCACAATTGCAATTGAATGTTATCTATCTCCACAAATTAAGAATTTTACCTTTTTTCAAATTAATTCTAATGAAGTTGTCTCCATAAGAATATAATTGAAAGTTTATAATATAAAACATTAAAAAAACAGTTATCAAAAAACAGGAGCTGAAGGAGAGCTCTCCACGTTCTAGAGGACTCAGGTTTAAAGCATTTAAATCTAACAATTTCACAATGCTTTAAGTCTTTGATAATATTTTCTGTATTTGGATGCATACTTCCTAGCTTCCTAATCTTGTTCTGTCATATACAAAAGCTCATCCGGTATACATATAATTTGAAGTGGGGAAAAAGCTCTTTTCATTTGTTTTATATTAAATTTTAAGTACAAACGCATTTGAATGTTTTCAATAGCCACAAACAGAGAAATTTACCTATTTTAAAATTAATTGTAATGAAATTGTCTTCATTTGAATAGATTTGAAAGTTTGTACAATAGAAAAACAGTTATTAAAAGCAGTAGCTGAAGTAAAGCGCTTCTACTCAATTTTAAAGCTTTTAAATCTAATAGTTTTATTATGCTTTAAATCGTTAATTATATTATCTTGATTTTGATACATATATTTCCTAGAAATAAGTGTTTTTATTTAAAGCTTCTTAATCCCGTTCTATCATATACAAAAGCTCATTCAGTAAGCATAAAATTTGAAGGTTAGGAAAAAACGCTTTAAATCTGTTTTATATTAAAATTTAAGTACAATCGCCTTTGAATTGCCACAAACTGAGAAATTTGCCTATTTTAAAATTAAAATTGTATTCTTTGAGATATCACAGAGTTTTTTCTTTATATATAGTAATTTTTCTAACATTTACATATAGTAGAATAATTGATCACTAAATATTTTTAAAACTTTGTTCAAGCCTCTTTCTAAATGAAGAGCTTTAACATTCCATAAGATATCACTGAGTAGCATAAATGTAATTCATTTTCAAGATTTTGCTCAAAAGTTGTCATAATCTTTAAAATAAGGATTTTTGAACTTTTCTAAATCTGGGTGTGAATTTATACATATCGTTAAAGACTAGGATGTCCTTGAAACAAAATCTTCGAAATTATTTTTTTTTTCAATGTTGGAAGTATTGACTTCGTACTGAAAGTTAGCCGAGACACTTACCACCTTTTGTTATTCTCATTATTTTTAAATAAAAATTTTAAAATTCCCATAAACTAATTTATTGCTTTTTTATTTAAATTGTTCTTATAGAGTAACAACAACGACGGTCGATTAGTTAAGACTCTCCCAACTCGGTTTTTGTCCCGTTTTTAACTATAGATTTAAAACTATAAAGTTTCTCTCAATCAATTAAATATAACGAGCATAAAAACCTTAGCGGGAAATCCATACCAAGTTTTTTTATTATTTTTAGATCTTCTCACGTTTTTTGTTTAGATTTTTCTTTATGTACACCATCAATTGATTTTGCAAATCTTACGCAAAAAATAATATCAATATATAAATAAACCATCGATAGAATCATAAAATTTTCATGTTTTTACGATCGACTTGAAGTTTATGACTGACTGCGTGTCTATGGCCAAAGATAAGACACAATATAAATTGAGTAACTTCGTTTTAAAGCCTTGTGGCGCCTTGGCTAATTAAATATTAGGAATATTAATACAGTAACAAGTAAGAAAGTTTCAGTCGGGTAAACCGACTAAGGTATACCCTCACTTTGTGAGTAATGTAATATTGAATATTACAAAAATTATTCTGTCAATTTTTGTGGGAGGCACCAGAAGGGGTTTAAGAAATACACCTATATTTCGCTGAACAGTAGATACTTTAAATACATTGCACTGTGCCGAATTGTAACCGTTTATATGGACTGGTATATTAACGTTGAGATATTAAATTGTGGTATAATTTGGCCATTTTGTGTGGGAGGTACAAAAAGGGGCGTGGTGATAACGCTCATTTTTCACTAGACTATAGGCATTATAAAAGCATTACACTGTACAAAATTTCAAGTAATTGTATACACTGATATTAATGTTATAAACTGTTAACTTTTGGTGCAAAATGGTGCATTTGTGTGGGAGGTACCAAAAGGGGCGTGGCAACAACGCCCATTTTTCTCTGGACTGTAGGCAATATAAAAGCATAACGCTGTGCAAAATTTCAAGTATTTCTAAACACTGGTATTAATGTTATAAGCTTTTAACTTTTAGTGCAAAATGGTGCATTTGTGTGGGAGGTACCAAAAGGGGAGTGGCAATTTCGCCCATTTTCCTCGAGCTGATAGCGACTAACAAACTAATACTATGTGTGGAATTTCAGAAGATTCGAATATGTATAATAGCAGTTATTAAAGAATCAATATTTCACAACATTTTAACCCTTTGTGGGGGAGGTACCAGAAGGAGTGGATCAATATGGCCCATCTTCGAACTTAGCCGGAGATAGAAAAAAGAATTACCACATACGAAATTTGAAGTCAATCGGTTACTCCTTTCGAGAGTTATCGTGCGCACCAGCCAGCAGACACACAGACAGACAGACAGACAGACAGACAGACAGACAGACAGACGGACGGACATTGCTCATTCGACTTAAAATGACCCAAAACGGATTTCCGCCGAACATACTTGGGGTCTTAGGTCACTCCTTCGATGTGTTACACTTTTTTCCGTAGCAAATGATATATACCCTCGTCACACTAAAGTGAGGGTATAATAATATCATGAAAAATTGCATACACACACACACACATACAGCGAAAGAGGTACATATATTTAATCGAGAAAAAAATCTACAAAAGTGGTTAAAATAAATAGCGGAGGCAAGCAGCAACGAAGCATCAAAAGTGAGCATGCAATTTCCAAGCATTTTATGGTCAGAAGAGGAGCGAGCGAATGGATGGATGGATGGACAGTATGGGACGGACCGTTCCAATGGGTTTGCATGGCTCTAATAGAAACCCCTCCAATCAATATAATCACTTGGAATTATTGTGAGGGGGAAAACATGAATAAACGAAGCTCAGGCAACACAATTGTAGAGAAGTTGTATTAAATTGTTTACAATTTACTTAACTTTGCTTGAATTTTTTCTATGCTTTTATGTTTTATTTTATATAGAAGACCACAGACCAGAGCAAACAAGAAATCCAGTCATCTATAGAAACTTGTCTTACCGCCTTTTTAAACAAAGACCACTGACTGGCTCTTGGACGAGACGGACCAGCGAACATAGTAAGAAATAGAAAAAAAGACACACACACACACATTCACTCTCAACTCCATGGAAGTAACTCCAAATACTGTAATAACACCACAAGACTGATGACCAAACGTAAAGTGGCAAGTGGAAATAGGAGAGAAGACGAAAAAAAAAGAGCCGCCTTTGCTTTGGTCAATGGTCAGAAAATCCAAAAGTTGATTAAACTGCAAAATGTTACTAATGTAGTTGTTATTGTTGTTGTCGCTTTTGGTCTGGCAGAGCGCTGAGGCCAATAACAGTAACAAAGTAATTGTTAAATAATTACTATTAATGCTCTTTTCTTTGCCGTAACAAGATTTTGACATAATGAAAAGGATATTGTAATAATAACCGGAAATCAGCAGATATTGATAAGGGGGAAAGATAAATACACACAGCAAAAAAGATATATAGATAGGTTTTTTTTTCTATTTATTTATTTTTGGATGGCAAGGTGATTAAGCTGTAATTTGCACAATAACAAAAAATATACATCTCGGAAAGTTATGAAGATAATAGACAGGGAGTGGTGGAAATCTGGTAAATGAATATAATATTTAAAGTGAGGAAGTAACATCAATCTTCAGCTCAACTCCACAGTGAGAAAAAAACCATAAAATAACATCAATAACAGATCAATCCCGCATAGGGAAACATCAAAATATCAAAATAATTAATTTAAGAAATCCCCTACACGAGAGGAAATTGTTGCTTGACTAAATATCAACTGATAAGCTTTTAAGCTGTCATGAGCCGAAAAAATTATATTTACATCCAATGTATGAGAATAAGAATAGTACATTAGTGTCAGTCTTATGGATAATCAAATATTACCGGAATAGTAAAAAGTGTAAATTACGTAACATTCTTCTTACTGGTCATATGACGACTTTTGTCAATTGACACTCCCAATTTTTGGAAATCAATAAACTAATTATTATTCCACCTCACTCAATTCCAAATTTCATCAAAATCCCGGCCATACATTAGAAATTATGGGTTCTTTACAAAATATCTTCCTATAGGACCTGGGAGCGTATGAGTCATAATAATTAATAAGTCACCTAATGTATTCGCTCATAACTTTAAATGTATGGGAGTTACGATTGTGATTCCAAGGGCAAAAATTAGGCCAACATATTGTTCTTAAAGATTATGTGAGCCATTGCATACTTCCTATGAGACATAAGCGTCTGATTTATATTAATAAGAAATTATATGATAATTTAAATGTAAGTTTCTAAGCAAAGTTGAAACGTTGATAATTTCAAAGGCGAAACTGAAACACATTACTTGAGTTTTTTATTTCCCGGACTATTTCAATTCCCGGGAAAGTTGGAATTTTTTAAAACTTTCCCTAGATCCCGGGATCCCGCTTAATGAAAATTACGAAATGTGTATTTAAGACACCTCTTTAACATTTGTAAATTGTAAATGAGATTGAATGCAAAAAAATCATCATTAAGTTAAAATTAAGTAGTCTTTTTCAACTTCTTCTAACATAACTTTTCAACGGTTTCGACGATATTTTGCAAGATATTGCAAAAAAAATCTTAGTTTTTGAGAAGCTTTTAATAATTTTTAAAAATAAAAACATCGAAAAATTCACAATTATAAACAAAATAGCTAAATTTATATATTATTTTATAGTAAAGTCTAAACGGCCATTTCGAAGAAAATCGATGAATAATTTATAAAGTTTTAGCTAATTTTGTAAGTTTAGTAGAATTTAAAATACCTTCGGCATTTTTAATTATGCATCTATTTTCTTCGGATTGATCTTTTTTTATTCATGACCAATCAGACTTTACGATAAAATAATAAAAATATTTGTCCATACTCGTATTTCGATGAGTTTATTTAAAAAATATTAAAATGTTCAAAACAAATAGGATTTTTCACAATTTCTGACTACATATCGTCGAAACCGCTGAACGGGTGAAAAAATTATATTCGAAGAAAATGAAGACTTCTTTATTTTGTTAATTTAACCAAGTTCAGCCACAGTTTATCGCGAGAGCTACAACCAATCCAAGGAAATCACCTTACAGGCTGAGAAGTTTTGGAATTTTTAAGGCACTGGATGCACTTTTTTCGGGCAGGTTTGTTCCGCATTTATTTTCTCCTATTCAATGCCTAAAACTTTGCTCCAGACACAAAAGAGATATTCCGTACGGTATACCGAGAAAAAAACTAT
Organism: Eudasyphora cyanicolor; assembly: GCA_963930755.1. Lineage (NCBI taxonomy): Eukaryota > Metazoa > Arthropoda > Insecta > Diptera > Muscidae > Eudasyphora > Eudasyphora cyanicolor. Next base: position 8,741,776 of record OZ005737.1, read on the forward strand.
AGAAAATGTGCTAAATATCAACCTATAGCAAAAAAATCGTATGGCCATTAAATTATTAATTAAACCAACTGGACTAAACGAATGATGCAGAATTTCTTATTTTTCGAGCTACTTTCCCTCAGAATTGAGTCCCACAATCATGTGTTGTATTGTATTATATTTTCCATTCCATACGTATCGAAATTACGTCGATACTTCCAAGGGTTCAAATGAAGCTATGTAACATTAGATTTTTAGGCTATGTGAGCCATTAGGCTATCTGCTATATTCCTACGGGACCTTGGAGCGTATGATTTATATTAATTAAAAACATCATATCGCTCATTTAGTGCAATAGTGTTACACCTAAAAAAGAAATATTTTGAGGTAAGCGAACCAAACTGTCCTTCATTTCAATATCTAGAAGCTAATCCATGATTAGGCTTATATTTAGCATATTTCAGAAGTTATGTCATCCAATTCTCACCCTTAAATGAAATGTTCTAACTCGAAATGTAACACTCTTGCACTAAATGAGCGATATATTTCTTGTGTAACTTTTTAAACATAACAGCTGTGTATGTGTGGATCGATATGTAATGAATATCAGCTTCCATTAATGTAAAAATCTGAAAATTCAAGATTGAACGCAAATAGAACTATTATAAATGAAATCAAGGAGGGAATCGATGAATAAATAAAAATGAATGATTTTCTTTGAAACAAAACCGAATTGTTTTTTGCAGTTTTTCAAATTGTTTAATTTTATTAAAAATTGTATCCTAGGTCAGAGTATTGGAGTTATTTTCCTAATGCCTTCCACGGTATAAAGTCTAATATGCTAGCTACAATTTTGTCTTTAGAAATATTACCGAAACTTTCATGGTTAAAAACTTACGGGGGAAATCATAAAATTACTTCTTAATTAATATGAATCATACGCTCCCAGGGCTAACAGACAGCATTTATGTAAATAGACTATAACTTCTAAAGTATGTAAGGGATCTTCGTGAAATTATACCCTAGACAAATTTAAAAGTGGACCTATAAGAAGTACGAGTTTTTCATTTAGTAAAATGAATACAAAGGAATAAACATGTTTCAAAATTTTAGTAACGCTCGAAACTGTATAGTTTGGTGTTAAATAGTTTGATATTGCTTTCGTGGTTAACAATTTACGAGGAAAATCATAACATTACTTCTTAAATAATTTGAATCATACATTTCTAGTTTTAAAAGGGAAGAAGTTTGGTAAATATCCCATAACTTCTAAACTATGTACGAAATTTCATTTCAGATCTCTAAACTATGAAATTTGTAATGCAGAAAGGTGAAATATTAAGTTAGTTATACCCCATACAAGTTTAATAATAGACTTATAAGTAGTACTGGTTTTTGACTTAGTACGAGTAAAAGGAATATAAAGAAATAAACATATTTCAAACTTTTATTAATGTTCAAAGCTATTATTATTGTTTGGAAAGAATATTCATTTAAGAAGATCATTGGGGAATTAATAGATCCAACGAGCGCCCCAGTAGGCGAGTTGGTAGCGTACTCGCCTATGTGTTTGGGGGTTGTGGGTTCGAATCCCACCAGAGGCTCTGGTCTGTCGCTGCAAACATTTAGCCATATGGTCTTTGTAACCCGGCTTTCCGTGGACCTTATAATTAGAATATAAATTTACTTTGTATTGTAATTCATATAAATAAATAAATAAATAATAGATCCAAGTAATTGCAGGTCATGAAATAAAATTCGATTAGCATTAGCTAATGACTTGTACAACATAAATGTTAGCTAATATTAGCTAATATTTTGCCTTTGGAATTATCAAGCTGATTCCCTTACATAAAAAGTTACAATGGAAATATAGTATTACTTCTTCATTAATACAAATCATACGCAACCAAGTCCCACAGGAAGGAATTATTAATATAGACCACAAATTCTAAAGTATTTACGGGATCTTGGCGAAATTTTATATGGAGAGACGTGAAATGTTTGGCAGTTTAAAGAGCAAAAAATTAAAGAAGCAAAAATTTAAAGAGCAAAAAATTATCCGATTTTTGACTTTTAAATTTAAGAAGCTGAACCGGGCCAAATTACTATATTATTATCCATTTAAATTTATAAATTAAGACTATAAAAGCTAATCGATTTCCAGAAGCTCCAAAATATTATTATAAGCCCAATTAATATGAAAAGATAAAAGTTATCTCAACCCGTACTTATTTATGCACGCCATATCTCTTTGCAGAAACGTGAGTAACGTAAATCAAATTAATTAATTTATAAAGTCTAATATGTTAGCTAAAATTTTGTCTTTAGGAATATTACCGAAAGTGCCATGGCCAAAAATCTGCAAGGGAAATCGTAAAATTACTTCTTAAATAATATGAATCATACGCTCCCAAGGTCCACATATAGCTAATAACTTCTAAAGTATGTAAAGAATCTTTGTGAAATTTGGAGTGGAAAAAAGTGAAATAATATGTTATTTATACCCTAAACAAGTCTGTATCAGTAATGTGAACTTTTCGCTCAGTAAAAAGAATCTGAAGACATTAAAATGTTTCATGACTTTAGTAATGCATGTAATTAATATCCACTTTTAAAAATTTAATAGTATATGAAATATATTATTACAGTTTACGCTTGGCTAGTGTATTTATTTTAAAACAATGTTGAGATTGTCAAACACTTTGAAGGGATTAATGTATATTATTAAATGCAAGTCTTGAGTAGAAATTATTATAACCTTAGTTATTGACATTTATAGCAACTTTTAAATTACTTACGGAATCTTGGCGAAATTTTATATAGAGAGACGTGAGATTCTTGTCAGATTTAAGATACTACAATAATGATAATGTCTATCAGGTTTACAAAATAATATTACAAGGACTTTTTATGTATATACTTTTTTTATATATCTAATCAGTATCTGCTAAAACGTGAATGAATAAAAATAGTTGAAATGGTTTAGTCTCAGATGTCCCAGGGTTTTTCAATTAGACACTATAAATTAAACTTACTGCTTATAAAGATTTCTGCATATTCAGATTCTTACCTGAAAAGAAAAAAGCAACGAATTTTATTAATAAAAATTGTAAATATGTATTTGTGAAAAATTTATAACGACTAAATTTGTAAAAATAACTGATAATTTGCAACTGTACTGATAAATTTAGATAATAGTGGATATATATTGCAAATAATTATGCTTATTTGTGTCTAAGTCTTTTCGTAATAAATGTAGGCAAATTAACCAAGTTTAACAACATTTCCGTTTTTTCTCACATCTTTGGGACTTTTTCATCAATAGCCCAATTCCAATCACTTCACACCATTTTTAGCTTAGCTCTTAAGTATTTAGATTACTCGTCCACACATTCTTGTAATCTTCTACCAAATGTATTTTTAACCAATCACATATGTACATTCACACACACATACATCCTATATCTGTAACACTTTTCCTTTATGTCGATTTCACGATTAACAAAATTCAAATTTTGCAAATTAAAAGATAACAAAAAAACGCACAAATAAAATGCCAAACATTTTTTTCACGCACGCGAAGCAACGCTCTTGCGAAATTCTTTAGACCAAAAGGAATTGGAGCACGAAAACATAAAACAAAACAAAAACAAAATTACGAAAAAAGTGATTTTTCTACTTTTCTATTTTTGTTTACTTCACCATTTTTTAATGCACTAAATTTAATTAAAACCCATACACAACTAACAACAACAATGATAATCTTCTCATGTGGAAATGAAAGCGCAGAAAACTGTGTAAACAAATGTACGAGTACATATGTATGAAAACAATTTAATTACAGCGAAAAACATTTCAATTTAAAGTTGAAAAGGTTGTTTTTTTAATTTTCATAAAAACTTGAACGTTGAAGTCATGTGGTAGGGGGGGGCAGGCAGGGAACAGGCATTCATTGAGGGAATGAATGAAATATACCTATGCTCATGAGTGTTTTAGGGCAGGTCAGGGGTGAAGGATAATATTGTGAGAGATTATATAAAGCTTGTGAGTTGTTGGGGTACTCGTTTGGCACAGTGGCTCAAAGTTCACATGAGTATTTTTTTTAAACTGAGAGCAAAGTTCAACTATATTGATATTAATGCTAGTCATTAGTGGGTGGATTCGTGAAAATTGTCTTTTTGTAATTTTTTTTCTATAGCGTCGACTGACTTTAGTCTATCGTTAATTATTTTAGGCTATAATCTAGTTATTATTTCATCTATCTCTATTCCAAATTTCATCAACGTCCCGTACATACTTTAGAAGTTGAGGATTCTTAACATAATTATTTCCTATGGGACATGGGAGCGTGTGAGTCATTTTAATTAAGCAGCTATTCTTTGTTTTCCGTTGTATCTTTTTAGGTATGGTAGTTATGTTGATACTTTCAAATACTAAATTCAAGCTAATATATTCCACTTTTACGCTGGGTAGATATTTCAAAAGTGGTATTTATGCCAAAGATAAGCAGGGTAATGAAACATATACACAACTTTATGTTCCTTTTGTAGAGAAGCTAGACCGACTTCAATCTACTTCCATTTATATGTTTGTTCTAGGGTCTATAATTGATATTTCTCGGTCTCTCCACTCCAAGTTCCACCAAAATCCGGTACATACTTCAAAAGTTATGGAGTTTTACTAAACTGCTTCCTGTGAGACCTGGGTGCGTATGATTCATTTAAATTATGAAGTCAGCTACTATATTCCCTGTAACTTTTTAAGTACGAGAGTTATAATAACAATTCCAAAGGCGAAAATGTAGCTAACACATATTTATGTGTTTACGGAAAATATGGGAATGTAATGTACCACCTCGTTAGAGAAATTTACCGAAGGGAAAGATTGCATTTTTCATGGTCAACTTTTATACTTTGACCTGGGCAAAAAGGAACAAGTATTTTGCCTGTGTTGGTGAATTTTACTGAAAGTATGGACAGTCTTTAGTGTACTTTCAACTCCATTTTTTTTTAGACTATAATCTATCCTTTATTTTTCCACTCTCAACTCTTAATATCCCGTACAAACTTAAGAAGCTGTGGGGTATTTTCATATTTTTTCTCTGTAGGAGTTCGGTTTTTACAATTCTTATTTATTACGATCCTAGGTTAGATGAGGATATAGCCAGAGCTACCAGCTTACATAGACCAATTGAGGTCCATAGTGCTATCACGGACCCAGTTCCTCTCATCGGAATCAACCTGTTTGGCACACAAAATTTATCAATAGTACGAACACCGGTACCGGCCAGAACTGTCATACCTCTAAAAAGGCCGACCACAGCATATTAGGCGAAGTTTTCTTAATGCTGAATAGGGACAAAGCAGATGCTCTCCACTTCCTCGTCATTCCCACTGCATTGGCAGAAGTCATTGGGATCAATTACCAACCTAATGGAACGTTGCTCCGAGTAGGCAGTGCCCCGTCAGAACTGAAAAGAATGCCGACAGGATTTTCCTCTCTAGTTCGAGGAGGTATGTTGACCTTCTCAAGTACCTCGCATTATCTTGCCTAAGCAAATGCTTGCATGTCGACAGTGGCGCACAATTTTTCGAGAATTTGCAGTTCAGCGGGATATACTTATATCCAAGTACCCTATGACGTATATTTGGGGATTTCATGTCAAGTGAGTACATTTTTAAATGCGATGTCTTCTGATCGTTATGAAACTTGCACCAACTTTAGTCCTATTGGATAGTAGTTATGATACAAAATTTCAACAAGATCGGTCAAGGTCCGAGTTGATATAACTTATTAGCTATTGTATTTAGAACAATTTCGATAGCCTTTTTTTAAAAAAATAAAAAAAATTTTAAATATTTGTTTGTGAAATTAAAACTTGTTTTGTATTTTTGATAAACAAAGCTAATGTGATTTCCTGTTAGAACTTTTTGGTCTATCAGTGGGATGGGACCTGTTTATCTATCAAAATAAAGATAAAACTCTAAAAATTGCGGTTCAACCATACACGAGTATATTAGCATAACTGGCGAACCATTTATGGTAATTTGTACTGGAAAATTTTAAATAATAAAAAACTAAGTTGCCTTCTTCTAAAATAATTTGTTTATCCTATCAGCGGTTTCAAATATATCAAGATATTTGCAAAAAATCAATTTTTCGAGAACATTTTAATTATTTTTTTATATAAAAGCTCTTAAAAAAGTCGAAAGATTCACAATTCTGATCGGTCATGAATAAAATGAGACTATTCTGAAGAAAATCGATGCATAATTTCAAAAGTTGTAGCCAAACTTCCCATCAAGCTTCGAAACATATGTCTAGAATGGGAGATAGTTCTGGACCTAAAATAAGCCATCTAAAAAGTTCCTGTGTACCTTTGAAAGCATGGCAGTAAGGTCGATAACTCCAGAGGTGAATGTGAAGTTATAATGTAGAATTACTTCTTCTTCTTCACTTAAACTTTTCACACCTATTAACTACTTATTATTTCTTCTCTTTCCATGTAAAATTTTACAACGATCGTGTATTTACTTTACAAGTTATGGACTATTTACTTTATGGTTCCAATGCGACTTGGGTGCGTATGATTCATATTAATAAGGACTAATTGTTATATTTTCTCTTGTAACTTTTTAAGTACGAGAGTTACAATGAAAATTCCAAAGAAGATATTGTAGCTAAGAAATTAGACTGTATTACAGTGGTAGTCGTTTAAATTGATATTGTGTCGTATTTTCAGAATAACGTACAAGATATTGCAAAAAAAAATTTAAGAATATTTGAATAATTTTTTAATAAAACCTAACATGTTCCTGGGTAAATTTCAAAGCATATGAGTTACGTCGATAACTCCAAAGCAGAATGTGAAGTTATAATTTAGAATTATTAGTTGCTCCCACGAAGACGCGCTGAGAAAGAAACTGCTGAAAAAAGAAAATTCGTTATGTTTTTATTGCGCCGATAGAACAACTTTCGTTTATTTCTTCACTTAGTCTTTTCACATCTATTAACTACTTATTATTTCTTTTCTTTCCAATATTTCACTAGGATCCTGTATTTACTTTAAAAGTTATGGACCTTTTACTTTATGGTTCCAATGTGACTTGGGTGCGTATGATTCATATTAATAAGGACTAATTGTTATATTTTCTTTTGCAACTTTTTAAGTACGAGAGTTACAATGAAAATTCCAAAGAAGACATTGTAGCTAATAAATACGACTTTAATACTGTGATAGTCATTTACATTGATATTGTGTGATATATTCAGAATTTTTGAGTAATTATGCCTGATGTATTTATTGAGGGCATTGTTTTTTCTTTGACTTGTGCAAGAATATAAAATGAGGGGAATGGAAAGGAAACTTCACATGTACAGATATCCATGTTTTGCTGGTAAATGAAGCATTCAACTGAAAATATTTCTATTAAAATATATGTTCATTTATCTTTTCTAATAAATAATATTAGTTGGTCAATTGATTTTTGCAGGAATGTATTTCCTTGGAATCAAGCTGACTTTTTGTTGGTAAAAAGCGAATTTAGAGGATTCATCAAATATGTAAGGTTGTCGTAGCGAAACGTGTTCGTGGTTTACTAAGCTTCTATTTTTCTTATCAATGAATATTCCTATCCATTGTTGTTGAAGCAATCCACAAAATTCGTTCTGATTTCATTCAGTATTGAGTAATTTTATTAATAATTAAATTTTAAATTGTTGGTTCCAGTTCTGATTTTATTTTTTTTTTATATTGTGAATTAGCAAATAATTATATAAAATTCTGACTGACATTTGAAGGACTTTAGAGAAAATACTTCCGCTGCTGCATAATCAATGAAATCATGTGCGAAACATTTGTTTTAGTTTTACTCCCCTTACCATCAATCACTGCAACGCCGATAAATTTCCTACTCAGAGATTTGCCAGGAAAAAGCTGCCAAATGTTTCGAAGAAAGAAACTAATCAAGCGTGAAGATTTTTGTTCTGGCATAAAAAGTGAAAATTCAACACAAGTCAAGTCATTTGTTATTAATACCCGCCAAGTGAATGGGAAAGTCAAATATACTTCGGGGGGAAATAATCAGAAACTATCAACACTCTAACAGTATGTGTGTGGAAGAGACGTGAATTCACGATTCTTTTAGCTGTCTTTAATTTGTTGCTTTTGCAAAAATTTTACACATTTCAATGTTTCCGATTTTTTTGTCAATAGAATAAACGAGACGAGACAATGAGCTAAAAGAATCATAAAAGTGAACACTTTCACAAAACCAAAGACAATTTGTCATCACTTTTGCAGAAAGGCAAAGACGTTGAGCATAAAAAAGCTAGTCTGCAACACTACATGGAAAACATGAAATGAAGGCAATTCACCACTCATGTGTGCATGATCGTACATGAAATCCCAAATTTCATTGCTATCAAAACCGTAGCGAGAAGACACAACAGATATAAAAATAAAAAAAACGAAAACCATAACATGAAAAGAAAACAAATGAACAATAAACAAAAATTACTTAAGTGTTTTATTTATAAAACACTTTATTATTTTTGGCCACATTTGGCCAAGATTTCGGGTAACAGACACAATATTTATTGGGAGGCTTGGATGGATGGATGGACAGACAGACGGATGGACGCACGGGCAGCAAATGTTCCCCACGAGATTTTGACAAACAGACAGACGTACGTAACAACAATAAATTTATAGACATATTTAAACATTGTCGTCATTTCTTAAATAATTATTTTGTTGGCAATTTGTTGCCACATTTCTTGGGGTAGTGGCGAGGAATGACGGATCGCCTGGCTCTGGCTATGGTAGATTGGATTTTCTCAAACAAAGAAAAGTGAATTAACGCAATAAAAGCGTGAAGGCAAATAAGATTTATTTATTGAATGAAATTAAGTTGGAATGCTTGAAATGGTTTCTAAACAAAAGTCTCAAATGTGAAATTCCTTTCAAATCGCTTTACCCCGCGGGTGGGGATAAACAAAGACACGTGACACTTTGCTGTATGCTAAAATAATCTTAAGATGAAAGAAAGTGAAGACAATTTCCTAACGAAAAGAAAAGTTCTTTGTTTTAATGTAGAGCGACATAACTAACAGTATGGCGATAATACTGAGAGAACTTTCGTCCACTACTTCATTTGATATTTTGACATCTATCATTAAGTTATTATTTCTCCTCTTTCCTTGTTAAATTTCGCTAAGATCGTGCATATACTTAAAAAGTTATGAGCCTTTTATCAAACGGCTTTATATGGAACATGAGTGCGTATGATTCACATTAATTAAGAAACCTTCTTAGGTTTTCTCTTGTAGCTTCTTAAATACGAGAGTTACAATGATATTTCCAAAGGCAACATTTTATGTAAGACATTAGGCTTTTATACTGTAACATTCATTTATATTGGTATTGTGTCATATATTCATAATATCTGAAACATTAAGCTTGACATATTTTTCTTGAGTATATTTAATGTTTATGGTGAATGAGATTTCCCCAAACAAAGAAAAGTACATTAACGCAATGAAAGCAAATAAGATTAATATATTGAACGAAATTAAGTTTGAATAATTGAAATATTTTCTTAACAAAATTTTCAAACGCAAATCGCTTTACCCCCGGCATGGGGATAAAAAACATGACACTTTGCTTTAAGCCAAAATAATTTTCAAACTATAAAAAAAAATCTTAAAGAAAAGAAAAGTTCTTTGTCTTTATGTAGAGCGACAAAAGTAGTGACAGCTGTCGTGTGATATGTGACCAACGCCGCGCCACGCCATGCCACACCACGACGTCAAGCACTTGTTGCGAAAGTGTGTGCCACCAAAATTAGCTGACCAAAAAACCCAGATTCTACTGTAAAAAACAGCTATATATAGCTTTGTCGCAATAATCGTCTTCACTCAACCAAAGTGCAATCTATTCGATGGCACTGACCACCACCGGCAGTTGCCAATTTGGTTGGCTGGCTGGCCATTCGATTGCTGCATGCAATGAGAAATGGGTTAACCACAAATGTGACCCTTTGGCTTTATTGCCTGGTATGATGTGCTGTGGTGGTCTGATGTGGAGTCACATGCTCCAACCATCGTTTATTGGCGGAATATGGCATGCTGACAGACAACACGTATGGTTCTATGTCCCCAAAGTAAACCACATGGCTAAGGAACAGGAAATGAGTTTAAATAGTTTTATGTAAATTTCCCAGTAACCACAATTTGTTGTGTCTAGAGGATGACCGAGTGCGATAGAGGCCACCGCCAGCAAAAAGGACTTCAGGCAATGCAGACTTTTAAGATGCGGTCAGGGAACTCAGGGAATGCAAAACGTATGTTATGATAGGTGACGTCATACATATGCCGACCCCTAACCACAAGCAGGAAATTACTAGATAAGAAGGAAGTAAAATAATATGCAATTATATAAATGAAATAAAAAATATCAAGAAAAAATTTGTAATTTTGATAAAATTAGGCAGGCAAATGTACTTGCCTTCAAGTATAAATATTAACAAAATTAGAAATTATAAGCTGTTTCTATAAAGAAACCGTAGGAAGGGAACTCTTTAGTAATCCGGTAATAAATTTGTTATATTTGTATTGCATCTATAGACCAGAATTTCGTATATATATTTATTTAATATTATAGAGCCTATGAACTACCTATTATTTCTGCTCTTTCCATGTGAAGTTTCACGAAGATCGTGTATATACTTTTCAAGATATGGTGTCTTTATCTACATGCTTTCTACGGAACCTGGGAGCGTATAATTCATATTAATTAAAAACCCATCTTATATTTTCTCTTGTAACTTTTTAATTTCTTGAGCTACAAAGACAATTCCAAAGATGAAGTTTTAGCTGACATATTATCCTTTTATACTGTGATATCCATATCATTCAGAATATCTTAGAATTGGAGAGCTTATGGAAACGTGAACCCATATGCTCTATTTTACCTATGCCTAAACTTTATCGGCTGAAAAAATATAATCGTTGGAACATCCAAAAATCCAATCAGAAGAAGAAATATCAGATTTCTATTTCGATTGCTTCTATACATATTATTACAAATTTATTTAAGCTTTTGAAAATTTCTAATATTAACCAAATTTTACTATTAAGTAAAATACAAGTCGGTTTATTTTTATTATACTCCTTCGTAGACTGTATGTTGGGTTATCTACTCCTTAGTAGGTGGTCAGCGGCGTTATCTATTACTTAATGGACGACAAGTTGGGTTATCTACTCCTTGGTAGACGACCAGTTTCGTTATCTACACCTTTGTAGGCGAACAGTTGGATTACCTATTACTTAGTAGACGACTACTTGGGTTATATACTCCTCAGTAGGTGGTCAGTTGGGTTAAATACTCCTTAGTAGACGACTAGTTGTGTTATCTACTAAATAGTAGAGTAGGCAGCCACGTGGGTTCTCTATTACTTAATAGATGATCAGTTGCGTTATCTACTCTTTAGTAGTTAGCCAGTTGGGTTATCTACTACTTAGTAGATGACCACTTAGGTTAATTAATACTTAGTAGACGACCACTTGGGTTATTTACTTCTAAGTAGGTGGTCAGTTGGGTTATATACTTCTTAGTAGGTGGCTAGTTGGTTATCTACTACATAGTAGAGGACCAGTTGGGTTATACACTTCTTAGTAGACGACCAGTTGCGTTAGCTACTACATAGTTGACGATCACTTTGGTTATCTACTCCTTAGCAGGTTGGGCTATCTTCTCCTTAGTAGGGGGCCAGTTGGGTTATCTATTACTTAGTAGACGACCAGTTGGTTATCTACTCCTTAGTAAACGGACAGTTGGGTTATCTATTACTTAGTAGACTGCCAGTTGGGCTATCTACTCCTTATTAGACGACCAAGTTGATTAAATGTTACTACTTGGGTTATCTACTCCTTAGTGGGAGGCCAGTTGTGTTATCTATTACTTAGTAGACTACCAGTTCGGCTATCTAGTCCGTATTAGACGGCCAATTGTGCTAAATACTATTACTTGGGTTATCTACTCCTTTGCAGGTTGTCAGTTGGGTTATCTATTCGTTAGTAGATTGTCAGTTGGGTTTTCTACTCCTTAGTAGGTGGCCAGTTGGGTTATCTATTACTTATTAGACTACCAGTTGAGCTATCTACTCCTTATTAGACGACCAATTGGGTTAAATATTACTACTTGGGTTGTCTACTCCTTGGTAGGTTGTTAGCTGGGTTATCTGCTTCTTAGTAGGTTGTCAGTTGGGTTATCTACTCCTTGTCATATTATCGGAATCGAATATGAAGAAGCTAAAAAATATAAATAGGTATGTGAACCCTATTATTTTTTACTCAATATTTTAAGGTATTTAGGAATTAAAATTCCCTAAAATATATATAAAAAATATACTATTCTGCACATCTTGGGAATACGAGCTTTCCACTGAATTAAATTGTGTTCCCAGTTGATGATAATATCGTCCCTAAATGTGTACCACAAAAACACGTATTGTATGGAAATATTAGGAAGATACTGCTTCCAAGGGTAAAACATCAATTTGTTGGATGCCAAATATAAAATTAGTCTCGTTTATTTTACAAAATTGTAAATGATTTGCATTTCTTCAGATTTCTGCAAAAAAAAAGAAAACTGCATTTGTACAGATGATGAGTGTTTTCACAAAAAAAAAATTCGAGCATTTCACTAAAAACAAATTAACATAAATTTATTAATGAATTTGGTGTGTGTGTTAATTTCTCCTAAACTTTTTGCTTTAACAAAGACATCAATTTTCAAACTTCAGAGCCGTAAAGCAGCAGATGGAACACAATGGGGCGCCACCATTCATGTCTTGTATTTCTTGGTTAATTTGATTTTTGTTTTCTGGAGGTAGTCGAGCTGCGGCACATAGACTCGAGCTGCTGTGGCTATGGCTACTGATGAGTTAGTAATGATGTTGTTGCCGTTGTTGTTGTTGTTTAGTAAACACATCTATGAGCAACTAATAGATTTATTAGCACACTTTTCACAAAACACGTTCGGAGCTGTGAGCACGCCACAGCAGCAGCAGCAGCAGTGCAAACCGCCAAGCAGCAATGATGATGCTCCCATTCCGCTGGCATGCCACACAGATCACAGATGCATGCAGGCCGTTTACGTTACGTACAAATATGAGTACGTATTCGTATACAACTCTAAAGACCTCTGATGCTGCTGTGTCTGTCTGTCTGTTGCTTCTGCTTTGTTATTAATATAAATATTCTTAAATCTTACAAACAACAGCTGTTGCTCAGGCAATGTTGCCACTCGTCACTGCTGTTGTTGTTGTTGCTGGCTGCCGTTTTCGCTGTCCGTCTGGATATTTGTCCGTATGTCTGTCTGCCTATCAAAACTTGGTCACTGGGTTAAAATGGTACAACAAAAGCTGAAGCAAAAAAAAAATATGTATACAAATATTATTAAATGAACAACTATTCTACAGTTTTCTCAGTCCGTCTGCCGCTAGTTGTTGTTTTGTTTTTGCTCCCAGTTTCCAGTGGACCAGTAGAATCTGGTATTTCTGTAGTGTCCGAAGAGTGTTGTTGATGTTTCACTTTGTTTTTCTTTTCAAATAGTTTTCATTTGTGGCTGCTTCATTTGTTAATAAAAATATTGTTGTTTTTCCATGCCAGAACCGGGCAAACGCCACTGTGGAAATACATAGTTTTTCATTTGTGATTTACCACAAAATAATTGCAAATAGTGTTGTTTTTCTTTTCCTCCCTCTTTCTTTTTTTCACATTCATATGGCTGTAATAATGAATTTGTTGGAAAAATGATTCTACATGAATCTGTGACGAGTTGAGACCATTAGGCAAGGCATGCGGCAGATGTTTAGTTGCTAAAAAGATTGATTGAACATTTTCCAGGGCAAATGAAGGAAATGTTGGCGATAACACTAGCAATAACAAAGCATTTCCAGTAGCCATTACACATATCAGTGAAATAAATAAAATAACCTTTGCTTACGTTAATAACAGATCACAAATAAAGCACAAAATGTATTATGCCCTGATTACCTTCTTACCTGATTACCTGTCTTCTTAACATTTATGCTACATGTGCCGCTTAGTTGTTTAGGTAGGACTAAAAACCACATATGAACCATTTTAAACTTTCCAATTTTAAGATGATTTCGGCGGTCATGAGATCTCATAACCCAAACAAATACTTTGAATCAATTGTTACATTAAATCAGGACCTACCTTCGATTTGGTTGGTTACATAAAACAATATTGTCCAATACTTTATAAGTATATGTATACACACACTGAAAAAAAAGTTGTCATAAAATTAAAGAAATGCTCCAAAGACGTTATTAGTTTTTAAAATAAGTAAATTTTGTACATAAAATATAGATAATTTCAATAATATTAAGTAATTTACTTAATTTTAAGTAAATTTTCATAATTTTAAGTGCAAAATGTACTTATATTGAAGTCTAAGGACGTCTTTGGAGCATTTCTTTAATTGTATGACAACTTTTTTTTCAGTGCACTTATATGTGTAGTTTTTTCTCATATGCCACAGGCCAAAAATTAGATCTTTCTCAAATTCTCAGAAAATGTTGCCCTAGTATGTGGGAGTAATGACCCACAATATTAAAAAAATTAAATTAAAATTGGAGGCAGGAGGATAGGTTTTGAAAACAATTATGTTTTCCCTCTATAATTGTTTTTTTAAGTTAATTTGTACGCTACGAAGCAAGACACTTAAAATAGAAAATATCATTTCTTAAAGCATTTTCCGCGTACTCATTAAATTACTAATGTTATCATAAACAATTTGTGCCTGTTTCTGTAACTTATTTTCGTTCGTCTACGGCGAACGATCAAAAATCCCTCAATTATTCCGAGAAATCTATAAGTCACAGGAGTTTATAATTCTTTGTGTCTATAGAAAAGCACGTAAAAAGCGCGCACCCAAAATATTTCTAACCTGCGTTTTATAGAATTCAAGTAATAGTTGAGTGATTTTTGATCGTTCGCCATAGACGAACGAAAATAAGTTACAGAAACAGGCACTTTATTTCGGTCTCTTTTCGCGGAAACAAAAATTTAAGTTGCGATATCTCATATCTCAGAATCGATTTTTTTCTTAAATTATTTATAATTTGCTCTTAAATTTTAAAAATAAAAATTGTTCAAAAATTTGTAGAAAAATACAAATTCTACGAAATTTTCGAGAAAAAATTTCATTGAATTTTTTCTAAAACCACGAAATTCCGAAGAAATTTGAAAAAAAAAATAAGTAAAAAATTTTATTTTATAAAAAATTAATTTCTACAACATTTTCTTGAAAAATAACATTTCTATAAAATTGTGTAGAAAAACTAATACAATTTTGAATAGCTTTTTCAAAAAAAAAATAAATTTCAACAAAATTTTTTCTAGAAAAATTAAATTTCTAGAAAAATTTAATTTCCACAAAAATGCCATTCTAATGAAATTTTCTACAAAAATGCAACTTTACCGAAATTTTCTACAAAAATGGAATTTCACTAAATTTTCTTGAATAATTTCAACAATATATTGCAGACAAAGTTCAACATAATCGAAATTTAAAAAAGGATTTTCAACAAGATTTTGCAGAAAAGTGCAATTTCTACGAAATTTTGTAGAAAAATACAATCTTATTTTTTTATTTTATAGATAAATGAAATTATAAGGAAATTTTGTAAGAGAAAGGTGTAAAAAAAATTTAATTTCGACGAAATTTTCTACAAAAATACAATTTCAAGGAAATTTTGTAGCAAAACTGCAATTTCAAGGAAATCTTGTAGAAAGATCTAATAAAAGAAATTAAAAAATTTAATTTTGATGAAATGTTGTTGGAAAATGCAGTTTCAACAAAATTTTCCAGAAGAATTCAATTTTGTAGCATAAGATAATTTCAACAAAATTTTGTAGAAATATCGAAATTTTGAAAAAAATTGTGATGAAATTTTGTAGACAAATGCAAATTCAACGAAATTTTCCAGAAGAATTATAATTTGTAGAAAAAAGACA
The DNA here is from genome assembly GCA_963930755.1 of Eudasyphora cyanicolor. Lineage (NCBI taxonomy): Eukaryota > Metazoa > Arthropoda > Insecta > Diptera > Muscidae > Eudasyphora > Eudasyphora cyanicolor. The sequence continues at coordinate 8,757,808 of OZ005737.1, forward strand.
ATTTTAACAAAAAAATTTTATACAAAAATTCAAAATCAACCAAATTTTCTAGAAAAAATATAATTTTAACAAATATTGCCCATGTCAATAAAATTTAATTTCAACGAAATTTAAAAAAAACAATTTTGATAAATTTTTTTTAGAAAAAATGCAATTTCGGGTAAAATTAAATTTTTCTAGAAAATAGAATTTATAAAAAAAAATTCTAATAATTTTGAGTTTTTTTTGTTGCAAATTCGATACATTCTTTTTTCTAAAAATTTGAATTCTTCTAGAAAATTTCGTTGAAATTGCATTTGGCTACAAAATTTCATCAAAATTAAATTTTTCTACAAAATTTCGTTATATAACTTATTCCTACAAATTTTTTTATATTGTCTTTTTCTACAAAATGTAACTCTTTTGTTGAAATTTCCTTACAAAATTTCATCAAAATTTAATTTTTCTATGTATAAAATTTCTTTAATTGGATTTTTCTACAAAATTTACTTGAAAATGCATTTTTGCTAAAAAAATTCCTTGAAATTGCATTTTCGAAGAAAATTTCGTTAAATTTGAATTTTTCTAGAATGTTTCTTAGAAATAACATCTTTCTATAAAATTTAAATTTTCTAGAAATTTTGTTGAAATTGCACTCTTCTAAAATATTTTGTTAATAATTAATTTTTTAGAAAATTCCGTCCAAATTGTCATTGAATTTTCTAAAAAAAATTTCTTATAATTTAATTTTTCTATAAAATGTAATTTCTTCTAGAAAATTTCGTTAAGATTGCTTTTTTCTAGAAAATTTCCTAGAAATAGTATTTTTCTACAAAATCTTGTTGAAATTTCCTTTTTTTGGAAAATTTCTTTGATGTTGGATTTTTTCTAAAATTTTTTGTTGAAATAGTATAAATTTCGTGAAATTCAAATTTTCTACAAAATTTTGTGAAATTAAATTTTTCTAGAAAATTTCGCTGAAATTTCTTTGATATTGCATTTATGTAGAAATTGAAAATAAAATTTTTGTATAAAATGTTGTTGACATAATTTTTTTTTTCAAATTTCGTCTAAATTGGATTGTTTTTAAAAAATTTCAATAAAACTTTTTCTTGAAAATTTAGTAGAATTTATATTTTTCGTATTATTCTAGAAATTTTCGTTAAACTCAATTGTTCTAGAAATTTCGGTGTATTGGCATTTTTGTAGAATTTTTTTTTTAAATTTCATTTTCGTAGAAAATTTTGTTGAAGTAGCATTTTACTAGAAATTTGATTTTTCTTCAAAATATTGTTGAAATTTCATTTTTTTTATACATTTGAATTCTTCTAAAAAATTTCGTTGAAATTGCATTTACCTAAAAATGTTCATCAACATTTAATTTTTCTACAACATTTTGTTCAAATTTTCTTTTTCTACACCATTTTATCAAACTTTAATTTTTCTACAAAATTTCTTTGATAAAATTTTTCTACAAAATATCGTTAAAATTTAAGTTTTGCTACAAAATTTCATTGAAATTGAATTTTTCTAGAAAATTTTATTTTGTTTGCATTTAATAAATATTTCTACAAAATTTCTTCGTAATTTATTTTGTCTATTAAATAAAAATAAAAACATTTCATAAAGATTGCATTTTTTTAGAAAAAAAAGTTTATTATTTTTTTTTGAGAATTTCGTTGACGTTGAATTTGTTTCTAAAAATTATTGTTGAAATCGTAATATTCTACAAAATTTTGTGAAATTACCTTTTTCTAAAAAAATTTTGGTGAATTTGCATTTTTGTAGAAAATTTTGTTGGGATTGTATTTGCGTGGAAAATTATTTTGAAATTGCATTTTTCTAGAAATTGAAAATAACATTTTTGTATAAAATTTTGTAGACATAAAATTGCTTGGTTTAAAAAAAAATCAATGAAAATATGTTTTTTTCGAAAATTTTGTATAATTTATTATATTTTTTGTATTATTCTAGAAAATTACGTAAAATTCCATTTTTCTAGAAAATATCGGTGAATTTACATTTTTGTAGAAAATTTTGTTGAAATTTCATTTTTTATGAAAAGCTCTCCAAATTGCTCATCTACACATTTGAATTCTTCTAGAAAATTTCGTTGAAATTGCATTTTGCATAAAAAATGTCATCAACATTTAATTTCGTTATTTAAATTTTTCTACAAAATTTTGTTGAAATTGTCTTTTTATACAAAATTTCATCAAAATTTAATTTTTCTACAAAATTTCTTTGAATACATTTTTCTAAAAACAAAATCCTTGAAATTAAAGTTTTGCTACAAAATTTCATTGAAATTGCAGTTTTTTAGAAAATTATGCTTGCATTTTTCCCAGAAAATTTCTTCGAAATTTTCATTAAATTTTTTACAAAATTTCCTTGTAATTTAATTTTTCCATAAAATAAAAACAATTCGGTAAGATTGCATTTTTCTAGAAACTATCGTAGAAATTGCACTTTTCTACAAAATCTTGTTGAAATTTCCTTTTTTGGAATTTCGTTGATGTTGGATTTTTGCTAAAATTGTTGTTGAAATCGTAATATTCTATAAAATTTTGGAAAATTATCGGTTGAAATTATATTTTTTCTAGAAAATATAGATGATTTTGAATTTTTCTACAACATTTTTTGTTGAAATTTTGTTAAAATTATCTTTTTTTACACATTTGAATTTTTAAAAAATATCACTAACATTTAATTTATAGTCAAAATTTCGTTATTTTTATATTTGTCTACAAAGTTTTGTTGAAATTGTATTTTTCTACAAAATTTTATTGAAATTAAAGTTTTGCTACAAAATTTTATGAAATTGCAGTTTTCTAGAAAATATTGCCTGCATTTTTCGTAGAAAATGTCTTCGAAATTTTCATTAACTTTTTAACAAGATTTCCTTGTAATTTCATTTTTCTATTACACATAATTACTATTACGAAATAATAATACATATAATATTCTTTGTAAATTTCATGATTTTTAAAAATTCCAATGAAACTATTTTGTTCTCGAAAATCTAGTGGAATTTATATTTTCGTATTATTCTACAAAATTTCGTGAAATTGCATTTATTTAAAAAATTTCGTAAAATTTTTATTTTTGTAGAAAATCTTGTTAAAATTTCATTCTTTTAAAAAAAAACTCCTCATAATTGCATTAATTTTTCTACGCAATTTCATAGAAATTTTTTAGAATACTTTATTGAAATTGTATTGCTTTTTTTTATAAAAAAAGTTATTTTCACCAAATTTTGTAAAAAAAGAGCAATTTCAACAAAAATTTGAAGAAAAATTTAATTAATTATTTGTTTAGCAAAACTAAATTTTGATGAAATTTAATAGAATGACATTTTGTAGAGAAATAGAATTTCATTTATTTTTTTAGAGAAATACAAATTCATCAAAATTTTCTAGAAAAATGCAATTTTGTAAAAAATATAAAAATAAAAAAAATGTCAACAAAATTTTTTAGAAAAATATAAATTCTACGAAATTTACGAGAAAAATAATTTCATTAAAATTTAAAAAAAACATGCAAGTATGGAAAAAAATTAATGTCAACATAAAAATTAATGTCAATAAGTATGTCAACTATTTGAATTTTTCTAGATAATTTCTACAAAACTCTATTTCTGATTAAAACCCTTTAATTCCTTCAGTGGCCCTCAATCCATGGTCATCGACCATTTATCAGGTCATGGACTTTTATTCCGGTCATGGACCTGGCTCAGATTTCGATTCTGAAAAAAATTATTGCCCCGTCGACGTGAAATTCTGAAAAATATTTGCCCTTTTTAGTTGAAGGTAATGTAGTCCCTCAGAATAAACTTAGTTCAAAATTCCAAAATGTGGTATAAAATTTCTTCTTCTAATCATACAAAAAAGAGTTTAGCATTTTATTTATTCTATTGTTTGTTCCATTTTTTGAGGCAGTCCCCTCATTAAATACAATACATGCGGGAAAAAATACCACAAGAACTTCCTGCATGATTTATGAGGGGTTAGAGAACTATTAAAACAAACAGCAATACTAACTAATACGGCGAGTGGAAGGCGAACATTGACATTCGCATGCAGGCATTTCCTAAAACACATTTTATCAAAACAACTCGCCTCCTGGTCCCCCTTTGGTGCCCTACCCCATTTTTCGAAAAAAAAAACAGCGACAAGCTATTCCCCCTTTTTCCCATTACAACAAAAGAGTTCATTCATGCCACATTTGGAGTTATCGGCAGAGTTTTTTTTCATTTTGTTTTTTTTCTCTTCTTTTTGGTGGAGGGATTGTTCTGATGCATTTAGTTGCAAGCGGCGTAGCCGTGGTGCCTCTTCAACTCTTTCCATATGACATATGATGAACTTGTTGTAGTTTAACTGCTCATTATGAGGCGAGCGGGTTACATCAGTGGCAATGCGGCAGTGGCAAAAAAGGGTTCCCCTTTTCATAAATTTCATGGCAAACGATCGGCGGCGGCACCGCTACAGTTGCTGTTTGTTGGGTGTTGCTTTTCCTGCCGAGCTGTCTCTCCGTCTGTCTTGTCTGTCTGTCTGCTTGGTTTGGGCGATGGGCCTTTTGTGGAGTAACTGACAGAGTGACTGCCGCCTGCCCACTTCATGTTTTGGTTTAATGCTCCGTTTGTTCTGCTTTTATGGCATAAAAATGCATTCATCACTTTTGATTTTTTCTGGTCTTTCCCTCTGCTTCTGCGACAACGACGACGACGAGTTTTTGCGGTGGCATTATTTTTATTGCCATTCGCCGCAATCCAAAACTTAATATTATAGCGTCACACTTTGTTGACTTCTATTTAGTCGCCCAACGCCGTTGCGCCGCTACTGCCACAGCCGCTGCCATTACCGCCTACCATAAACCATGATGTGGATGGTTGGTTGGTTGAGTTGGCATGCCTCTAAGTAAGTAGTCTCGGTCTCTATCTCTGCCCCCAGCCTATCTATCCATCCATCTATCTAGCGACTGATATTAGTCTAACTGCCTCCATGAATGTCCGTCCGTCCGCCTGTCTGTCTGTCTGCTTGCCTTTGTCTCTGCATTTCCATAACAATAATAAATAGGCATAAAATTAAGTTTTACAATGCATTAAAATGACAGAAAACGGCAACAACATTAGCAAAGACAACAACCACAGCCACCACCCGCTAACAACTGCAACAAAAACATGTGGTACAAAGTTACAAGAGCGGTTTTCTATTACCACCGCCTTAACAACAACCACAACGGCAAAAAGCCAAGCAGGCATGGCGAGGAAGTAATCACAGCAACAATAACAATAACGACAACAACAACAACGAGAGAAGAAAATACATGACATGAACATTTTCAATTTGTGTAAATACAAAACATTATTAAATCAGGTAATAATTAAAAAGTAAAAGCTTTGCCATTGAAAACTGACAAAGGGAAAAGCTAGAGGGGATAAAGCTTTATACTACTGAAGTAAAATGGAATTTTCCAGTTCTGGTGCTGCGAATAAGTAAACAACGGTGATTGAGGAAGAAAATCTATAAGGGAGATCCCTTAACGGAAATAATGTAATGAAAAGCTTTTAAGAAACAGATTTGAACAGTGAAGTCCCTTAAAATTTACCAAAACTTTTAATATAATTTTACTATATGAGTAGAGCTTTTAATATAATTATATGTTTTTGCACATCTTCGGAAATATAGTTTTTCATTAGTACCTATTTTACAATTATTCGAGGTCACTAAATACCCTCAAAGTGTACCACAATTTTGTTTAATGATTTAACTTCTATTTAAAGCTTTTTGAGGAGAAAAACTATAATTGAGATCCATTAAAGGACATTTTGTAATGAAAAGCTTTTACGAAACAGATTTGAACTTTCAGTAGAGAACTTTATTATTGTACTCATACATACAACTCTTCTTATCACATAGAAAGTTTAGGATCAGATAGCATTCATGGTTGACATAAATATGTAAAGCTAATTCACCAAAAAGCTGTACACCGAAAGCTCTAAGCGCGCAGTCTACCACAAGTGGGCAGTTTCTATATCCCGAAAGTATATTTATGCATAAAAGATCACCTCTGCCGGCAAAAACTCCGCGGCCTTCGGTCTCCATTTGTTAGATTATTATGTTTATTACAGAGATAAATGATTACAAAGCTCAGTAGGTTCTTACAAGATAAATACAAGTTGAAAGCTTTAGACTAATGGATTTTATGTTTATAAATAAAATAGAGAATAGAAGACACTAACACTTAAACTAAGCTTATTTAGCAAAAGGCTACATTTTAGATGGGTAAACGGCATGAGAAAGCTCTGTAGAGTCTCAGTTGAGAAAACCAATTTGAAAACTTTATGCTATATGATTCGTTAGTCTTTCTTTAAAGACCAAAGTATATAAAAAAATATGCATTGTTGAATTATAAAAAAAGGTCTCAGAAAAAGCTTTTCTGCCTTAAGTGATAATTGCAATAATGACAATATATCTAATACAGCTTTACTGTAACAAGATCCCCGCGCAATTTTAATATTAATAGAAAAATTAATATAAATTGATATTAATAGAAAAATTGCAGTCTAAGAAAAGCAAAAAAATACATATTAAAAAGTTACGTCCTTAGAAAGCTTAGTAGAGTCGTAGAAGATATTAATGAGACTTTCTTTAAAAACAAAAATATATAGAATTTTATGTATTATTCAGATATAAATAACAAAGGGTCTGAGGGAAAAGCTTTTAAGCTGGAGTGGTATTCCCATTAACTGATAACAAAATGCATGCTATGTGCATTATTAAAATATAGCAAGGACTGTTGCAAAGCTCTAAAAATTTTTATTCAGAAAGCTCCGTAGAGTCGTAGAAGATGTACATAAAAAGGATGGAGGCTTCCAACTGAAGGTATTAATTAGACTTTCTTTCAAAACAAAAATATATAGAATTCTATGCATTATTTATTTAAAAGAAAAGTCCTGGGTAAAAAGCTTTTAAGCTACTCTGCCATTTTAAGCAAAAATTTGTTGTATACTTTTAGGGATTTAATTGTCTCAAATTGAAGTACATTTTACGGTGGTTTATAATTCTCCAAATATAATAAAATATATACATTACCTATTATGAAAAACAACTTTGGCTATTTGTGTGGCCACAAGCTTGAACCGCAAAAGTCGACTCAAGAATAATTTCCGTTATAAATGCTTTCATATTCTACTAAAAACACTTTATTTTTATGTAAAATCCAAATGTCTCTAACGTTGTTATTTTCTAAAGATATTAACAACAACATATTGTCCTGCGACGTAATGAAGGTTTATTGCAGAACTATAAAAAGTGATTTTTCTCGAGAGCATTATTTTCGAGTTAGGCTGCTATTGCTTGTGACCAGCTTTTGCCCACATCGTAGGACCATTTATAAATCATTTCCCAGAAAACTTTATTTATTAAAATCTTGCATAAATTCTAAGCCTAACCTAGAAGTTGATGAATTTGCAAAACAACATACATAATGTTAGGGAAAATCCAGATCGAAGGACCATTTTTTAAATCTAGACATTTCGAAAGACTCTTTCATAAATCTCACCAACTTTCTTAGAATTGTCTACTAGATGTACATGTAAGTCCTTTATGTGGTCGGCAAAATATATTAATTCATTCAGAGATGTATATCCAGGTCGAAGGACCAAATAAATTTAAAGGCACCTTCATAATTCAGCGGACGTAGGTATCACTTTATTTGGCGACTCGATTTTAAACTTTTAAGAGAAAATGTCTTCTAAATCATCCTTAAAAATATATTAATCTATACTCGTACAGATATGTTTACAGGTAAAAGTTTTTCCTACACTGAAAAAATTGTTGTCAAACTTTTGAAGATTTGGCGGCACTGTCGTCCAAATTTAAGATAAGTGAATTTATAACTTAAAATTATGACAGTTAACATAATATTATAGCAATTGTCTCATTATAATTGGCGGCAAATCTTTAAAATTAGGACAATATTTTTTTTCGGTGTACGGCTCAAAGACTCCTGCGAGAAAGTCAGCTGTATTTTACAGATAATTCCAACTGCAACGAAAAACATTTTGCTCTTCCTTTAGGTAAATTTATGTTTATTTCATCCACCCAAACCATTAAAATATTCATTCAAAGATATCAATGCCACAGCTATAGTATTAAAGTTAAAAAACTTTAGCTTCCCGCAGAACATGTTATCTTTCGCAGACTACTGCGGTTAAGTTTATTGCAAAATAAAAGCAAACGATTTAGGGTATTTCTCTGGACTTTGCAGAAAGTTTTTTGTTTATAGGGAAAAGCCGCAATCCCATGTCTAAGGAAGATAACAGAAGTGGGTTACATTGTTGTAAAAAAACAACAAACCTCAAACGATGGATGAGTGATGATATTTACGACTTTGGCAATGCCTTTTATTGATATGAGAATAAACAAAAAAAAAAACGATCATGCAATGTATAGGAACGGGAAAGAAAAACAGACAGACAGATGGACGGACGGACGGGCAAACAGCTTATAACCATTATTTGCTTAAATAATTTCCGTTGTCGTTTTTTTCGCTGTTTTGCGACAACGATTATTGTGAGACAAGACAAGCGAAGTAAAGAAGCGATGGCGAATTTCGTAACAATGAATTTTGAAATGGCAACAAAGGCACGTTGAGTTTTAGTTTCAACTGAACTGCACAGCACTGCAGTGCAGTGCAACAACAACAACCGAAGTGACACACAAAATTATCACACCTAAATTTAAACATTTGCAAAACGCTGCAAATGATATCGCGATTAAAAAATCAAAAGAACCAGATAAAGCTGCAGCCAAATGTAAACGATGGTGTGTATGTCTGTCTGTCCGTCCGTCTTGTCTGTCTGGCAGCCTCCTCTATATCTATCTTGAATAGCAAACGTTTTTCAGCGTTTTTAGTGTGTCACTCTAAAAATACACAAAGCATTAAGAAGCGGCAAAGTGGTGAAAGAGGTTGGTTGTTGAAGAGGAGGAGGGGTGAGGAAATCTTGGTTTAGATTCGTTTACATATAACAACAAAACAAACAAACTAACAAAAAGCTATAAAGAATCAAATACTAACAGCCATCCACACAGAAAAATAGCAAACAGGGTGAAGCAAAATATTTTGAATTTTTTAAACTAAAAACATAAAATTGGCAACAGCTTATCCAATGTAATATAATAAAGGAAAATAAGCAAACAATATGATTCCGGGAAAGAAGCATTATAATGTCGTGGATATCATTACACTATGAGATACAATGTGGATATCATTAAAATATAGGAAAATGAACAAACAATATGATTCCGCACATTTTCGGGAAGGAAGCTTTATAATGTTGTGGATTTCATTAGAATTTGAAAGCTCTAAGACCCCTAAAAGTGTACCACAAAAAGAAGGATTCCCTTTTTATGTCACCTCGAAGGACCATTTTGTAATTGAGGTGCTAAATGCACGTCTTTTACAGGTGAATTGAAGATCCCAAATACGATCTACCAACGACGCTGACATTAATGAATATTTTATCATCTCGAAGGACCATTTTCAAGATAACTGTCTCACAAGAGAGTACAAACTACATCAGAATCACACGAATAATTTTTCGCTTCATATGTTCTTTCAATGCACTTTATATCTTTTAAATTTTTGTAGAAGTGTATCACAAAATGTAGGATTCAGTGTTTCGTCACCTCGAAGGACCATTTTTTACCGAGGAGCTAAATGTAATTCCTTTACAGGTGAATCGGGGGAAAATAAATGTTATCTATCAAAGACGCTGACATTAATTAATCAGTAGAATGGTTTACTTTCCTTTGATAATTTATAACTTCGAAGGACCATTTTCTAGAAAACTGTCCCCGTTGTGCGTACAATCCATACCACAATCTGATAAATAATTGATTTTTATATCTTATGTTTGTCCATTGACCTTTATATTGCTTCTATACTTGAAAGGTTATTATTGGCACGATATCAGAACAAATTAAATGAAAATAACCTCAGCAACTGATTAGTATAACGCTTTAATTCTGCAATTCCTTGGGAAGAAATCTTTTTATTAATATAAATTTTTTGCCAGCTGACTGTAAAAAAGTCTTGAAATGTACCACAAACTGTGCATAGCGCAGTTATGATTATGAGTCGGAGTCTAGTTGAATTACTTAACATACACAAATAAGAATAAGTGGAAATTTATCAAATAAATTATGATTCTGCACTTCTTTGAAATTATAGTTTTCTGTTCAGTTCCTTTTTGGAATAATTTCAGGCTATCAAAGACGCTTAAAGTGTACCACAAAAATTGGAGCTACAATTTCAATATAATTATAGTTTAAAATAAAATGGTATTGGTCTGAGTTATGCAAAGCAATATCAAAATAATAATATAATTCAGCAAAGCTCCACAAAATAAGCTTTCAACATATAGCAATTCTGTTACAGTTTGAAAATCATAGAACCCCCAAAAGTGTACCACAAAACTAAAAGTAGGCTAAAATTAAATAACACTATTAGAAATGATCAGTAAAGCTTTTCATACAATGAGAATTTTCGTTATATCTCCGAATTGATTAAAATTCTGTCTAGTAATTATATCAGTATAAATTTCCTTGGGACATTATACATAGGTTCCTTCAGTCATTTGACAAATTGTCCTTCGATTTGGAAAAAAAACTATCAGAAAATGAGCCAGAGTCTAATAGAACTTACTAAGGTACTAAAATTAAAATATATCAAATAAATTATAATTTATCATTCTGCACTTCTTTCATAGTAAATTTTCCCGTCCAGTACCTTTTTGGAATAATTAGTGTTCATTAAAGACCCTAAAATTGTACCACAAACAACTATGTATACATTTTAGTATAATTGTAGTTTAAATAAATTGGCAGTGTTCAGACTTATGGAAAGAAATATGAATATATTTGAATATTATTCTGCACATCTCCGGAAAATAAGCTTCCGATAACGATATGCGTATCACAGAACCCCTAAAAGTGTACCACAAAAATAACGCAGCCGAGATTCAATTAATTTTTTATACCCTCACTTTTAAGTCATGTAAGCAATGTTCGCCCGTCTGTCTTGCTGGGTTGCACGATAACTCTTGAATGGAGTAACGGCTAATTTCGAAGACGGAGAATATTGGTCCACTCCTTCGAGTACCTCCCTTACAAAGGATTAAAAATTAGGCAAATATTGTTTATATAATAACTTACTATACGACTTATCGGAATCTTCAGCAATTTCACACATAATATAAGTTATATAGTCGCTATCACCTTGAGAAAATGGGCGATATTGCCACGCCCCTTTTGGTATTTCCCATACAAGTGGACCACTTTGCACCAAAAGCTACCTGTCTATAACTTTTTTCCAATAAAAACAAATACTTTAAATTTTGTGCAGTGTTTTGTTTTTATAGTACCTGCAGTCCACAAAAAGTTACCGGTTTATAACTCCCATTCCTGCTCCTACAAATACTTGAAATTTTGTACAGTGTTATGCTTTTCTATTGCCCATAGTCTATTGAAAAATGGGCGTTATTGCCGCGCCCCTTTTGGTACTTCCCAATCAAAATGGCCAAAACAAATTAATTTGTCATAATTAATACATCCATAGATTTTTTCAAATAGGCATTGATTTCTTCGTTAGGTTACTATCCTTAAAATAATGGAACCACATTTTTTTGCAACTTTTTTTATATTTTTTATTGTTTTTTCGAGCCAGCAAAAACGATTTAAAAAATCAATTTTTTTTCTAATTATTTTAACGACAGTTACTAAACTACAGCCTCTAGCTGAAAGAGATATTTCCAACATTTATAGCGCTTATAATTTTCTTTAATTCTAATGTTATCACCGCTCCATCGGGCTTACATATACATCAAATAAATGGTCCAAATACTAAATACAATCCTTAAAAATTGGATTTTTAGAAAATATTTTTTAAACAAACAAAACCTAAAAACAGTTTTTTTGTTTCATAAAATAGTAGACCTTAATCTAAACAAAAAAGATTTTAGGTCTCGGACAAAAAAAAATTTTGAATAGTGTTATTAATTTTCTGTAAAGAATAGATCGTTTTTGAAGTGGTCATTTAATTTCAAAAGAGAATATAGAAGAACAATTAAATATAAGTTTAAGTATTGAGGAAACGATAGTAAAGTGGATATTTTTCAAATGATAAAATATATGCTTTTCTAATACAGTTTCCTTGAAAATTATCCTTCGAGGTTGTAAAATACCGAAAAAGACTAGTCTCCAAATTCACCAGTATCAGCATCCCTGATAGATTATACGAATTATTATTATTTATTGTACGTAATTAGATTATCTGATTCAATATTTTTTTAGGTTGCAAAAAATGGTCCTTCGGGATCTGAAAAGGGTAAATTTCAAAATGTATTAAGAGATATCAGAAAAATCTCAAGAGATTGCAAAAATCAGAAAAAATGGTCCTTCGTCTGGCAAAAAGTAAAAATTTCAAAATTGATCGTATATAATATAAAATAAGAAGAATTTTTCAGAACTTATTCCAATTGATCTGATATTAATGCCCTATGAACAAATCGCTTCTGTAGTATATTTGCTGGAAACATAACATTTTTGAATTTACTTTTTTTCTAGAAGTCGAAAATAAAATTTTTAGGCATCGGAAACATTTTTTGGCCATTTTTAAGTCCTCGTGTGACTCAGGACTTAAAAATGGTCCTTCGTTATCAGAAAAGCGTAGAATTCAAAATGTATTCAGAATTATCAGAAAAATCCCAAGAGATTGGTGAAATCAGTAAAAAGTGGTCCTTCGGGTTGTCAAAATTTAACATTTCAAAGTTGATCGTATATAATATAATATTCAAGAAGTGTTCAGAACTTAATCCATCTACTCTGATATTAATGGAAGTAAATTGGTGATTTTTTTATTATCAACATATTTCAATGAAAACACGCCTATTACTCATTGAAGTATATATAAATCCTACTCATCGAGTTACAGGTTTGTATAAGTGACTATGACGTTGTTTTTCCCCAATATCTAAATTGGTCCCATAACTTTCGACACACCCTCTATCAAAGGCATGAACACACAGTCTAAATTAACATTACAAAACTACAGAAGAGCAGCAATTAAATCTGATGCCAAATAGACGACGTCAAGATTTTGTTTTATTTTTATTATTATTATTATTAATGTAGATGTGGTTGTTGTTGTTGCCAGTATTGTTGCTAATGCCAATGTTGCTGTTGTTAATGTTGCTGATACCGCCACAGCCTTTGTCGTCGTCGTTGTTGCTGTCGTCGTCAGCCACTCTGGGCTCTTGGCAAATTGCACAAATGTGACATACAATTGTTACCTCATAATAAAAACTGTTCGTTTGTTTCGTTTTTTTTTTTTTCTTTTCGTTTTATTTCTGTCTTTGCCTTAACAACAGCAACAAAAAAGTGATATAATAATATAAAATGTAAATGTAAATAAATAAATAAAAAGAAGAAACCCACACACAATCATTGCAATAAAAATGTTGTTACGAATTGACAATATTTTCTTAAGATTTATAAGAAATGTATTCTTTTTGGTTAACAACTCAACTCGTTCGACAATGGCCGCAATATTAATGCAATTTGGGTAAAATTTATGTAAACATGAAATGATCACAGAGAGAGAGAGAGAGGGATGGTGTAAAAAATTGGAAGAGGTTACGAGGAGGAAAATTATTACCCTGAAGGGGTTCTTAAAAAAGGAAATGAATTTAAAAAAAAAAAACTTTGAAAATGTTTATATAATTTCACACATTTTGGTCATGTGTATATAATGTGCCATTTTATGGTAGCATTTCAAACTTCAGGTTGGTTTGTTAAGGGACCTGCTCTTTATCGTATATGAGTTTTGTTATTTAACGAACATAAATTTCGAAAATTTCAAAACAAAGACACCTCTTGACCGAAAGCAATGACTAAATATGCTTGAATTCCATAAATTATAAAACAAAATATTTATTTATATGAATTACAATACAAAGTAAATTTATATTTCAATTTTCCGGTCCAGGGAAAAGCCATGTGCTAGATTTTGAAGCGACAGACCAGAGCCTCTGCTGGGAATCGAACCCACGACCCACATACTCATAAGCGAGCACGCTACCAACTCACGTACTGGGGTGCTCTAAAACAAAATATATTTTAATAAAATTTATGTCTATCGCGAAGGACTATTTTGTAGGCTTTTACTGTTAAATATCTCTAGTTCACAAAAACAATAACATCATGTACCAACAATTTTTTTTTGTTTCCGAGACTTAAAAGTTATTTTTTGTAGTTTAAGACGTACTATTTTATGAAACAAAAACAAATAAAAAAATGTATGGTGAAGTTTTTTTAATTCCATTTTTTATGGATGGCTTGTATTTGGTATTTGGAGTAGTATTTGGACCATATTTCTTGAAGTATAAGACCGATATAGACTTGATACCCAATAAATTGAAGAAAAGTATGACCCATTACGATTGAATTATGACCCATTATGAAGTTAATGAGTAGTTGATACAAATACAGGTGCATTTGATATATGATTGCAGTATAGGTGAATTTGCTAATCTTCTCGAAGGACCAAATATGAATACTTTAGTGTATCTCTCATAGTTTTCCTATCTCTCTTCAATTTGCAACATTCAGGAGATTTAAAAACTCTAAAGAGTAAACATTCTTTCATGAGTTTAAAAATTTATATCATTGAATAAAAAAAACATGTAATTCAATAAATGTCATTTTTGTTAGTGTTATTTTTTCCATGCATTTTTCTTCTGTGTACCATTTTGAAGAATTCACATAAAAATTTATCACTGAATTGTGTACACACTTATCACCTGTAGTTTATTACAAAAAGCGTCAACAGGCACGATATATGTATATGTATCCCATATACGAGTATGTATCCCTGAATTTATCGCATACCTGTGCTGAAATGTCTTCATTAATAAAAAAAAAGTGAGAACATAAAAAAGTGTCATAAAAAGGTACACTCACAGACTCGTAACCACTCACATCCTCACATACCCAATGGAAGCGAAAATAAGTGCGCAAAGGAATGCGAAAAATGCTCCAGTAATGTCTGAATATTTGATAAATTACACAAAATCAGTGATTGTGATAAAAATTCAGTACCGGTGATTTATCAGGAAAATTGAGTTAAGCTCTGGAATTTATCAGCTGCAGCAGTATTTGGTGATAGAAGAGCGGGCGTGGGTGATAAAAACGGGAGGAACTAACAGTTTCACCTTTTATGTATGTATGTAAGTGCTGGCAATAAACATTTCATTTAAAATTTAAGCAAAAATTGGAACAAGTTATGTTAGTGAAATAACTTATATCACTGATGTTATACATGTTATAACAAAGCCATGAACTTAATTTTTGGATTTTTTTGTTTGATTTGTTTTTTCCATGTTGTGTGGAAGAAAGAGAAATATTCTTAGAGTAATACGTGTAATATTAATTAAAGTATATTTGTCGCAATTAATGGGATGTGACCAACCATGCCAACAGAGAGGAGACGAACCGTCTCCAACCGTTAAAGTTCATTTTACTAATTGCGGTATTTCTGGTATTAATTTGAAGTGATACATCACTGAATATATATGCCTAGTATACTCATATAAGTATAAGTAATGTGATATATTGTCACAGTACTTATATATATACTACAGAGATATGTATATACTCTCATGTATGTACTACACTATCTCTGTCTTAATTTAAAGACCACAAGTCTAGAGATTATCACAACTTATTTTAAGTTATAATAAATGTTCTCTTAATTTTGCTTCTTTTACAGAATTTATGTTTGTTAAGTTTCAATTTATTTTCTCTCTTTTGTCTAAAACGGTAAAACATTCGGTAACACAGCTAAAACTTCGAAATTTATTTCTGTTGATATATCACAGAATGTATATGTACCTATAGAATATATAAGTATTGTGATATATTGTCACATTAATGTTTCAGACGGTTTTTGGGTGGTGCTAAATTGTCATTAATGATTGATGTCGTTGCGTGTCATTTCAGAAATTTTATTTTCGGTTGGCAGATAATGATGTCCCAATGGCAAAGATTAAATATTTAATACGGAAGAGGATTTAGAGCGTACTTGCTATACATAGGATATTAAATAAAATATTTCTTGATACACATTGTAAAGGTTAATGTGGTAATAAGGTGGCTGATTTCTGTTTAAAGATAATACAAATTTATTTCAATATCAAGTAGCAATAACATGAAATATAACATTCAAATTCTAAGAACACAGTGATAAACAAGTAAGAAAGTTCAGACGGGTAAACCGACTTACGAATCAAATTCAGGCCCAAAAAATAATCGTAAATGTACTTATTTTTTGGGGATTGGGATAGGTAGTATAGAAGTTATTAAAGGATCAGTATTTCAATAAATGTTAACCCTTATTGAGAGGGGTAGTAGAAGGAGTGGACTAATATCGCCAATCTTCGAACTGAGTCTGAGATAGAAAAAAATATTATCGCATGGCAAATTTTAAGTCAATCGGTGACCTCTATCAAGGGTTATCGAGCTCATCAACCAGTAGACAGACGGACATTGTTCAAATGACAAAAACGAATTTCCACCAAACATACACTTTTGGCTCGTAGCAAATGATATATAACCTCCTCTGTAAGGTGAGGGGATAGAAATAGATTATAATATACCACATAATACATTTTAACGCCCGAAATCTCTATGTTCTTAGACTATAAATGGAAGGATATTTGAACATTTTATTGAAGTTTACATACAACGATTTTGTATCAGTGATTTTTGTAAAAATCGAGTTGTGATATCAACATCAGCACTAGTGCACAAATTTCTTAAATTTGTATATCTTCGTTATTATATATTCCAGTATTCTTTGTTATACAGGGTGCTCCGATAAGAGTGATATGATTTCTTTGAAAAAAAAACACACTTACTGTTAAGGAAATTCAAAAGTTTTTTATTTAATGTGAAGTACAATCGATACAATTAAGTTCTACATAAAACGTCATTCTAATGGCCTCCAAGACTTCTTCTGCAGGAACGAATTCGATGAACCCAATTTTTGAGCACTTTTTCCACTAAATCAAGTCGTATGTATGTCAAGAATGGCACGTTCAATATTGACTTGTAAAGCTTGAAGAGACTCTGGTTTATATTGAAAGACCAATGACTTCAAATAACCCCACAAGAGATAGTCTAATGGTGTTAAATCACAACTTCTTGGAGGCCGTTTAATATCACAATTTCTTGAAATAATCGAATCTCCAAACTTTTCTCGGAACAATTCAATTGTTTCATTTGCGGTCAATGACAAAAAGATAACTCTTAACAAGAGCTAACATATTGCTCATGGGTATCAAGGTCGTAGGTCGACATGAAAGTGTTTTTATTTGATTTAAAAAAAATGGACTTAGCATCATTTTCAAATGTGAACGGAAAGTTTATTTTTGCTGTAGCTCCTTAACGGTACGTCGGTTCGGGAATCAGTCAATGCAAAAAGATAGCTCTTAACGGTAGTGTTAAGGTCGTAGTGGAAAGGGTTTTTTTGGATTAAAAAAATGGACTTAGCACAAGTCAAGTTTTATTACTTTCAGGAATTGCCCACTGGACATTAAAATCTGGACCATTATTTATAAAATGGTCCATTTAAAATTGCAATGTTAAGTCACTTTTTTCTCGACATTATTGCAATTTTTAGTGCATTTTTTAAAAAAACGGAATCAATTTCCACAATTTTGGTCCGATTTTCACTTTTCATGGCTTGTTATAGAACTGATGATCTCAAGATTTCATTTTTATAAAAAATTAATCCTTTCAAGGCCGTAGCCCTAATTTCGCGATCGCAGAAACAAAATATTTTGCTTATATACTTAAAACTTATATACGATCAACGCGATATTTTTTTTCGTCCTCACACATATTACATTACTCACAAAGTGAGGTTTACCCGACTGCAATTTTGTTATTTGATCGTTATCTTTATTTTAACATTGATGATCCTTGGTTAATTGTCTCAATTTCTTGTAGTAGAGTATAACTTAATTATAAAATCATCAGTGATACATTTTTATCACTGGTGATTTGTTAATTAAATTTGCGTGTTTGATTTTCCTACTTAAATCAACATGAATGTTGTGTGAGCATTCTATGGGGATTTTCACTTATTATTCCGGTTTTTTTTTTGTATAAACTATTACCACATATATTAATTTGATCGTTATCTGATTTTATCACTGCTGATTCTTCATTAATTGTCTCAATTTCATATATTAGAGTATCATTTTGTTATAAAAATTTATCACTACTAATTCATTACGAGTAAAAGTATATATCGCTCACTCACTTCAAGAGTGGCTTAACTGAAAATTTAAAATATTTGTGGTTGCCTTACAGAAATGGAATTTTATAAATATCCATAAATGAATCTCAACGAAAATAAGTTTATAAGTAAACAATCATAAATCGGAATATTTCACTTTCTATTTTATCTTATTTAACTTTTTATACGGATTTAAAGTTACACATATCGGCAATTATCAATTTTGAGAAAGGACAGTCTTGAAGTAAGTAAGCGATATGTACTTCGGTTTTCCTGTTTTGTTAAAATAACTAGTCTTTCATACAACTCTGATGATAAAAAGTCATCACATACATTATTTTCTTATTATCTGATTTTTTCACTCATGATTCTTCGCGAATTGCCTTAGAATATTGTTATAAAAAATTATCACTGGTGATTTATGACATGCATATCCTTCTAGTTTATAAGAAATAAATGGGATATTTTTAAAAATATTCTCTGGTGACAAAAAATATCACAGATGTCCGTTATCTGGTATTATCATTGGTGATCTTTGACTAATTGTCTCAATTTCGTATATAGTACAGTATTACTTAATGATAAACAGTGTTTAAAATCTATCACTGCTGATATATTAAATACATATCCTTGCATTTTCCACAATTTTTCAACAAATAAGTTGTGTAAGTAAGCAATTATTTGTCTGTTATTTGATTTTATCATTGATTCTTGATAACATTTCTTGTATTCGAGTATGACTTAATTATAAACTGTGATAAAAATGTATCGCTAAAGATTTATTAAATGTCCTTTGTATATATTTTTAATTAAACAAATGACTTTGTAAATTTGTATACCCTCACTTTAGTGTGACGAGGGTATATACGAGTATCATTTGCTATGGCCAAAAAGTGCAAGTGCAACTGAAGTGACCTAAGACCCCAAGTATGTTCGGCGGAAATCCGTTTTGAGCCATTGTAAGCCATTTGAGCAATGTCCGTCCGTCCGTCCGAAAAATGGGTGAAGTGGCCCCTCCCCTTTTGCTACCACCCACACAAAGGGACCATTTTGTAAAAAAAGTTAACAGCTTATAACATTAAAAGCCTACAATTCGGCACAGTGCAATGTATTTAAAGAATCTACTGTTCAGAGAAAAATACGTGTATTTGATAAACCCCTTTTGGTACCTCCCACACAAATTGGCACATTATTTCGTGTAATATTCCATATTACATTACTCACAAAGTCGGTTTACCCGACTGAAACTTTCTTACTTGTTTTGATTTATATATGGTGATATATTTTTTACAGAAATTTATTTTTTCGTTGTCTAGTTTCATCAGTGAAGATTTTTCACTAATCGTCTAATTTTCTTAAATTAGGGCGTTATTTTATAATAAGCTGTGATTACAAAATATCACTAATATTTAATTAATCCATTGGATTTTTTTTCTTTTTTTTTTCTTCCGCCTGTTTTTATCTTTTTGGCAAACTAGTGTTATCATCGTTGATACTTGACTTTTAATATTTTGTGCCTTTATCACAGTTTTGAACAAAAAAAAATAAATATTAATTATATGCAACAAATTAGCAGCATATCAATTCCATTCAAACTTTTACAGTTTGGATTTTTCATCTATTGCAATACACAAATTATCACAGATATTTATTTCTTTATCTGCCAATCAAAAGACTTTTTGTTCACTCTTGTCATCAACGATAATTCTTGATTTATTAACATAATCCCATCCATTAGAGTATTTCTAATAAAAAAAGTATCACTGATGACATATCACTATGATAAAAGTATATCACTGATTAATTTATCGATTTTATATTAATAATTTGTTTATTTAAATGATGTTGTTGCCGATGATTATTGATTTATTACATCAGTTGTATATGTCTATAGTTCAGTTTTATAATAAACTATGATAAAGATTATCACTACCAATTTATTACAGGGTTTTTTTTATAGATTTTCGTTAGCCTTTTACCGATATGATTTATTTTATACATAATAAAATAATTATTTTTTACATTTGTTTATATTGGGGATTAATTTTTATAATGATAAAGATTATCGCTAGCAACTTATTATAGGGTTTTTATTGAGCTTTCGTTAGCCTTTTACCGAAATCATTTATATTATACATATTAAAATAAATATATTTTTTTTTAATTTATTTGTATTGGTTATTTAGTAAAAAAGATTTACATTTGTGTGTTTCATTTTCATAGTTGGGAATATTTTTATGATTATCTCCGTTGATATAAAATAATCACTATATTTTTGTTCATCAAAATCGATCCAGTGATTGTCTTCTCCGAAAGTTTATTTTTATATCTTCCCTTTCAATTTAAATTTATTTTGCATATTTTTCTTATTGTATGTAATATATCACTGCTATACATATATTTCTATCGTTATCCTTAGTTTAACTTTAACTTTTTAATTAATTCAATTAGTGACTTTCGGATCTTAAAGTCTTACTTTAGTTTTTCCCTAGATCTTCTTCAGGCACAAATAAAGAAAAAAAATATCACTTAAAGTTCATTAAACTTTACTTTGTTCTGAGCAGACTTCTTTCTTATTTTGTAATACTTTTCACAAACAAACAAAAAACGAGCAAAAAAATGCAAAGCTGAAAAGCGATGAAACCATTTGCTCAGTTTCATTGTGACACAGTGCAACGACACCCCCTTTTTTGTTCCAAGTAATAGCTGCAGCAGCAGCAATTGTAGAATCAGTATCATCAACAGTACTGTGTTGCTGATGACGAGTGGTGATGTGCCACTGCTACTGTAACTGCAAAACAAGTCCCCCACTCGTGTGAAGAAAAATACTTGGAATTTTTCTACAAATATGAAGAGGAGTAATTGTATGCAATCATATGTTCTACAAATATACACGGAAAAAATATTCAATTTTAAATAGTTTGACGCCAAATAGAACCTCATCATTACAACAAGGATATTATATACTTAAAGTTAAGGCAATTTTCCTAATATTAAGTATGAATTGTTCTTATTTGAAAGATTTGAGTGTTTTTTGTAGTAAAATCTTTAAAGTTAAGCATTTTTTTCAGTGTGCATGAGAACATGTGCATATATCTAGACAGATAGCTATATACGAGGGTGTGATATTTATATATATATCTGTATTTGTGTCAAGCTTTAGAACTCCCTTTTGTTCCTGTTTTGCCAACTGTTTTTGAGACCGTCCGTCTGTCTGTCTGTCCGTCCGGTCCCGTCCTATTATGAAGAGCTGACAATGGAGTCAACTGAAATCTAAGGATGGGGAAGAGCGTAGCAAGCTTTTAAAAATATTAAAGTTTTCCGGGTTATTGTTTCATGATAACTCTCAAGAAAGAATCCCCCGAAACATAGCGACAGACAGACAGACGGAAGAGTGCCGACAACAATTGTCAACCCTTCTTTTATGTGCTGAAGAAGTACTCAATGATTCTTTCAAAACAAAATAAAGAGGGGGAAATATAATTTAATAAAATAAAAAATTTTAAAGCTTTAGTTATTCTTTAATAAAACACAAATAGCAATGAACTTTTGATTTTCACAAGGAACCGCAGACATTAAACCAAAAAAAAAAAATCAAAACAACTGTGATCGTTAAACTTTTTTAATTTAACAAAACGAATCGAGAAAAAACGTAAATAAACAATAGCCATACGTAAAATTCACAAAAGTCATTGACTTTAATTTTTTGCCGTTTTTTTTCGTTCACTCCCGTTCGTTCAATATACGATCCAATCAATTTTGCGGCATGAAATTTCAAATTTTTATACGTTTTTATCTACACACACAACAAGTACATACATGATATACTTGTACTCGCTTATTGCAAATTAAACAATATCAGAAAAATCAGCAAATTTTGTATAAGCAACAAAAGTGATTAAACAGCCAAAGCAGCGGCTTCAAATGACGTCAAATTTGGTCATTAAGTAATTCAATCCGGGATTGTAAATTAACTTTCTTTTGGCAAGAATTAGGTTTGGTTATTATTATCGAATATCAAAATTCGTAAAAAATAACTGCAAAAATATAAGCTTTCAATAAATTTGTTTTAAGCGCCAATGACTAAGCGAAACAATGATTGTTGAATTAGCAAACAAAACAAAAAATATTTTTTTGTATATTTTGGGAAGAGATTTGTGCAAAAACCAAGGAAATATTTTTGTTTAAATAATTGCTAAGTATGGGATAATTAATTAGTAGGAGAAACAAATACCTCAAAAAAAAACAAAAATATACAATAGAAATATGTTAAATTAAAAATCGTAGCGTAAATTGCTGGTTTTAGATTATTAATCAGTACTTTAACTACAAATTAATAATTATTTATAAAACTTGAATTAAATTCTGACTTTAGAATTGCAATCTAAAAAACAACAAGGAACACAAAAATATATACCCAAAGGAATATTGTGAGATATTCAGTTTCTCATTACACTAATTAACAAAAAATAATAAATACTTCTACTAAGTAATCCAGAATCTATTGAATAATAAAATATTCAAAAAAGGTCATCAACGATGAATTTTTTTATAAGAAAAGTCATCAATGATAAACTTTTCTACTTTTTTCTATAAGAAAAGTCATCAACGATGAACTTTTCTATAAGAAAAGTCATCAACGATGAACTTTTCTATAAGAAAAGTCATCAACGATGAACTTTTCTATAAGAAAAGTCATCAACGATGAACTTTTCTATAAGAAATGTCATCAACGATAAACTTTTCTATAAGAAAAGTCATCAACGATGAACTTTTCTATAAGAAAAGTCATCAACGATGAACTTTTCTATAAGAAAAGTCATCAACGATGAACTTTTCTATAAGAAAAGTCATCAACGATGAACTTTTCTATAAGAAAAGTCACCAACGAAGAACTTTTCTATAAGAAAAGTCATCAACGATGAACTTTTCTATACGAAAAGTCATCATCGATGCATTTTTCAATAAGAAAAGTCATCAATGATAAACTTTTCTATAAGAAAAGTCATCAACGATGAACTTTTCTATAAGAAAAGTCATCAACGATGAACTTTTCTATAAGAAAAGTCATCAACGATGAACTTTTCTATAAGAAAAGTCATCAACGATGAACTTTTCTATAAGAAAAGTCATCAACGAAGAACTTTTCTATAAGAAAAGTCATCAACGAAGAACTTTTCTATAAGAAAAGTCATCAACGATGAACTTTTCTATACGAAAAGTCATCATCGATGCATTTTTCAATAAGAAAAGTCGTCAATGATAAACTTTTCTATAAGAAAAGTCATCAACGATGAACTTTTCTATAAGAAAAGTCATCAACGATGAACTTTTCTATAAGAAAAGTCATCAACGATGAACTTTTCTATAAGAAAAGTCATCAACGATGAACTTTTCTATAAGAAAAGTCATCAACGATGAACTTTTCTATAAGAAAAGTCATCAACGATGAACTTTTCTATAAGAAAAGTCATCAGCGATGAACTTTTCTATAAGAAAAGTCATCAACGATGAACTTTTCTTTAAAAAAAGTCATCAACGATGAACTTTTCTATAAGAAATGTCATCAACGATGAACTTTTCTATAAGAAAAGTCATCAACGATGAACTTTTCTATAAGAAAAGTCATCAACGATGAACTTTTCTATAAGAAAAGTCATCAACGATGAACTTTTCTATAAGAAAAGTCATCAACGATGAACATTTCTATAAGAAAAGTCATCAACGAAGAACGTTTCTATAAGAAAAGTCATCAACGATGAACTTTTCTATACGAAAAGTCATCATCGATGAATTTTTCAATAAGAAAAGTCATCAATGATACTCTTTTCTATAAGAAAAGTCATCAACGATGAACTTTTCTTTAAGAACGGTTAACTTTTCTATAAGAAAACGATTAACTTTTCTATAAGAAAATTCGTCAACGATTAACTTTTCTATAAGAAAAGTCATCAACGATGAACGTTTCTATAAGAAAAGTCATCAACGATGAACGTTTCTATAAGAAAAGTCATCAACGATGAACGTTTCTATAAGAAAAGTCACCAACGATGAACTTTTCTATAAGAAAAGTCATCAACGATGAACTTTTCTATAAGAATAGTCATCAACGATGAACTTTTCTATAAGAAAAGTCATCAACGATGAACTTTTCTATAAGAAAAGTCATCAACGATGAACTTTTCTATAAGAAAAGTCATCAACGACGAACTTTTCTATAAGAAAAGTCATCAACGATGAACTTTTCTATAAGAAAAGTCATCACCGATGAACTTTTCTATAAGAAAAGTCATCAACGATGAACTTTTCTATAAGAAAAGTCACCAACGATGAACTTTTCTATAAGAAAAGTCATCAACAATGATTTTTTCTATAAGAATAGTCATCAACGATGAACTTTTCTATAAGAAAAGTCATCAACGATGAACTTTTCTATAAGAAAAGTCATCAACGATGAACTTTTCTATAAGAAAACGATGAACTTTTCTATAAAAAAAGTCATCAACGATGAACTTTTCTATAAAAAAGTCATCAACGATGAACTTTTCTATAAGAAAAGTCACCAACGATGAACTTTTCTATAAGAAAAGTCATCAACGATGAACTTTTCTATAAGAAAAGTCATCAACGATGAACTTTTCTATAAGAAAAGTCATCAACGATGAACTTTTCTATAAGAAAAGTCATCAACGATGAACTTTTCTATAAGAAAAGTCATCAACGATGAACTTTTCTACAAGAAAAGTCATCAACGATGAACTTTTCTACAAGAAAAGTCATCAACGATGAACTTTTCTACAAGAAAAGTCATTAACGATGAACTTTTCTATAAGAAAACGATGAACTTTTCTATAAAAAAAGTCATCAACGATGAACTTTTCTATAAAAAAGTCATCAACGATGAACTTTTCTATAAGAAAAGTCATCAACGATGAACTTTTCTATAAGAAAAGTCATCAACGATGAACTTTTCTATAAGAAAATTCATCAACGTAGAACTTTTCTGTAAGAAAAGTCATCAACGATGAACTTTTCTATAAGAAACGTCATCAGCGATGAACTTTGCTATAAGAAAAGTCATCAACGATGAACTTTTCTATAAGAAAAGTCATCAACAATGAACTTTTCTATAAGAAAAGTCATCAACGATGAAATTTTCTATAAGAAAAGTCATCAACGATGAACTTTTCTATAAGAAAAGTCATCAACGATGAACTTTTCTATAAGAAAAGTCATCAACGATGAACTCTTCTATAAGAAAAGTCATCAACCATGAACTTTTCTATAAGAAAAGACATCAACGATGAACTCTTCTATAAGAAAAGTCATCAACGATGAACTTTTCTATAAGAAAAGTCATCAACGATGAACTTTTCTATAAGAAAAGTCATCAACGATGAACTTTTCTATAAGAAAAGTCATCAACGATGAACTTTTCTATAAGAAAAGTCATCAACGATGAACTTTTCTATAAGAAAAGTCATCAACGATGAACTTTTCTATAAGAAAAGTCATCAACGATGAACTTTTCTATAAGAAAAGTCATCAGCGATGAACTTTTCTATAAGAAAAGTCATTAACGATGAACTTTTCTTTAAGAAAAGTCATCAGCGATGAACTTTTCTTTAAGAAAAGTCATCAGCGATGAACTTTTCTATAAGAAAAGTCATCAGCGATGAACTTTTCTATAAGAAAAGTCTTCAACGATGAACTTTTCTATAAGAAAAGTCATCAACGATGAACTTTTCTATAAGAAAAGTCATCAACGATGAACTTTTCTATAAGAAAAGTCATCAACGATGAACTTTTCTATAAGAAAAGTCATCAACGATGAACTTTTCTATAAGAAAAGTCATCAACGATGAACCTTTCTATAAGAAAAGTCATCAACGATGAACCTTTCTATAAGAAAAGTCATCAACGATGAACTTTTCTATAAGAAAAGTCATCAACGATGTACTTTTCTATAAGAAAAGCCATCAACGATGAACTTTTCTATAAGAAATTACATCAACGATGAAATTTTCTATAAGAAAAGTCATCAATGATTATTTTTTCTTTTAGAAAAGTCTTCAAAGATGAATTTTTCTATTAGAAAAAGTCATCAATGATGAATTTTTCTATTAGAAAAGTCAGCAACGATGAATTTTTCTATTACATTTATTTTCTATTCTATTTGATTTATATTAATTTAGCAGAACTTTTTAAAAAAAAGCGCCATTGTGCTGTTAGTCTCAGTTTGCATATTCCAATAACCCTGCGGCATATTTATAAAATGTTCCTAATAGAATATTTTATAGTATTCTGACCTCAATTTCCATTAAACTTTGAGATTTCTGCAATTAGTTGCATGTGAAATGAAATTTTCAAGTTTTTTGCTGAAATTCTATTTTCTGTACACTTGAAACAAATTGAACATAATTATTGTTGCTTGATGATGTTGTAGCTGCAGTTGTTGATGTTTGGCAATGTTTTCCATGAAATGCTATTTACATTTTAACATAATTTTGCTATCGAAATTTTGTATCTGCCCTTTTGAGGTTTATTTTACAACCTAAATTCAATCAATACTGCTATGATGATGTTGTTGCTCAACTGCTAAGAGAGACACGGAGACCTTCACTTTAAACAACACCCGGAGGAGGGGATGGTGACGCCCCTGGAAATTGTTTACCAAACTACATGACGTTAATAAAATGCAATGAAAAAAAGGCAAATAAAAAATGTAATAAAATCTGTTAGGAAAATCTTAACAAAATCGGAAAAAACACATACGTGCATTTGCACAAAACAAATATTGACCACTTCAAATGGAAGTTAAATGGCATTTGAAAGCACCTTTTTCGAAAAATCCTATTAAAAATTCTAAACACTTATGGGCAATTTACATTAAACCCACCCATTTGCGAGTGGAGTATTGTTAATAATGTACAAATGACGACAGAGGAGAAATTTGTTTGTAAAACTTACCTTTTTTAAATTTGATTATCGATATTGTATTGTGAGAATTGCGTTGCTTTGCGTTGTTTAAGTGAATCTGAAAAGAGTAAAAATCCAATGGAAATTAATCAAAAGAATTTTATTGCATGTGAAAAAGTTAATATATGTATGTACGATATGTCCATTATTGTAGGGATATCAGTGCTGTGTATCGGAATAAAGCACTTCATTAAAATTCATTACAACATTTTTTTCCTTAACGCAATCAATTAATTAAAGGCCAATAGGTAGGAAAGCAGTCAGTCAGCTAGATGGAGTGATATTGGGGTGTAACGAAATCAAATCGCTGATGACTTTTCTTATAGAAAAGTTCATCGTTGATGACTTTTCTTATAGAAAAGTTCATCGTTGATGACCTTTCTTATAGAAAAGTTCATCGTTGATGAATTTTCTTATAGAAAAGTTCATCGTTGATGACTTTTCTTATAGAAAAGTTCATCGTTGATGACTTTTCTTATAGAAAAGTTCATCGTTGATGACTTTTCTTATAGAAAAGTTCATCGTTGATGACCTTTCTTATAGAAAAGTTCATCGTTGATGACTTTTCTTATAGAAAAGTTCATCGTTGATGACTTTTCTTATAGAAAAGTTCATCGTTGATGACCTTTCTTATAGAAAAGTTCATCGTTGATGACTTTTCTTATAGAAAAGTTCATCGTTGATGACTTTTCTTATAGAAAAGTTCATCGTTGATGACCTTTCTTATAGAAAAGTTCATCGTTGATGACTTTTCTTATAGAAAAGTTCATCGTTGATGACCTTTCTTATAGAAAAGTTCATCGTTGATGACTTTTCTTATAGAAAAGTTCATCGTTGATGACCTTTCTTATAGAAAAGTTCATCGTTGATGAATTTTCTTATAGAAAAGTTCATCGTTGATGACTTTTCTTATAGAAAAGTTCATCGTTGATGACTTTTCTTATAGAAAAGTTCATCGTTGATGACTTTTCTTATATAGAAAAGTTCGTCGTTGATGACTTTTCTTATATAGAAAAGTTCGTCGTTGATGACTTTTTTTATATAGAAAAGTTCGTCGTTGATGACTTTTCTTATATAGAAAAGTTCATCGTTGATGACTTTTCTTATATAGAAAAGTTCATCGTTGATGACTTTTTTAATAGAAAAATTCATCGTTTATGACTTTTCTTATAGAAATGTTCATCGTTGATGGCTTTTCTTATAGAAAGGTTCATCGTTGATGACTTTTCCTATAGAAAAGTTCATTGTTGATGACTTCTCCCATAGAAAAGTTCATCGTTGATGACATTTCCTATAGAAAAGTTCATCGTTGATGACTTTTCTAATAGAAACGTTCATCGTTGATGACTTTTTTAATAGAAAAGTTCATCGTTGATGACTTTTGTAATAGAAAAATTCATCGTTTATGACTTTTCATATAGAAATGTTCATCGTTGATGGCTTTTCTTATAGAAAGGTTCATCGTTGATGACTTTTCTTATAGAAAAGTTCATCGTTGATAACTTTTCTTATAGAAAAGTTCATCGTTGATGACTTTTCTTATAGAAAAGTTCATCGTTGATGACTTTTCTTATAGAAAAGTTCATCGTTGATTACATTTCTTATAGAAAAGTTCATCGTTGATGACTTTTCTTATAGAAAAGTTCATCGTTGATGACTTTTCTTATAGAAAAGTTCATCGTTGATGACTTTTCTTATAGAAAAGTTCATCGTTGATGACTTTTCTTATAGAAAAGTTCATCGTTGATGACTTTTCTTATAGAAAAGTTCATCGTTGATGACTTTTCTTATAGAAAAGTTCATCGTTGATGACTCTTTTTATAGAAAAGTTCATCGTTGAAGACTTTTTTTTATAGAAAAGATCATCGTTGATGACTTTTCCTATAGAAAATTCATCATTGATGGCTTTTATTATAGAAAGATTCATCGTTGATGACTTTTCTTATAGAAAAGTTAATCGTTGATGACTGCATGTTTGGATCCACCAGAAATTTAATTACAATTTCTTCCGTTTTTTTACTTGTTTCTACCAAAAAAATTATGAATATAATTCTGCATATTTTTGGTAATAAAACTTTCCATAGGTATGCATTTTGGTACCATTTACGTGCATTAAACCCCCGAATACAGATCCGAAAATTGTACCACAAATGTTTACTTTGTGTTTTTCTCTTCTATTTCGTTCCACCATCAATTTAAGTATTTTTTCTTCATATTTTATATTTTAGAAAGATATTTAGCACAACGTTAGAAGTAGTGTTTTCCACAAAAATACTTTCTTTTACTGTTTCTCTAAAAAAAATGGCCGAAAAGTGTACCACAAATTGATTTTATCAACAATTTCTTTATATTTTATATTTATATTGTAAATATAAGGTAGGGTTTCTTTAAAAGACATTTTGTTACTATTTCTCTAAACAAAATACCCGAAAAGTGTACCACAATTTATTGTGGAGCTCTTTTTGCCATCATTTGATTAATGCAGTGTGGCGACACACCCTAATAAACTCCCACGCATGTTTTTTTGTTTTTACTTTGTGAACTCTTCTCCACATTATAGACAGACAATCAGGCGTTGGCAGACTTGCCGGTCTCTCCACACAATAGGAAACTATACTAGACTTGCCACAAGCATTACTATTAAAAATTAATTTATGCCCAAGTGGTGGCAGCTGTCTTCCTGAGGAGTTGGGAGGCAGTTGTGAAGAAAATCATTCAACTCAATCATGTTTAAAATGCTCACTACCAATAACTTTTGCTGTTGATTTTCCTTTGTATTCCCATGATTTTTTCCTAGTAAATATTTCTTCCTTTTTTTAGCTCTTCAAAGCCCGCAACAGGATTTAAACTATTGACTTAAGTACTTCCTGCGTTCATCATTATATTCCTTTACAAAATACACACACACTTACTTCGAGTCAAGTCAAGTCGACTCGAGTTGTGTTGAATGTGACAGCTAGAGAAAACCCACAACAAACAACTCCACACTCACGCGATTTTGAGGGGGCGAAAACTACATCAAACTACATTTGAGGCAAAGTCGTTGTTATGTGATGGGTCTTTACCCTCTTCGTGCCCTGACCCACTCCCCCCTTCCTGGCAATGGCTTCCCGGTAATAAGTGGGAGTATTTGGTGTGGTTTTGTCTGCTTCAAAGGAAGGCCTGGAAAGGCGCGGAAAGAAATACGGAAACCTACAAACCAAAACACGCAACCATTCCAAAACTGATACAGATTTTTGAAGAAAGGGTGTGTTTTGCGTTCGTATAGACTCTATGCTCTATGCCACTAAAGGGATACTTTTCAAACTTAATTTGTGCGGAAATTAAGAACGACTTTAGATGTCAGAAACTGTCATTGAAATGATGAAAGCAAAGGGTTTTTTGTGGTGGTTTACTGTGAATGGAAAATTGTCCGCAAAATACTTTCAAGGGGTTCATTTCATCCCATTAATACCGCTCTAATATAGTCCCTTATAGCCTAAATGATGTGGGTAAATATTGTAAGATTTTCTAATGGAAATTCTTATGATATTGGCATTAACAAAATGGAAATTGTGTTAAGAGGATAGCCTAAGTGTATCTCAATCGTAGGCTATTATGAATAAGTAGATTTTTAAAGGATTATTGAGGAATTTTTGAGCAATAAATTAGATGATTAGTTGTGTATTAAAAAGACAACAACAGATATGCAAAATCGATATTGGGTGTTTATCTGCTACAATAATTTTATTGTAATGAAGATTATATCTATCTAAGGTAAATCCATCGAAATTGTTTTGTGGCAGTGCGCGTTAAGATGCGATGTTATGCTGCTGCAGTGCTAGGAGACCAAGCTTCCACTCACGGCCAGACCAAAAATTTCAACTTTGAAAAATTAAATAGACATTTTTTCATAAACATCCTCATAGCATTTGCATTACTTTATGAGCACTGGAGAGAATGTACCACCAAATAATTAATTAAATGAAAATCCAATATAAAACCAGTAAGGAAAGGCAGAAAGTTGGGCGGGGCCGACTATATAATACCCTACACCTCCCTAACAATGCGATAAGGGTTATTGCGATAATAATTTGGAATAATTGGTAAATGGGTAAGAACATATATATGTGGATATATCTAATTCTGAACCGATAATCGGTAAATTAAGCAATATTCGTTCCTAAATTGAGAAACATCTTTCTGGAGAATTTTATAATGATCGGAAGTAAAGTACAACTTCTATAGCGCTTTGTAACCAAATCAGGAGGAACATATATATGGAGCTTATATATAAATCTGAATCGATTTTCCCTGAATACTCATTCATGTAAAATAGAAACCTCTTTCTGTCGAATTTCGTACTGATCGGATATAAAATACAGTCTCTACAGCGCTTGAATGTCAAATCGGTGCTAACATATATATGGGGGCTATATACAAATCTGAACCGATTTCCCCCAAATTTTGTATTGTATCTAAGTGTATCACGAGACTACTCTCTGTCAATTTTTGTACAAATCGGTTACAAAATGTTGCTTATACAGTGCATATATGCCAAATCGGAGGTACATATATATGGGAGCTATATGTAAATCTAAACCGAGTTTAACCAAATTCAATAGGGATCGTCCTTGGGCCTAAAAAAAGATATGTGCAAAGTTTCGTTGAGATCGGACCATAATTGCGACCTGTACTTTGATTACAAGAATACGTCTACAGACAGACAGACAGACAGACGGACAGACAGACGGACATAGCTAAATCGACTCAGCAAGTGATTACAAGTCGATCGGTATAATAAACAATGGGTCTATCTCTTCTCCTTTTGGGTGTTACAAACAAATGCACAAAGTCATAATACCCTGTACCACAGTGTGGTGTAGGGTATAATTACTTCTTGATCGCAGATGCAATTGCATCTTCACCACTTTTCTGCGAGTTATTTTTTTGGTGAGTAGCTTTAATTAATTCCTTGCATCAATAACACTTAAGTAGTGTTAATTAAATCACTTTAAACTCCACAGAATTTAACACATCTTCATGAATGATTCTCCGAAACATATCAAATATTACCCGATTTAACGATATGTTTCATGTCTTCACTTAATTTAAGCCACCAGCCACAAAAGAAAAAGTTAATTGATTCTTTTATTATATTTCAAGATCAATAATCATGAATTCCATTCAACTAATCTACAATCGAAGGAAAACCTTGACTTTTTACAACAAAAAGAAAAAAACTAATTTAATTCTAAGAAAATCTTAACTATTTAATGAACAAATTGATGCTTTAACTTATACTACATGAAGTTCTTTAGTCTTTTGAACTTAGGACACATTTTTTGCTTAAGACTCATAGTTGGCCTTTAAGCCAAGTCTTAATCATGTGGCTTGAAGAAAAACTTAGCCGAACAAAAAATACCAAATTATTTAGTACTGAAATTATTTCTTGGATTTAGTCTATAATCGTTGTGTAGCAGTAGAAAACAAAAAGCAAAAGATAAATGATTAAAATTGTTTAAATTTAACATTGAAACCTATCCCAAAGTTATAAGAAATATTTAGAAACAAAAACTAATAGCGAACCGAAACAAAAGGCAACTCAAGTTAGTATTCAGTGGTTTCATTGTTTTTCTTTCTTCTGACGGGTTTTGTTCAAACTCTTTCGTTTTTTTTCAAATTCAACGTATATCTACGAGTTTATATATGACGGATAAGAAACGTCATCAACAATTCAGTAGCGAAGTCATTAATCACAGACTCTAATAGTCATTCAAGAGAACAAAAAACTAAAGAAAAAAAATATCAAAGTTAGCCACAGCCTCTGCGGCGGTTTTAGACTCGTACTAACAACAATGGACCTTAAACTATTCATGCTTACTTGTAATATTTTAAATTAGATAATATTTTTAGAAGAAAAAGCAAAACAACACACAACCGACCAGACCAGACAAAACCTGTTTCTATTCGACACTTCAGAAATGATTTGATAACATTAAATTACAAGTTAAGGAGGGAAAAAAACTAAGCAATAAAAAAAGATAATAATGATTACCAATTAACACCACGGGGCCTTTTAATGTGAATAGTGAATACTCGAGAAGAAAACAAAACAGGTAGACTAAGTATATCTTAGGGCACAGAACTTAATGTTGGAACTTCAATTTGTCTTTTTTTAAACACACACAAATGACAAGAAGCTATGGGGTCTCCACCAAAAATAATCATAAATCAAAGATGTGACAAAAAATGCTTATGGAAAATCTAAACATTTGGATAATTTAAAATGTTTAATACTTTTTTAAGTTTGAACATATTTTTCCTATTTTTAATGACATCTACATGTGGTATAACGATAAGATTTATTTTCGGAGAGTGAAGGAAGTATTTTGGGGAAAAGAAGGCAATCAATTCAAAGAGGGCTGATGAATTGCCCACAAAAATAAAAAAATACCTTATCAAATCTAACGAAAGGGGTGGGGAAACTTCGACCGGTTTTCTCAAGATGATAGCGACTAACAAAATATTAATATGATATTCGCATATGTGGTATAGAAGTTATTAGACAATCAACATTTTTCGCTACATTTTAAACTTTTGTGAGGGAGGTTCTGTACAACATACAAAATATTATTACCATCTTTACGAGAGTTATCGCGGGCACAGATATATAGACAGAAGGAAATACCAGAGTCGACCTCTGAGGCTTTCCTCTATACTAGGTCTTCCTCTATACTAGAGTCCACCACTGAGGTCTTCCTCAATATTAGAGTCGACCTTTGAGGCTTCCTCTATACTACAGTTGACCCCTGAAGTCTTCCTCCAAACCAGAGTCGACCTCCGAGGTCTTCCTTCATTCCAGAGTCGACCTCTGAGGTTCGATGAGAATCGATCTTTGAGGTGTTTCTCGATACAAGAGTCGAACTTTCAGGTTTTCCTCCATACTAGAGTCGATCTCTGAGGTCTTCCTCTATACTAGAGTCTACCTCTGAGATTTTCCTCTGTACTAAAACAGACCTCTGAGGTCTTCCTCTATACCAGTGTCTACCTCTGAGGCTTCTTCCATACTAGAGTCAACCTTTGAGGTCTTCCTTTGTACTAAATCCAACCTCTGACGTCTTCCGCTGTACTAGGATGACCTCTGAGGTCTTCCCCTATACTACAGTCGACCCATGAGGTCTTCCTCTATACTACAGTCGACCTCTGAGGTCGTCCTCTATACTAGAGCCGACCTCTAAGGTCTTCCTCTATACTAGAGTCGACCTCTGAGGTCTTCCTCTATACTAGAGTCGACCTCTGAGGTCTTCCTCTATACTAGAGTCGACCTCTGAGGTCTTCCTCTATACTAGAGTCGACCTCTGAGGTCTTCCTCTATACTAGAGTCGACCTCTGAGGTATTCCTCTATACTAGAGTCGACCTCTGAGGTCTTCCTCTTTACCAGAGTCGACCTCTGAGGTATTCCTCTATACCAGAGTCGACCTCTGAGGTCTTCCTCTATACTAAAGTCGACCTCTGAAGTCCT
This sequence comes from Eudasyphora cyanicolor, assembly GCA_963930755.1. Lineage (NCBI taxonomy): Eukaryota > Metazoa > Arthropoda > Insecta > Diptera > Muscidae > Eudasyphora > Eudasyphora cyanicolor. The sequence goes on from OZ005737.1 coordinate 8,792,634, forward strand.
CCTCTATACTAGAGTCGACCGCTGAGGTCTTTCTCTGTACAAGATTCCACTTCTGAGGCCTTCCTCTATACTAGAACAGACCTCTGAGGTCTTCCCCTGTACTAGAGTAGACCTCTGAGGTCTTCCTCTATACTAGAGTCGACCTCTGAGGTCTTCCTCTGTACTAGAGTACACCTCTGAGGTCTTCCTCTATACTAGAGTCGACCTCTGAGGTCTTCCTCTATGCTAGAGTCGACCTCTGAGGTCTTCCTCTATACTAGAGTCGACCTCTGAGGTCTTCCTCTATACTAGAGTCGACCTTTGAGATCTTCCTCAACACTAGAGTCGACCTTTGAGATCTTCCTCAACACTAGAGTCGACCTCTGAGATCTTCCTCAACACTAGAGTCGACCTCTGAGGTCTTCCTCTATACTAGAGTCGACCTCTGAGGCCTTATTCTATACTACAGTCGACCTCTGAAGTCTTCCTTTATAATGGAGTCAGCCTCTGACGTCTGCTTCCATACCGAATCGATCTCCGAGTTCTGCTTTATACTAGAGTCGGCCACTGAGTTCTCCTCAGTAATAAAGTCGTTTCATGAGATCTTCTTGTATACTAGAGTGGATCTCTGAGGCCTATCCTTATCAGAGTCCATCTATGAAGTATTTCCCTATACTAGAGTCGACCTCTGAGGTCTTCCTCTATACTAGAGTCGACCTCTGAGGTCTTCCTCTATACTAGAGTCAACCTCTGAGGTCTTCCTCTATACTAGAGTCAACCTCTGAGGTCTTCGTGTATACTAGAGTCGACGTCAGAAGTTTTCCTCTATACTAGAGTCGACCTCTGAGGTCTTCCTCTATACTAGAGTCGACCTCTGAGGTCTTCCTCTATACTAAAGTCGACCTCCGAGGTCTTTCTCTATACTAAAGTCGATCTCTGAGGTCTTCCTCTGTACTAGAATCGACGTCTGAAGTCTTTCTTTATACTAAAGTCGACCTCTGAGGTTTTTCTCTATACTAGAGTCGACCTCATCTAGACTAGAGTCAACCTCTGCGGGTTACTCTATACTAGAGTCGACCTCTAAGGTCTTCCTCTATACTAGAGTCAACCCCTGAGGACTTCCTCTATGCAAGATACGACCTCTGGGGTTTTCCTCTATACTATAGTCGACCTCTGAGGTCTTCCTTCATACTAGAGTCAACCTCTTTTTCTCTACTAGAGTCGACCTAAACTTCTTCTATACTATTGTCGACGTCTGAAACCTTCCTCTATTATAGAGTTGACCTCTGAGGTCTTCCGCTATAATAGGGTCGTTATCTGAGGACTTCCTCTATACTAGAGTCGACCTCTGAGGTCATCCTCTACAATAGTTTATCTCTGAAGCATTACTCTATAGCAGGGTCGACGTCTGAGGTCATCCTCTATACTAGAGTCGACCTCTGAGGTCTTCCCCTGTACTAGGGTCGACCTCTGAGGTCATCCTCTATACTAGAGTCGACCTCTGAGGTCTTCCTCTATACTAGAACCGACCTCTGAGGTCTTCCTCTGTACTAGAGTCGACCTCTAAGGTCTTCCTCTATACTAGAGTCGAGCTCTGAGGTCTTCCTCTATACAAGAGTCGACCTCTGAGGTCTTCCTCTATACTAGAGTCGACGTCTGAGGTCTTCCTCTAAACTAGAGTCGACCTCTGAGGTCATCCTCTAAACTAGAGTCGACCTCTGAGGTCTTCCTCTATACTAGAGTCCACCTCTGAGGTCTTCTGTAATTTTCTAATAATTTATGTATCTACTTTTTAGTTTATTTTCCTTTTATATTAATTCGCTGTAATACTTATACAACCTCATTATAATTTTATCTGTTGTTTTTTAATTTAACCTCTGCAAAGTTCATTTGTTAATGTTATTTGCAATTCCAAATCTATTGACGTTAGGAAAAACAACACAAATATGTATGTATATTTTAAAATACTCGTCTTTGGTGTTTTTCTAAAATCACCTTCGCTGTAAGGTGACTTGTAGAAAATTACAAAATTTCAATATAGCTTTGATAGATTCAAGTGATTGGATTTCTTGTAACTAATTTATCTTTCGTAAATAACCAATCAATGCCATGTCAAGTGGAATGTTTTTTTTTTTTTATTTTTGTTCTGATGGACTTACAATATTCATCCTTCTTCATTGAACAGATATTGGATTGAACCTCCAGCAAAAGCAATTTACGACGTAAATACGTTTCAAATTGTTGGCCAACGTCATTCCATTTCGTTCCATTCCATTGAGTGGTAATTAATTTGAATAGAATTTCAGACGTTTTTAATATTCCCAACGCATTTGGCGTGTGTTGGCTCTTTGACCATAAATAGAACAGTATTGAATTTATTTCAGTTTCACTATGAATTTATCTGCGCTATATGGTTGGCTGCGGCTCATTAGTGTAATGTAAAATAGTTTTATAGTTAAGCCACAAACAAACACTTCATTTGTCGAGGCAATGGAATTCATTGGTTGCTGTATTGGCTATTTTTTATGATTTTATAATTTTTTAAATGTTCTTTGGGAAAAAACTAAAATCATTAAATCATCATCAACTGCAGACGGACTGGTGTTGACTGTTTTAGCCATTTTAGATGAACTCAAGATGAAAAATACCTTTCAGAAGAGTTGGGACAACAACAGAAAAACAAGGCAAACTGGGCGTTTCTTTAGGAGGGGCCGAGGGAGGAGGAGGGCAAAGCAAATGGTGGCAACATGCATAAAGTGTGGCCTGGCTTTGTCATCATCATTATGGCTGCCGACAATGTGACCACTTTTAAAGCCCCTAAGGAGGAGGAGGAGTGGTGAAGGGGGCCCGGGAAAACTGGCCGTAACAGTTGGAAAAGTACAACAACAACGAAAAATAAATCTGGAGAGCTGCACGAAAAACATTACTTGTCATGTGCCATTGTTGTTGAACAAACGAACGTTCCTCTGTTCCATGACTGAGGCTGGGGCAGCCGCCGCACTAGCCGTCGTCGTCATGATGCAGTTTTCTTGTCTTTTTCTAAGTACCTGGCAGTTTTTTTTTTCATTTCTGGTTGTAGGAAAAATAGTAAAACAGCTGAAAAACTGGTCATTGTAAGGCACCACCAAAACAGCTCCACCATTCCATTACATTACACACACTTCAGACCACAGCTCACAATGCATAAATGAACAGACAGACGAACGGAGAGGCAAAACAAAACTTGGCTTGACTGTTGGCTTCATTGTTAAAGCTTTGTTTAGCGTGTAAATAGCGATTTTTCTATTCTATGGAGTGACATTGAACAAAAAACAAAACAAATCATTATAGAAAAAAACTCAAACGAGAAAAAAACTTAATGCTTTTGTTCTTTCTTGTCTTTAAAACAAAACAGAAAAAAACTTAATGCACTTTTTCTTCTCGCGCAAAGACTGATGGACAAGACGAGAATCATACCATGCAAATTCGTATAAATAAAACTTTTTATGTGATTGATTTTGAACAGAAAAACTCAACTCATAAGTGAGCTATGAGTCCAGAGTTAATTATCGCCGCCAGTGACTATTAATGGACTTTAAAACAAATACTATATAATTTCTTAATTACTGCCATACTTGACTTAGTTATATAAGTTTTTAAAACCATACATTTATGTGGAAGTGAGTCATGGAACATGTGAGAGTGAAGACATAAACCCAGTGCAGATATTCACAAACCGATGCTTGCGAAGAATCTTAAGAATATTTTGGCCAACAACAATCTCCAGAAATGACAAAAATGCATTTGCAAACTACAGATTCGAGGTATAGAATAGATAATAATAGACCTCAGAGATTGACTCTAATATAGAGGAAGACCTCAGAGGTCAACTCTAGTATAGAGGAAGGCCTCAGAGGTCGACTCTAGTGTAGTGGAGGAAATCAGAGGTCGCCTCTAGTATAGAGGAAGACCTCAGAGGTCCACTTTAGTAAAGAGGAAGACCTCAGAGGTCGAATCTAGTATAGAGGAAGACGTCAGAGGACGACTCAAGTATAGAGGAAGACTTATGGTGTTTTCTTTTGTGCCAAAAAATGCTACAGTTTTTATGCCTTTCGCCCCAAAAATGCCTTTTTGTCTTCGATTGTAAAATAAATGCTGCACTGTGAAAGGGTTTCGTTTTCTTTTGTGAAAAATGTCGCACTTGCACGGGGCAAAAAAGCAAGATTTCAGCCCTGTATTTAATCGAAGGGGTGGACGCTGCCCTACAAAACAGATGTTTTTTCGGCGTCGAGCGAATAGCCTAAATAACCGCGTGTGTCCGTGCGTGCTTTTTATAATGAAGTTTGGTCAGATGCTTTATTTAGGCGGCGCCGTGGAGTATTCTTTGTTTTTAGTTTACTTTTAGTGAGTTAAAAGGCTAGTTTTTTGCATTTTTGTTATCGATTCTGACCATAAAAAATGCAGCAGTACAAGAGGGTGTAGGCGACATTATTAAAATGCTGCTCTCTGACAGGGCAACATCTTTTTTTAGAAACGAAAACACCATTAGAGGTCGACTCTAGTATAGAGAAAGTCTTCAGATGTCGACTCTAGTATAGAGGAGAACACCTCAGAGGTCGACTCTAGTATAGAGGAAGTCCTCAGATGTCTACTCTAGTATAGAGAAAGTCCTCAGATGTCGACTCTAGTATAGCGGAAGACCTCAGAGGTAGACTCCAGTAGAGAGGAAGACCTTAGGAGTCGACTTCACTAGAGGAAGACGTCAGAGGTCGACAATAGTACAGAGGAAGATCTTAGAGGTCAACTCTATTATAGAGGAAGACATTAGAGCTCAACTCTAGCATAGAGAAAGAAATCAGAGGTCGCCTCTAGTATAGAAGAAGACCTCAGAGGTCGACTCTAGTATATATGAAGACCTCAGAGGTCGACTCTAGTATATATGAAGACCTCAGATGTCGACTCTAGTATAGAGGAAGACCTCAGAGGACGACTCTGGTACAAAGGAAGACCTTAGAGGTCGACTATAGTATATAGAAAGACCTCAGCGGTCGAATCTAGTATAGAGAAAGACCTCACAGGTCGACCTTAGGATAGAGGAAACCTCAGAAGTCGACTTTAATACAGGGGAAGAAATCAGAGGTCGCCTCTAGTATAGATGAAGACCTCCGAGGTCGACTCTAGGAAAGAGGAAGACCTCAGAGGTCGACTCTAATAGAGAGGAATTCCTCAGAGGTCGACTCTAATATAGAGGAAGTCCTCAGAGGTCGACTCTAATATTGAGGAAGTCCTCAGAGGTCGACAATAGTACAGAGGACGATCTTAGAGGTCAACTCTATTATAGAAGAAGACATTAGAGCTCAACTATAGCATAGAGGAAGAAATCAGAGGTCGCCTCTAGCATAGATGAAGACCTCCGAGGTCGCCTCTAGTATAGATGAAGACCTCCGAGGTCGAATCTAGTAAAAAGGAAGACCTCAGACATCGACTCCACTATAAAAAAAGACTGCAGAGGTCGACTCTAATATAGAGGAAGTCCTCAAGGTCTTCCTCTATACTAGAGGCGACCTCGGAGGTCCACTTTAGTACACGGAGGAAAAAAACGGCCTCTGTAACATATTGCCCCAAACATATTTTGCAGGCAACATATATATGTTTGGAGCAGCTCCCAAACATATTATGTTTGGGGTAGCGGTAATGTTCCCAAACATTTATATGATTGTATGTAATCATATATATGCTTATGTCCAAATATTTATATGATTGTGTGTAATCATATATATGCTTATGTCAAAACATTTATATGATTGTATGTAATCATATATATGATTGCATTTAATCATGTATATGATTGTATATTGTTGTTTTTTATCAAAAGTCTGAACCCTTTGTGACGCACCTATAATATATTTATAAAATTCTAGTCTAATGTTCCATTAATTATCCATTATTCGGACTGCGGACTATGCCACTTTTCTTTCAACTTGGTTGGTAGCTCCGTTGATCCACCCCATTGACTGAAAAATGTCAACACCTTATACCACTGGCTATATAGAGTCAACGAGAATTATATGCACAGCGTGTATTTTAATTTACTTTCATGTTACACCCGAAACAAGAAAGTATAAGCATAGCCATATATTCATTCTGACTGGCTGTGGCTGTCAATGGTTGTATGTGGGTGCGTGCGTGTGTTCGCTGTGATGGCTTAGCACAGTGGATGCTCTATGAGTCACATAATTGGGCTCTCAGAGAGTAATACTCTCTAAAACTCTAAAAAATATGTTCTAATATATTATTTTGCCAAAAATATGTTAGGACACAATCACATATTTTTTTCTCCGTGTATAGAGGAATACCTCAGAGGTCGGCTCTCGTATAGAGGAAGTCCTCACAGGTCGACTCTAGTATAGAGGAAGACCTCAGAGGTCGACTCTAGTATAGAGGAAGACCTCAGATTTCGACTCTAGTATAGAGGAAGACCTCAGAGATCGTATAGAGGAAGACCGCAGAGGTCGATTGTAGTATAGAGGAAGACCTCAGAGGTCGACTCTAGTATAGATGAAGACCTCAGAGGTCGAATCTAGTATAGAAAAAGCCCTTAGAGGTCGACTCTAATATAAAGACTGTTCTCAAAGGTCGACTCTAGAATAGAGGAAAATCTCAGATCTTAAAAAGTAATATATTCCATGATTTTATATTTAAAATGAAAACAATTTACTAAATATTAAAGAAATTGTCTTAATTTTAATTACCCCAAGCCATTGTTTTAAAGATTAGGACTTGTTGGGAGCAAAGTCTTTAAAATAATAAATTTTTTCACATATTGTTCAGTGAAATCGAGCATTAACTAAAGCTTTACCTCCAACTTTGAACAATGTGTCCCTCACTGAAAATCTTCTCAGAAATATGCTGATTTATCTGTAAGCAATTGAGTATGTAATGCATTCAAGTGTTTGTTTACAGTCACGTCGATCATTTGGTCTGATGCGTTCGATGGTCGTGTATCAATTACCTTCACGGCATTTGCCACTTCCACTGCCACACAGGGCGTAGTCGAGAGAACAAAGCTATTTATTTATTTGTTTACTAATCGTGCAACACAATATTCATTCAATATTATTATTTGTGTATTTTTTCTCGTTTTCGCTGTGGTGTTATTTATCAATGTTTATATGGAAAATAAACAAAAAATTAATTCTATACTTGTCGAGGAAGGCGGGAGGGAGCAAGGGCTGGAATCTCATGGAATTATTTATGAACTCGAAAATTAAAAAAAACAATTCACACGTGTTCGTCCACACAAATGAAGTGATAACTTTGTGCCAGACCCCCGGATTGAAGAATACCTACCGGAAATTTCGCTTGGGGAGTTGCAGCCACGAAATTTCTCAACGATTGACTTATTGCGGCCAAAGCGAAAAAATAAACAAATTTATTTAAAGGTACTTGTGTTGTTGCCTCAATTCCTTACAAAGTATTTTGCAATAATCCCCTTTGAAATTTATGTGATTTATAAACTTTGCAGTTGCAAAATAAGGAAATATGCACAATCACTCACAACAATAACATTTATGAATTTGCGATAAAAAAAACGAATGCCAAACAAAAGATTGTTTTTATTATTTTTTGCTTAACAAAGTGAAAAAGGCCAACGTTCGACCAATTGATTCATAATTTGAAAATTGTCCAGTTTTGAGTACCGCTAAGATTGTGAAACAATTGCCCTCTCTAATCAATTGTGTGTAAAGCTTTGTTACACTAACAACAATTTTAATCACATTTTTACTACGTCGAGAAATTGCTAGTAAAATAATTGCTGATAATTATATTTTTATGATGAGTTCTTATATCAATTGTGGTAAAATTTCTCTATAAAGTTGTAAAGTAAGGAGAATTGATTGTGTGTCTGATTATATTGATAGACTAAAAGTTCTCCGGAAATGCCTTGAAGAAGTTATTAATAAACTCAGAAACTTTTCCTATAGAAAAGTTTGTCTCAGTTCCCACTGAGACGCTTTTCCTAAAGAAAAGTTTCTCTCAGTTCCCACTGAGACACTTTTCCTATAGAAAAGTTTGTCTCAGTTCCCACTGAGACACTTTTCCTATAGAAAAGTTTGTCTCAGTTCCCACTGAGACACTTTTCCTATAGAAAAGTTTGTCTCAGTTCCCACTGAGACACTTTTCCTATAGAAAAGTTTGTCTCAGTTCCCACTGAGACACTTTTCCTATAGAAAAGTTTGTCTCAGTTCCCACTGAGACACTTTTCCTATAGAAAAATTTGTCTCAGTTCCCACTGAGACACTTTTCCTATGGAAAAGTTTGTCTCAGTTCCCACTGAGACATTTTTCCTATAGAAAAGTTTGTCTCAGTTCCCACTGAGACACTTTTCCTATAGAAAAGTTTGTCTCAGTTCCCACTGAGACACTTTTCCTATAGAAAAGTTTGTCTCAGTTCCCACTGAGACACTTTTCCTATAGAAAAGTTTGTCTCAGTTCCCACTGAGACACTTTTCCTATAGAAAAGTTTGTCTCAGTTCCCACTGAGACACTTTTCCTATAGAAAAGTTTGTCTCAGTTCCCACTGAGACACTTTTCCTATAGAAAAGTTTGTCTGAGTTCCCACTGAGACACTTTTCCTATAGAAAAGTTTGTCTCAGTTCCCACTGAGACACTTTGCCTATAGAAAAGTTTGTCTCAGTTCCCACTGAGACAGTTTTCCTATAGAAAAGTTTGTCTCAGTTCCCACTGAGACACTTTTCCTATAGAAAAGTGTGTCTCAGTTCCCACTGAGACACTTTTCCTATAGAAAAGTGTGTCTCAGTTCCCACTGAGACACTTTTCCTATAGAAAAGTGTGTCTCAGTTCCCACTGAGACACTTTTCCTATAGAAAAGTGTGTCTCAGTTCCCACTGAGACACTTTTCCTATAGAAAAGTTTGTCTCAGTTCCCACTGAGACACTTTTCCTATAGAAAAGTTTGTCTCAGTTGCCACTGAGACACTTTGCCTATAGAAAAGTTTGTCTCAGTTCCCACTGAGACACTTTTCCTATAGAAAAGTTTGTCTCAGTTCCCACTGAGACACTTTTCCTATAGAAAAGTTTGTCTCAGTTCCCACTGAGACACTTTTCCTATAGAAAAGTTTGTCTCAGTTCCCACTGAGACACTTTTCCTATAGAAAAGTTTGTCTCAGTTCCCACTGAGACACTTTTCCTATAGAAAAGTTTGTCTCAGTTCCCACTGAGACACTTTTCCTATAGAAAAGTTTGTCTCAGTTCCCACTGAGACACTTTTCCTATAGAAAAGTTTGTCTCAGTTCCCACTGAGACACTTTTCCTATAGAAAAGTTTGTCTCAGTTCCCACTGAGACACTTTTCCTATAGAAAAGTTTGTCTCAGTTCCCACTGAGACACTTTTCCTATATAAAAGTTTGTCTCAGTTCCCACTGAGACCCTTTTCCTTTAGAAAAGTTTGTCTCAGTTCATACTTTTAGTATTCTATAGGAGATAGTCTACTTTATTATAAAGTATATTTTATTATTGAAAAGTTTTTGCCAAGATTTAGTGAGCTATTTTCTTTTTCCGGAAAAATTTTCTGCACGCATTTTTCCTATTGTTAAGAAGTTTCTCTAGTAGAATTTATGGTATGTCGAAATTTATTATTTATTTTCTAACAAATTACTGTGAATCTCACCACATTATTTATCTCATTTAGTCTCGGCTAAGCCTATGGGCTTATGAAACACCTTCCTCGGAGAGCTTCCCAGGGAAATAGTTGAAATTTATGTATGTGATGGGGGTTGTGAGAATTCCTATCTCCCCCTATGTTGTTGCTGGCGTGTTGTGTAGACCTTTTACCATGATCATTATAAACCCATAAAAAGTCTTTATGTTTACCACCGTCATTATGTCGGCTTTTATTTATGACAATTGTACGAAATTAAATGGGAAAATAAAAAAAAAACACACAACCTACACATAAAGAGCAGAACCGAGCAGAAAATAACAAGAACAAACATATTTTCTGCACATTTGTTCGTGGATTTTATATACCCCCATCATACTTCAAACATTTATATTCATTCTTATATGGAAAGCGCGAATATGTGCGAGAGTCTATCTGTCCGTCCGTCTGTCTGTCTGCTTAAATGTAATTATGAACGCTGAACGCCAAACGCTGGCGTTGAGTATTCTGTGACGCTGCAAGTGGGGAATGATGCTTAGCGCTTTTTTCTTCTCATTTTGTTTTTATGCTTTTATTTTCATTTTTCCAATTTTTTTTTGTTCGCTTTGGTTGAGTCTGAAATGTCGGTTATGTAGATAGATATGCTGTTTTGTGGGTTATGTTGTTGTTTTCGTTTTGTTGTTGTAAATTTTCATTATATGATTTTTGCTTAATTGGATTTTTACACTGGTCGACGTCGTCGTCGCCACCGTTTGTTTGGCTGTGTCTTCTACTGTTTGGGGTTTGTTTTCAGTTTTCCACATTTCTCTTGGCAGCTTAAGAAATTTTATATGGACAGAGAAAAAACACGGTGGTTGTGGCATTTTGACATAGATTTTCCATTAAGTATCATTTGGTATTAATGTGCCACAGCAAGTACGTGGGCAATAGGTCGAATCGACTTTTGTTACACTCTCCTACTCCTTTTACACAGTCATCTATTCTATAGTATATTATTCGTGAAATATTCTACTCTATAGCTAACGATCCGTGGACACATCTACTCTATAGTGGACTACTCCTGGAGTCATCTACTCTATAGTAGACGACTCGTGGATTCATTTACTGTATAGTAGACGACTCATGGGATTCTCAAAAGGAGTTTGAGCTCTCACTTTGCATTCAATACATTTTTGGTCCAAAGCATTAGAAAACTTTTCATTCCAAAGAGTGAAGTTTTAAGCTGATACAACCTAATATCCATATGTAGAACCCATTTGCTGTTAACTGTAGCTTATACGTATAAGTATTAAAACAAAAACAGGTCAAAATATTTGAATGGGTTCAATAAAAAAGTTTTGCTTTCCAAGGGGCGAACACCTAAAGGAGACCTGGGGGCAGAAGCCCAAGCATAACTTCAACTCATATAGAAGATGTTATCTTGGATAAAACATTTTTTGTATTCATCTCATGAAATTTCTCTAGATTTGTTGCATAATTTGTTAGCATCTTCATTTCGTTTTCTACCGCTTATTCCAACACTTAGTTATTATCCATTATCCATTTTTATTAATGTTGAGGATTAAGAAAATTTATTTTAACAAATAGAGCGCATAAAAATAGGGAAATATTGTTAGGGTTATTAATGAATAACGACTATTTAGTGACCGACACCCCAAAGAAATTGTGGCAAACTAAACATCATCGTCAGCACTTCAACAGCATTAGCGGCATAATCGTCACCGTCGCTCTCCGTAAATAATTGATTTGGTTAAATTAACCACCGCAGAAAAAAACACAAGAAAAAAGCTACGAGATTTGTAAAAATTATGAAAAACCACAAAATAAATGAAAGCTCGAAAAATGTGCGTGAGTTTGCAAACTGTGACAAATGAAGAAAGCACGCAAATATAAATTAATGATTTTAATTTGGGTCGTGATAACCGAATGACAGGCAAAGCCAACGAAATTGGTGAAATGCAAAAGATAAGGTAGGGGTCAAACGACGCTCTTAAGCCCAAAGTCTCGTTTTTTGTGCGAGGAAATAGCTAACAAAATTATTGAGAAACCCACAACAATTTGGAACATTAAAAAATTTAAAAATAGCAAAGACAAGAACCCAAAAAAAGTAGTAAACGATTTTTGGAAAATGTTTCATGTACAAATCAAATGTCTCAGTACAATAGTAAGAATTTTTGTCCGTAGCCTTAAGAAAATTGAAAACTAGTAGATTTATCTACCCTTAAATTAGACTCGTAGAGTCATCTGCTAGAGTTCACATTTTTGCATGTGTTTGGAAGATCTTTGTGAATGGATATGTCTAAGTGATATAATTCTCATTGACTCTCAAATCAACGGCAGTGTTTTTTCATATAAGGATCTATGTCTTTAAATTAAAGAAGTGATATAATTATTCCAAAGAAACGGGTATCTTAGGGTATAAAGAATTAATAGAATTAAATAAAAAACTGTTAACAAAAGTTAACAGTTAAGATAAAGAAAAATGTCTTTGAATTAAAGAAGTGCTCCAGAAAATTGAGTATATTAGATTTTATACAACATGTCATTACTGGTCATAAAAAAACAATAAATCGATAAAAATCTTCTAATTTAATTTAAGATACTAATTTCTTTGGAATAACGAAGCCACTTCTTTAATTCAAGACATATTTCTTTATTGTGAATATAGACGATTTTTATCGACTTTTATCACAAAACGGATTTTAAAACAAAAATATGTTTTTTTTTTAAATTAACGATACCCGTTTCTTTATAATAATTAAACAACTTTTTAATCAAGGTCTTATAAATCAAAAAAAATCAGTATTAGTATCAACATAAAAAATGTGTCTTTAAATTAAAGAAGTGGTCTATTATTCCAACAAAAAAATCGGTATCTTACATTTAAAGAAAAATGTCTTTTAAACAACAAAATCGATACAAATCTACTAGTGTTTCTTCAACATAAAAAATATGTATATTGAAGTTATTTAACTATTCTACAGAAACGGATATCTTAGATTTAAAAAAATGTCTGTGTATTAAAAAACTTTTTTTGAAAAAAAATCGATACGAATCTACGGTAATGTTTCCTCAACATAAAGTAATATGTCTTTGAATTAAAGGTGTGCTTTAATTTTTTCAAAAACACGAGTATATTAGATCTTTTAAAACATTTCATTATTGCTAAAAAAAATCGATTAAAAGTTACTATAGTGTTTTACCAACATAAAGAAATGTGTCTTTAAATTAAAGAAGTGGTCCTTTTATTCTAAAAAAAAGTGTATCTTCAATTTAAAGAAACATGTCATTGCTTTAAAAACTATTTCTAGTAAAATATCGTTAGAAATCTGCTTAGTGTCCCTTCAACATAAAGAAATATGTCTTTGAATTAAAGAAGTTATTTAATTATTATGGGGAAATGGGTATCTCAGATTTAAAGAAACATTTTCTTGTTTTAAACCTTTTTGTTAAAAAAAATCGGCTGTGTTTTTTCGACATAAAGAAATATGTGTTTTATTTAAAGAAACTTTTTTTTGTTTAAAAAAACAGTTTTGCACAAAAACAATCAAATATCAATGAAATTATTTCTTTAAAATTATGTCATTGATATAAAAAAGTGATTTAATTATTCTAAAGAAACGGGTATCTTAGACTTAAAGAAACAATATTTTGTTTTAAAAAATCGATTAAAAACTGCGATAGTGTTTCATCAACATAAAGATATATTTCTTTAAATTAATAAAGCAGCAAATACACGAGTACAGTATATTTTTAAACATTTTATGATTGCGAAAACTCGACAAAAATCTGCATAATGAAATTAATCTTTAAATTAAATAAGTGGTCTCATTGGTGGTCTCAGAAACATTTTTTTATTTTAAAAACTGTTTTTTTTTTATCCTTAAAAATTTAAACAATATAAAGAAATGTGTTTTTAAATTACAGATGTGGCCTTACTATTCCAAAGAAATTAGTATTTATTGACACATCATTTGTTTTTAAAAAGTTTTTAACAAAAAAAAAATAATAATAATCTACTATAGTTTCTTCAGCAGAAAAATATGTCTTCGAACTAAATATGTTATTTAATTTAAATAGGTATCCTAGATTTAAAGAAACATTTTCTTACTTTAAAACAATTTTGTTGAAAAAAAATCTATAAAAATCTGCGCAGTGTTTCTTCAACATAAAGAAATACTTCTTATTAAAGAAATTAAAGAGGTTTTATAATTATTCCAAAAGCAGGAGTATATTACATTTTTTAAAACATTTCATTATTGCTGAAAAATAATGAAAAGTTTCTTTGGAACTTTTCCTTTGATTTAATAAACAGAACCTGTACTAGAGGAAGAAAATTAGAAAAAACAGCAAAAATTGGCTCAATATTATGAAAATTGCAATTAAATCCCAATCTAAAACAATTTTTATTGCAATCCTACTGAAGTCTCAGCATTCATACCACTTTCCTATGTTTTTTTTTTCTTTAAGCTCATTTTCTTACAACTTATCCTTGTCTTATAAACATATAAATAACGGGATTTTATTTCGACTTTGGTTTTTTCTTATTTGTTGCTTTATTTTTTTCGCAACCACAAAAATCACCGACATTGTGTGGGTGTAGCTTATTATTATCATTGTTATTGGTGATCGTTGAACAACCACGAAAAAGTTGTATTTATTTAACATTATTTTCTCTGGCAAAAATATCTTTCAAAGGAAGCAAATCATTGTCAAATTCCATAGAAAAAAATCGAAATGAAAATAATATATTTTTAAAGAAAACAAAAAAAAATAATCTCTCTGCCTTACAAAACTCACTACTCAAATCAGACAAAGGAAAACTTAATTTAAACCTACATAAAATATCTATACCAAAATAAAAAACTTATGTGGGTTGTGAGTAATTTCCCAAAGGGATCATCAAAAAAGGAAAGATGATAAACGTAAAGCTAAAGAAATTTCAAGATTCCGATACTTCGGGTCTGAAACATTATCAGATTGGAAGATACTGTGGATATTAGGGTCTATCATCGATTTTCTTTAACTTTGGAGGTGAGAAAAATCATTTTTCTACATTGATTTTTATGGTACACTTAAAAAATTTTATAACAATAAACAGTTCGTAATCTCTAGATGTGTCGAACTATACTTATAGAACCTAACAAATATGTTCTGCAGATAAGCACTGGCTGCTAAAAATCCCTGCATATTATTATATACACTTTTAAATACTTTTGTACTTTTGATCTGTAATAAATAATATATCAATGGTAAGCTATATGTCTAAAGATGTGCAGAAATTCAGTATATTATTAATTCATCCTCCTTAGGAGTAACCAAGGACCAATTAAATACATCATAATGTATCTGCTAAAAAGCCCTGCACATTTTGGTGGTACACTTTCAGGTACCTTTCTAGCTCTTACCTCTAATAAACTACATATCAGTGGAAAACTATTATTTCAAAGATGTGCAGCATTAAATTTATTTATTAATATTGTAACTCATCATCCCATTTGATCCTCCTTCTTAGGAGTAAAAAGCAAAAAGCAATTGAATACATAATCCCCATCATAGTCACAGCTAGACTAAAACTCCAAGCCACTACATTTCCCTTAACTACAATAAAGAATTAGAAAATGTTACAACCCGAGAAGGTAGGAAAAACCGGAAAAAGTGGACATCAAGAAACTGGTTTCCCCATAAAGCCAACAGCAGCCAGTGGCCAGGCAGGCTGGCTAACAAGGGGCAAACAAAGCTAAAAGAAAAAGACTTAGCCAAACAAACATGAGTTATGGTTAAAACCTTTAAGGTACCCACCACTTCTGTTTATGGGTATCTCTCTCTCCACTCAATAGTGATTGTATGTGAAGTGTACGTAGTCCACAGCTCCAATCAAAGGCAGGAAGTGTTCATCGTTTTCGCTGTCGTTGGCCCAAGCCCTTAAGCTTAGAGTGTTTTCATAAGCCAAACTCCCAAACGAAAGAACACCTTTTAAACCGGATTGCAATGGCTGGTTTAAACCTGATTTTTTCTTAATGACCAAAACGAAATCCAAACGCAGCAGCAGCAGCTGTTGTTCTGGTAGCGTTTTTTTTTGCTTCTTTTCTGCGGTTGTAGATTTTTATATTCATCCTGAATTTTGCAGGAAAAAGCGTAGACACCTCAATATTATATCATCATAAATTTAATCCGCAGAAACGAAACTCTCATTCACAAAATTGAAGGAGTCTGGCTTTAGACAACTGACCCAAAAAACGGCTGGAAAAAAATGATGAAATTTCAATAAAGTCGCCATTCGACAGATTGGCTTTATTCTGTCAGAGCTTTGTTCCTAAAGATTTCTTCTTAACGTTTCGTTCGGGTTTGTTCTGTGAATTTGCTTGAAGTTTGGCATTTATCTACACAGAGAAAAAATTGGTTGCAACAGCAAATAATTTCGACAACCGAATTATTGTAGATGAGAGCAGCTTTATTTTGAGAGAACACAATTTTCGTCATTAAATTTTTTGTTACTGAAAGAACTATGAATTTAATATGTCGATACCTCCATTCTAAAGCATACTAAATCGACTTAGCATGTTTTTAGTGAGCATTTTCAATTCCTAAATATTCCAAATTGCATTCAGTCATAATTTGGTGTTTATCCGTCAACCAAAGCAAAAGTTATTCCCAAAACAGTTGGGTTTGTAGAACTTGAAAAACTACCCTTTTGCACTTAGCATTGTTTAGAATTGGGGTATCGATGTGCCCATCAAATGGTTGGTATAACAGAAAAACGGTTGTAAAAACGGTTGTAGCTGTCACTTTCCAAATCAATTATTGGCCCCAATTACGGAGAAGATAGTAGTGACAACTACAAACATTGTTGTCACCTCTATCTTATTTATAGCTGCAACTGATAATTAATTTGTAGAATTGTAATGAAATTGCTACAGCTATTTAATGACAGATTTTTTTGGGAGAAGTAATCACCAATATTCTAGTGACTAAACATTCGGTTAGTACAACTGTATGTAGAATATTTGTGGTTGTTACTGCTACCTTATTGGCAGTTGGGTTTGTAGAACTGTAAAATTATTACTACAAAACAATATTACTAACGTTTCGGTCAACAACAGAAAATTATTTAGAGAGAATAGCAGTTGTCACAACCAAATCGTTCTCGCTGTGCAGCCAGACGAACTCTATTATTGGTACTTGTAACCAATAATCGATTTGCAGAACTGTAAAATAGTTACTACAAGCACTTTACACTTCAGCCGATCAATAGATTGTCACAACATTAAAATAAAAGGTTCTGTCAACAAAAACAATTTGATTGATGAAAATTTCAGTTGTTACAACCAATTTGTTCCTTCTGTGTACCAAATTTGTTAGGAGAGATAATCACAAGCATTAATTTGAATAAAACATTCGGTTGCTACAACTGTTTTCTATATGCAAAGCCTAAAAATTGTTGCAAACTGAATGTTTGTAGTTGTAACTAATGGCTTAATGGTACTTGTGACCAATAAGTGACTTGTAGTACTGTAAAATGTTTGGTAGAACAATTTTTCGGTTCTATGCATCTATTGATGGTTACAGCTATTAAATTCTTTAGGACAAGTAAACACAAACATTATTTCAAATAAAAATGTTGTTGCTACAACTGTTTTCTATATGTAAAGCCTAAAAAATTGTTGCTAACTGAATGTTTGTAGTTGTAACTACTGTTCTAATGGTACTTATGACCAATAAGCGACTTGTAGTACTGTAAAATGTTTGGTAGAACAATGTTTCGGTTCTATGAATCTGTTGCTGGTTACAGTTATTAAATGAAATCGTGTTCAGTCAACAATAAAATTCTATTGGTGATAATGTCGGTTGGGACAACAAACTTTTTCTATCTATTCACCAAATTTGTTGTAAGAGGTTGACAAAAACAGTCTACTGTATAAAAATTCGGCTGTCACAAGTTTTCTCTATGTCTTCTTTTTTATTCAATTTTTCTCTCTACTTAAAGAGTTTTTTTTAAAGATTTTTGGTGCTGAGTTTTTTCTTCTTTTATCCACCAAATTAACCACAATTTCGAGGTTTTGTTCTTCTTATGAATTGTTTGGGATTTTTTCCCTGAGACTCTTGAAACAAAAACATGCATTTGCCAGCAACAAAAAAAAATACAAAAAACGGTAAATTTTTTCGCCATAAGACGGCTTAAAGGTTTCCAAAGTTGTTGTTAACTGGTCTTGGCTGGCATTGTTGGCCTCGCCACATTCGCCTCTAATGTGTTTGAATTTATGGCCTTAAATTGCAAGACAGTTTTTTTTTTCCAGAAGAGATTTTATTTTGGCTTTCTTGGTTGCTGTTGCGTGTTGCGGTGTTGTGGGGGGGAAAACTTATAATGAAGTGAAGAAAGTTTGGCCAGCCAAAGGTGATACGCCCTCGGCTATATATAAATGAGATTAAGATACTTTCAGCATAATTTGGAGTAAAGTTTATGCAATGCCCCCCAACAAAAACGAAGGTAATTGGGTTGTTATTTCAGATTATGACACATGGAATTAATCCAATTATTCATTTGGTTCTGGGTTTTTATTCCCCTATAAAATAGCCATAATCGTAAAAATGCAGAAAAAAGAATATTAAGATCATTAAAATGAGGTAAAACTTGAAATAGGGCATCTTAGGATATTCTTAATGGCAAATGAGACATACCAAATAAAAACAAGTAAAAGCGTTAAGTTCGGCCATGCCGAATCTTATATACCCTCCACCATGGATAGCATGTGACCTCACAAAATAACTCAAACCTAAAGAAAATAACACCGAAAACACAAAAAATATAGTAGATGAGAACAGTAGGAATCACAACAAGTTAGATGCTATATATGGGAGCTATATCTAAATATCGACCGATATGGCCCATTTGCAATCCCAAACAACCTGCAACTATAAGAAGTATTTGTACCAAATTTGATCAACCTAGCTCTATTATTGCGGACTGTAGCGTGATTACCACAGACGGACGGACGGACGGACGGACGGACAGACGGACAGACGGACATTGCTAAATCGTCTTAGAATTTTACGACGATTAAGAATATATATACTTTATGGGGTCTCAGATCAATATTTAGAGGTGTTACAAACGGAGTGACAAAATGAATATACCCCCATCCTATGGTGGAGGGTATAATAAAATTAAATATATGAAAATCATGAGCCATAAAAAGAAGCAGAAATTATTAAAAATATTGCACAAAGTGCCTCAATACTGAGACAAACTTTGCTATAAAAGTGTGTTAGTACTGAGACATTATTTTTTCTAAGAAAAGTGTCCTAGCACTAAGACACAATTTTCTGTAATAAAAGTGTCTTAATACTGAGACACAATTTTCTCTAAGAAAAGTGTCTCAGTTCTAAGACACAACTTTCTCTAAGAAAAGTGTCTTAGTTCTGAGACACAATTTTCTCTAAGAAAAGTGTCTCAATTCTGAGACACAATTTTCTCTAAGAAAAGTGTCTCAGTTCTTCTTTTCAAACTTTTCTCTAAGAAAAGTGTCTCAGTTTTGAGACAAACTTTTCTCTAAGAAAAGTATCTCAGTTCTGAGACAAACTTTTCCCCAAGAAAAGTGTATCAAGTGTGTAAATTTTTTCTAACAAAAGTTTCTTAGTACTGAGGCACAATTTTCTCTAAAAAAAGTGTCTTAGCACTGAGTAAAAGTGTTTCAATTCTTAGACAAACTTTTCTCTCGTAAAAGTGTCTAAGTTCTGAGAAAAACTTTTGTCTAAGAAAAGTGTCTCATTTCTGAGACAAACTTTTCTCTAAGAAAAGTGTCTCAGTTCTGAGACAAACTTTTCTCTAAGAAAAGTGTCTCAGCTCTGAGACAAACGTTTCTATAAGAAAAGTTCTTAGTACTGAAACACAATTTTCTCTAAGAAAAGTGTCTTAGTTTTGAGACAAACTTTTCTCTAAGAAAAGTGTCTCAGTTCTGAGACAAACATCTCTAAGAAAAGTGTTTCAATTCTTAGGCAAACTTTTCTCTCGGAAAAGTGTCTCAGTTCTGAGAAAAACTTTTGTCTAAGAAAAGTGTCTCAGTTCTGAGAAAAACTTTTGTCTAAGAAGTGTCTCAGTTCTGAGACAAACTTTTCTCTAATAAAAGTGTCTCAGTTCTGAGACAAACGTTTCTATAAGAAAAGTTCTTAGTACTGAAACACAATTTTCTCTAAGAAAAGTGTCTTAGTTTTGAGACAAACTTTTCTCTAAGAAAAATGTCCCAGTTCTGAGACAAATTTTCTTTAAGAAAAGTGTCTCAGTTTTGAGACAAAATTTTCTATAACAAAAGTGTATCAGTTCTGAGACAAACTTTTCTTATAGACACTTTTCGTATAGAAAAGTTTGTCTCAGAACTGAGACTGAGACTAAGAAAAGTGTGTCAGTTCTGAGAAAAACTATTCTCACAATTTTTTCAAAAAAAAGTGTCTTAGTACTGAGACATAATTTTCTCTAAGAAAAGCGTCTTAGTACTGAGACACAATTTTTTATAAAAAAGGGTCTTAGTTCTGAAACAAACTTTTCTATATGAAAAGTGTCTCAGTACTGAGACAAACTTTTGTATAAGAAAAGTGTCTCAGTACTGAAACAAACTTTTCTATAAGAAAAGTGTCTCAGTACTGAAACAAACTTTTCTATAAGAAAAGTGTCTCAGTGCTGTGACAAACTTTTGTATAAGAAAAGTGTCTCAGTACTGAGACAAACTTTTCTATGAGAAAAGTGTACTGAGACACTGAGAGACAAATTTTTCTATGAGAAAAGTGTCTCAGTACTGAGACAAACTTTTCTATAAGAAAAGTGTTTCAGTACTGAGACAAACTTTTCTATTAGAAAAGTGTTTCAGTACTGAGACAAACTTTTCTATAAGAAAATTGTCTCAGTTCATAGACAAACTTTTATCCAAGAAAAGTGTCTTAGTACTGAGACAAACTTTTCTCTAAGAAAAGTTCTGGGACAAACTTTTCTCTAAGAAAAGTGTCTCAGTTCTGAGGCAAACTTTTATATAAGAAAAGTGTCTCAGTTCTGAGACAAACCTTTCTATAAGAAAAGTTTCTCAGTTCAGAGACAAACTTTTCTATAAGAAAAGTGTCTCAGTTCTGAGACAAACTTTTCTCTAAAAAAGTGTCTTAGTACTGAGAGACAATTTTCCCTAAGAAAAGAACTGAGACACAGTTCTGAGACAAACTTTTCTCAAAGAAAAAAAACTGAGACACAGATCTGAGACAAACTTTTCTCTAAGAAAAGTGTTTCAGTTCTGAGACAAACTTTTCTCTAAGTAAGGTGTTAAGTTCTGAGGCAAACTTTTCTATTAAAAGAATTCCTAGAACTGAGACTGAGAAGTCCTAGAGAATAAAATAATTTTAAAAAGTTCCAATTACCTAGTGTATTTATATTTGGCATTAAGATTTTGTCTTTTTTTGTATATTTTGAAGTGAAGCAATCATATTATTATCATTGAAATTTAACTATAAGCGTAAATTATACAAATGCAGTTTGAAGTTTTTTTGGTTGAACGCAGCTAATGACGATTATTGTGTGATTGAGGTGTTTTGAAGGGGATGTGGGGTTCCTGATGTTGGACATAAATGTCTATTATTACCACACCCATGTAAAATAATCAACTTTATGCCGCCCCAAACCGGAGTGGCGGAGTAGTGTTGCTAATGTTGTTCATAAAGTTGTTGTCAGGTAGAGTAGTTTTTTTTTTCTTTGGTCTCTTTGTTTTCTTCAAGAAAAAGCCGGACTTTCTGCCTCGCCTGACTGGCTAAACTAAAGTTCAGAGATAACAATTCATTTAAATTAATGAAAACGGACAAAAAATAAAAGAATTGGAAACGTTTTTTCTGTTCACTTAATTTCAAACAATATTTGAGGCGGCTGCTCCGGTCGGTCGTTGGCGGCGATTGTCTGCTGCTGTCGATTTGCTATTGCGGTTGCGCAGTTGCTACCGATGTTTTGCTGTTGTTGCCTTGTTGCTGTCACAGCTCATAATATTTGCTGCGAGTTAAAGAGAAGAAACCTCAAACAAAGCAAAGGTGGCAAAAACACGTGCGATAAAGAAAACCAAACAAAAAAATCACAAAATCCAAGATCAACTCAATATTTTTTTCAGTCTAAATTTCTGTTTTGTTGAACTGATTTCCAAGCCCCATTTGCATTGACTTCGTTGAGTTTATGTGGAAAATATGGCTGCATTTTGGTTTTTCGTTTTGTTAATTTATTGATGTTTTAAATTTGATAAATTTTGGGTTTAATAAGAAAAATCATACGGTCGGTCGGTCGCTTGATATGCTCAACACGAAGTGAGTACCAAACCCCAAACGAGCAGACAAAGCCAAACATACGAAATGTTTGTAATAAATTTTTGAAATACAAAAAACGTTTTTTTTCGCTTTCATGAAAACGAAAACGTTTGAGTTTTTTTGTCTTCAAAGGAGAGGGGGAGATTTTTGTTATTTAAGGTTTTATAAAGTCAATTAATTAAAAAACCAAAATACGGTTTTGTTTACTCGCTCAGCTTCAATTTTATTCGGGAAAAAAGTGAAAGTTTATGGGGGAGTTTTTTGAAAAATATTTTAAGCTTTGATGATATCTATGCAATGCTATTTGAGATATTCTTGTTTCATTGTGTAATATAAGGAAGTGGTGGTTTCCTACGGAAAGGTTTGTCTCAGTTCCCACTGAGACACTTTTCTTATGGAAAAGTTTGCCTCAGTTCCCACTGAGACACTTTATGGTATAGAAAAGTTTGTCTCAGTTCTGTATAGAAAAGTTTGTCTCAGTTCCCACTGAGACACTTTTCTGTATAGAAAAGTTTGTCTCAGTTCCCACTGAGACACTTTTCTGTATAGAAAAGTTTGTCTCAGTTCCCACTGAGACACTTTTCTGTATAGAAAAGTTTGTCTCAGTTCCCACTGAGACACTTTTCTGTATAGAAAAGTTTGTCTCAGTTCCAACTGAGACACTTTTCTGTATAGAAAAGTTTGTCTCAGTTCCAACTGAGACACTTTTCTGTATAGAAAAGTTTGTCTCAGTTCCAACTGAGACACTTTTCTGTATAGAAAAGTTTGTCTCAGTTCCAACTGAGACACTTTTCTGTATAGAAAAGTTTGTCTCAGTTCCAACTGAGACACTTTTCTGTATAGAAAAGTTTGTCTCAGTTCCAACTGAGACACTTTTCCTATAGAAAAAGGTTTGTCTCAGTTCCCTCTGAGACAAAGTTTGCCTCAGCTCACTTTTCTTTTTAGTTACCTAATCGTTTAGCCAAAATTATTTCTCCTCCCTTTCTTCACATTTTAAATAATTTTTTCTTTATTCATTTTTTTGTATTTCACAACTACCTGAGATTTGTCCTGATTTCTTGACAGTTATCGTTTACGTTTCAAAATTTATTTCGCCATTGTTTATTCTCATTTCATTAGTTTTTTTTTTGTTTAAATTCACGTGCTTGTCTTTTATTCTTGAATTATTTGTATATTTCGTTGGTTTTTATGAATCGTAAAAAAACGTTTATTTATTTGTATTTCGGACAGATCAATCCCAGACCGTCTGGAATTGTATTCAAAATTGGTCGGCTAAAGCGTTTGTTATGCGCGACGAAACAAATCACCGAGACTAAACACACTCACGGAGTGATGGACAGACAGACAGACGGACAAAACGAAATAAAATGAAAAATATAGCTCAGCTGGTTTTAAATTTATTTGTATTTTTTTCGTATTTTTTTATTTTCATTTCATTTTTCAACAACTCAGATATTTGGACGCTTTCACCGCCGCCAAGAAATGTGTGTGCGCAGGCGCTTTAAACAGCGAACTCTTCATATATTATTTCGTTCGATTTTTTGTATTGTTAAATTCGTTTTTTTTTGCGTTGTTGTATCTGTCTCTGGTGCGTTTTTTATGCAACTTCAAGAGTGGTATGTCATGGATTTATTATTGATTTTGTTTTTATTGTTAGTTTTGTAATTAAATATAACAAAACCGAAACCAAAATAAGAAAAAGTCTGTCTAATCACGAGACAAATGAGTTGCTTTGTAAAAAATATAATTTTTGCAAACAAAAATGTTGGAATTACCTTAAACAAAGCAATTTTCACAGAGGGGTTTTGAAAATTAACACTCACCTGAAAAGAAGCAAAAAAAACAGAAAAAAATTAATCGGGTTTATTTATGGAAAAATATCCAAACAATTATATTAATTTGTTTTATACAAGAGAAGAAAAAAAAAGAAAAACATGATTGAGAATTTATTAGTTTTGGCTCAGCATGAAACCAGTTCCTCTACATATTTCGATTTTAAGGTCAAATTTAGGGTTTATGTCTGGGGTATTTTTTCCATCCAATGTTAACGCTTAATTATCCCACATAGCTTTTTTGTTATTTATTTTGAAGTCTTAAAAAACTTCACACGCATCTCACCGTGGGTAGCACCACTGCACTCACGTCTTTGGTGCTTAAGTCATTATCATTATGGGTTTGGATTGATTTGGTGTTGTTTTTGGTTTTTCAAATTAATTTTAATGATAAATACCAGATAATGTTGGAAATCAAATTGCTATCGTGAATTATGGCACACAAAATTTAAAAAACTGGAGTTTTAACCCAACAAATATGGCATAAAATGTTTAATATAAAGTAAACAAGAATTACACTAACTAAGCATTGCACTTAAACCTGAAGTGTGTCAATGAAACCACAACAATTTGCTGCATATTTTGTTTTTGTTGTCTATTGAGCAATATTAGCGGAAACCCAAAACCTTACAGCATAAATTGGTTAATTGACAAATTTACGACTATTTTGATTATTAAATTCAAAAGTGCATATTTTTAAAATCTGGTTTTCTTTCAAGAGTGGGAGTTGACATTGGCTTAAGAAAATAAACAAATAAATGTTATAGCAAAACAATGGACTCGGGGAGCGATCATCAAAGATTTCGTTTCCTACATGTCTGCATATTTAAGGAGATTGTAGGCTTTATTTAATGACATGTGAAGAAATAATCTTAAATGAAATATTAGCTTTAATTTATCTTAAAAAAGTTGTAAAGGTCTCAAAGATTAAATCAAGGGAATTTACAACACATTACGAAGAAAATATATTTGACACAAAATACTGATTGATTGAAATATTGATTGAACTTGTATTTCGTGACGAATATAATTAATTTTGAGCCTCCCTTCACAAAACCACAATAATACCAAGAGGTGATGGATTGTCTTAACAACAAATGCTAATTATATACTAGCTTTCTTGTTTAATTCAACTAGTTTTAATGTCATACTTAAAATGGTCATTGATGGATTACTGGCTTAAAGGAATTTTAAAACAAAATAAAAAACAAGTTGTTTCCTAAAGATATTTTTCTTGCTCTAGAGAGGTGTAGATGCCCAATTTTCTTTATAAACAGCATATACGATTGAAGAGATCAACAGACAATAAATAATATAAAAAAATTTACATATATGTAAGTATATAGAATGATCTGAACTATTCTGAATTTCAAATCATTCGGTATTTTTTGCATATCTGGCTTTTGCAGGTCATTTTTCACACATAAGTGATAAATGCGCTAATCATGTATTCACTTAGCTTTTGTGCATTTGTGCGTGCACTTATCCGATTCACATACCTGTATTTAGGTGAATTTTAGCGCAAAGATGCAGTTAAACGAAATGAAATAATGATTTTTTTCCTAATTATATCACTGTTATTATATATTGCAACCCCTTTGTATTCACGTAGCTGCAGAAATGTTCACTTATCCGATTCACATACCTGTATTTATGTGAATTTTTAGCGAAAAGATGCAGTTAAACGAAAATCTTTTTTCCAAATTATCTCAATTTTATTATTTATTGCAACACATCAAAAACATGTTCAGAAAATAACATAATGGTGGACAGAAATTGCAAAAAAGCATTTGACTCACAAGATCTCCCTGATCATTGAAACAAACAAAGAAAGAACATTTTGTTCTTAAACAAAACTATATTTGTCTGAACAATGACCGTAAGTGACTGACAAAATAATGCTGTCAACAGAAGTGTGCACTTAAACGAAATTCCCGAGAACATAATCACCCCTATCATTTATTTCGCCATAAGGGGAAATATTTTCTAAAAAACAGAATCAACGTGCCAAAAATTTAATTTTTGTGCAGGTACAGACACACATAAGTAAAATGCAGCTAAGCAAAAACACTGTAGTAGAAGACTTCAATGTTCTCTCTTTCAATACAATTTAATCTGTCAAAACTGAAGAAATAAGAGCTCTTAACTGAAGTGCGCACTTAAACGCAATTCACGTACACATAATATTTTCTAATAGAAGTTATCCAACGTGCAGAAAAATTTCCCTTTTTGGTGCCAGCAAGGACATAAGGCACGTAAATGCAATGCAGCTAATGGGAAAAATTCGGTACTCGTAAGAAACAAAGAGGTATTTTTAGAGAAAGAGATAATATTAATCTATTGTATGAGCAAATAATAACTGAATTGTGCACTTAAACGAAATATAAGTAAATATATATTTTATATTGTTTTAAAAAAATTACACTTAAGTGCAATGCAGCTAAGCACAAAATACTGTAATAGATGACTTCGATTTTTTTCTCTTTCAGTTAGTGATACAATTTTAGTCTGTCAAAACTGAAAAACAAGTGCTCTTAACTGAAGTGCGCACTTAAACAAAATTCATGTACGCATAATATTCTCTAATAAAAGTTAGGCTAGGTGCAAAAAATGACCCTTTTTGGTGCATGCAAAAACATAAGACACGTAAATGCAATGCAGCTAAGCGGAAAAATACTTTACTCGTAAGAAACGGAGAGTTATTTTTGTCTAAAAAGCAGCTAAATGTAATATATTGTATGAGCAATGCCCTCAAGTAACTGAAAATGACAATAACTGAATTGTGCACTTTGACGAAATGCAAGTAAATATATATTTTATATTAATTCTAATATTTTTCATTTAAGTGCAATGCAGCAAAGCAAAATAAAGAGACACCTAAGCATAATGCAGCTAAGCGAAACACACTGTAACAGAAGACTTCAAAGTGCTCTCTTCCAGGTATTGATATAATTTCAGTCTGTAAAAAATTAAAAAAATAAGTTCTCTTAACTGAAGTGCGCATTTAAAGAATTCACATACACATAATATTTTCTAATAAAAGTTAACCAACGTGCAAAAAATTTCCCTTTTTGGTGCAAGTAAGGACATAAGGCACGTAAACTCAATGCACCTAAGCGGAAAAATACTGTACTCGTGAGAAACAAAGCGATATTTTTGCCTAAAAAGCAGCTAAATGTAATATATTGTTACTGAAAATGACAATAACTGAATTGTGCACTTAAACGAAATGCAAATAAATATATATTTTATATTAAATTTAATCTTTTTCACTTAAGTGCAATGCAGCCAAGCACAAAGTACTGTAACAGAGACTTCAATTTTATCTCCTTCAGGTATTGATACAATTTTAGTCTGCCAAAACTGAAAAAACAAGTGCTCTTAACTGAAGTGCGCACTCAAAAGAAATTCATGTGAACAGAGTTTTTTCTAAAGTGCAATGATATTTTTGTGGATAGATATTTTTCCAAAAAGCAGCAAAATGTAAATAACTGAAAACTGATAATAACTTAATTGTGAACTTAAACGAAATTCACGTAAATATAACATTTTCTATGAGCAATGCCTTGAAGTAACTGAAAATGACAAAACCAGAATTGTGCATTTAAACGAAATGCAGTTAAACATATATTTTATATTATTTTTAATATTTTTCACTTAAGTGCAATGTAGCTTAGCAAAAAATACAATAAAAGATGACTTTAATTTTCTCTCTTTCAGTATTTATACAATTTTATTCTGTCAAGACTGAGGAAAATGCTGCTAACTGAAGTGTGCACTTAAACGAATGCATGTAAACATTTTTTAATAAAAGTGAACCAACGTGCAGAAAAATGTCCCTTTGGTTACTCCGTTATCGTGCGCTCCAAACAGAAAGACGGACAACATTGCTTAGGTCGGTCACTCCTTAGATGTGTTTCACTTTTGGCCCGTAGCAAATGATATATTCCGTACTCCACTAAAGTGAGGGAATAATAAACTGTATTTTTTTTAACTATATGTCACGTACTGTTATTGGCACGTTTCTGATTTCTCCGGCGAAATAATAATTTTATTAGAGTATTCCGAAATCGTGACATTTTAAATGTCGTCTTTTAAGAAATTAATTTTAGATAAGACGATTTCATTATTTTATATATCGCACTAGTTGCATCACAATCTTGTTACTAAACGTTCTTCAACTTTCAATTTTGTTTAAGAAATCAAGAGTCAATAGCGATCATTCCAAGTCATCATCGCCAGATACAGTGATGACTCCAGCGCTGCTTAATGCTAATCTATAGTTAGAATTTTAAAATTTCATTCGAGTTGAGAATATTTAATTTGAGCCTTTGAACTCTATATGCGACTAAAAAGTTTATAAATAGCTGCTAAATGTTCAAATAAGATCTCGTTATTAATTATTTTTTGTAAAAAATGTTTCCCAAAATTTTAAGGGGATATGAAATTTTAAAAGTGTGAATAAAATGCATTTTTGGTTCTACACAATTTTTAATTGCGCTTCAACGGCTAAACTGATTTTTACAAAGTTTACGTCGTGTAAAACATAACAGCCGTTCAGAAGCAATTAAAAATTTCGCAAAACCTAAAGACGATTTTTTTAAAATGTTAAATCCCCATAAAATTGTGGAATTTTTTCCGCATTTAGTAACTTTTTGGGCAAAAAATAAAATTCATGGGTTAGTATTAAAAATGTTGACTCGATTGTTGGCGGCCGGAAGTTGGGAACCAAGAAAATACAACCCAAATTGAAAATGAAAGTGCGCCCCAAAGTTTGGGTCCATTTTTGTTACAAAAACTGATTTAGAAAATTACACCGCAATCAAGAAAACAATGTGTAATGAAAATAGATCCAAAAAAACTAAAACATTTTCTCTTCGTAAATCTTGGGAATACGCAATAAGACACGTATACATACCTATTTTCTAATTATTGATCTTTTCCTGCGCGGTCGGCCTACGACCTGCGGGCTTCCGCCTCTGTTTAGGACTTTCTCCTACTCGCAAAGAAAAAATTCGTTTCTGCGGAGCGAAATATTAAACAACTACAATTCTCGTTTGTCGGAACAGAATATTCGTTTGTTGTGACAGAAACATATTTCGCGTAAGCAATTGTTTGTTCTGGCTAAAATAAATTTCAGTTGTCGTAAAAGAGAATTATAGTTGTCTAATATTTCATTTCGCAGAAACGATTTTTTTCTTTGCGTGTATGCACAGGATCAAAAGTTGGCAACGTTGACCAAATCTTTTATGCGTAGCCTCTCCTGTTTCTTAATTTGTAGATGAAAATAAGCCCCAAAGCGCAGACAAGAAATTGAATTAAACCCCAAAAAGCAGACAAAAAATTAAATTAAGCCCCCAAAAAATTTGTTATTGATTGACATGTTATTTTTTGAGGCCCATATTCATAAAAATATTGGGGTGTATTGTCCCACATAGTTCACAAAAATTTTGTCGAAGGGATGTATATAACAACCTGATATTCACACAAAGCGCCCCTGGATCTGACCAACGAATGCAACTCCCTCTGAACATCATTACTGAAACTGCGCCCCCTGTATCTCATAGTGATGATGATTTGCTATTTTCCAATTTGGCAGCAAACTACCCCAATTAGAGATTCCCACATAGTTCACACACACTTTTTCCAGCGATTTTCAATAGCATCGATATACTGTTTATGGTAGGAACTATGTCGCTCCTGAAAACAGACATTAACCGCAACCTCCATCTCTTCATTACTGGCAAATCTTTTCCCGCTCAGACAGTTTTTTAAGTTTGAAAACAATAGATAATCTGAGGGAGCTAAACGGAGATGATAACGGACTTCTTGTGGCCAGAAATTGAGAATATGGACCTGTACGATATGTGGTTCAAGTAGGATGTTGCCACTTGCCACACAGCCTACGAAATAATGGCTCCTTGCGCGAGAAATTCAATGGCCGTCTTATCTCACGGCGTGGCGACATTTATTGACCGTCAGGATCATGTGATTTGACACCGTTGGGCTTCTTTCTTTCGGGATATAAAGAAGAAAAAGTGTATGTCAATAAGCCAAGAACAATTCAAGAGTTAAAGGATGAAATAATTCGGCACATTAACGACATTGAACCTCAATTATGTCTCAGAGTCATTGAAAGTATGGACCATCGGATAGAGGTATGCCACCGAAGGCGTGGCGAGCATTTGGTCGATATTTTGTTGCACACATAATTGTCATAGATCCTTCTATCATAATAAAAAATTTTAAGATAATTCTCTAAAAACTTTTTGATTTATTTACAACTAACATCGCGCGTTTTTGTTGGACCACCCTTTAATTTAAAAAAAATATATATACTTTTAATTGACACTGAAATCTTTATTATTTTACATTTTGTTTCTTAAATATATTTTATTTCGAATCAAATCCATGAAATACAAATCTTAGCTGTACTGTACCTGTGATTCAATAATTTATGAATTTATAATCTCCTTGGAAACATTTGAAGTTCTCTCTCTTTTGCTCACTATTTCACCTGTCGAAAACTTTGTGAGATTATAATTTCATATTTATTTTACAACTTCGAAATCATGTTTCGGCTAAAACTTTTTGATTTCCCCGAAAATATTTCATGCTTATTGACTGGGCTCATAAATTTATTACACCTCCATAACATTTAAAAAGTCGTACCGTAACAAACAGGTGTTGTTGTTTTTTCTGCGGTTTTTCATTAAGACAAGTTGTATTAAACTACATACATTTTTACTGCAACATTTATTGCCAGTTAACTAACAATTAATTGCAGTGGCGAGTGAGAGTGAGAGGAAAATATGAGTCTATGGTTAGTTGACTACATAAACTAACTCGGGTATGATTAATTTATGGCCATAACTAACTATGCCCATAATGCACTCGATTGTGGTACAAAAGAAAACAACAAAACGTTGAGGGAACAAATTTCTTATTTGGTAATAATAATTTCATAATCATGAAATATATGTAGGTAATTTCCAAGAGCTCTTCTTGCTAGGGTCTTATGCTTACAAATTTTGTTTAATAATATTACAAAACTGCAGTTAAGTCAATATGATTGATAACAGTTTAGTGAGGGGTCTACCCATTCCACCAAAAAAATTGGTATTGCTTAATATTTAAGTAAAAATTTCTTGGTTTTTTTTTTTCTAAGACCCCCCAAAAATCTTATCAAAAATAATTGTGTAGAAACCAAAAAAAAATGTGGCAATATAATTTGTCACTAAAGCTGTACACTATTAAATGCTTCATTAACTCTGATGCAACATTGTTATGACAGGCAAATCCATCCATTGAAGACCAAAACCTAACTAACCATCATCACTGCATTGCCGTCAGTTTGACAGTTGATAAAATCTCTAGAAACTCCTCAAATCAAAAATCGTTTAGAAAAAAAAACAACTAAATTAAAAAGCGATACTGTCAGCGGGAAAAAGTTATGAAATGCTCATTAAACTAACAAGAAAAACCCCTAAAGTTATTAACTTTTGTGGACAGGGAAAGAGAGAGGGATGGGGACCTGGAGACAGTGACGAGACTGTTTGCGATTGCATCACAAGACAAAAGAAAGAAAAATGATTGATGGTCGGATATGGCAATAAATTTCAAGCAAATCAGTTGTTAGTTATGGTAGAGGTCCCCCTTTTCCCCAGGAAGAGGGGGTCCAACATTAGAGAATTTTAAAAATGATTACAACTTTGATGGGAAAGTATAGGAAACAAACTATGAACTCATATTCTTGTTGACAATGTGTTTTACAGCGTTCCTAAGACATTGACCTAGTTTGAGTGCTGGAAATAATTCTCGTTTGGTTGATGGAGGGTTTAACATAAATGCCGAACAATGAAAGTGAAATGTACAAACATACAAAGTATGTAAATTGACTGTATGTACAGACAAAAATTATATTTATATTTTTTCCCAAACCTACATATTTTGTTTACTGGTTCAGTGTACTAATTTGTGCCTAATAAATGTTACCTTTAACAATTTCCGTTTTATTCACCAGAAATCCCCCTTTATTTGAAAATGTGCTGATAATTATAATACCTTAACACTTTTGTTGTTTATTACCGGCAGAAAATGCATCATTATCAGTAATAATTCCTTTGAAATCGAAGCAATGATTCACTATAAGAGAAAGAACATTTGTGTGTTTTTTTAGAAATGTGAGAACAAAAAAAATAAATAATTAAAGAACACTCATTTTCAAAATAGACAATGGCGACGGCCGATAGTGATTAGGTTCGTCAACAACCTGAAAAAAAATTGAAAAAAATGTGCTAACCTAGACCTAGATATTCTCCCTCATAATGATTTGCTTAAAACCAATTTTGTGTGCAGAACTATGAATGAACTCATTCATTGTTTTTTTCTCTTTTTTCTGCGAAATATGGAACATTTTGTTTTCAAATTATGTGAACTTGAAACAAAGTGAAGCACAAAAAAGTGACATCCATCCAACGGTCTGTCTGTCCATCCATCCACCCGCCCGTCTTATGTGACAGAGCACTTGTATGGATTTTGACATTTAGTTAAATCTGAGTCGAGCCAAAAAGCTAAAGTTCTGCCCCCACATACCATCACTGCCGGCTGACGCACTTGCTCGACTGCCAAGAACATGCAAAACTTGCAGAAATAAGGAAGGTCTTTTGGTAGCTGTCTTCTGGCAACACGTGCGTTTTAGCCATTGCCTCATACAGCAGAACCAGCACCAATACCTCAACCACCCAGCCAAGAGCTGCTATTCCAATAATCAGCCAAGAGAAGTCAAGCCATTGACAACCCACATAAACGTGTTTGCCACCTCTACAGACATTTGCCATAATTATTCTGCGTGTGTTTTTTAAGTAATTAAAAGTATTTATTTACCCAAACCCGATAAAATTGCAGCTTAAATTTTTGAAATATTTTGAAGAGATTTCTTCTCTGTCTTCCTGAAACACCTCCAATCCAACTACACATAACCTTCATCTTGTATTCCAAACATTTCCTAAGAAGTCCATCCATCCATCCATGGCCTTATCTCACAGAGAGCTCATGCTCAAGTTTATTTGGCAAAAAAAAACACAAATTTATTCACATATGTGGGGGCCGCAAGACTGGCATGACTATGCCATGACTCTACCCCGACTCTACCTTGGTTAATGTTCCAAGATAATTACAGCATTTCAATTTTTTTTTTCATATCAGTGGCAGTGTTACCGCCACCCACTTAGAAATCGAAATTGGTCACAAAAGAAGTTGTATGCTTTTCTGTAGGGGAATATTTTGTTTGGATTTTTTCTTTGTTTTTTTTTTTTTCAAACAAAACATTTGAAATTGAAGGTTGTTAATGAAAATAAACAATTAAATTGAATGAGAAGTACATTCATTATCATCATCGTATGGAAAGAAATTTCACTTTTTATGGCTGGTTTGAAATCTCCTAAGAAATTGGGTTTTTTTTAAATTGGGTCAGATTTATTGTTGAGGTAGAATGATTGAAAGAAGAGATTGAGAAAACACAAACACACAATGGAGTTCTGGTCAAGTTCTCAAGCGTTTCAAGTTTATGACAAAATTGCTATAAAATGTTAATTATACATCTGAAACATTTATGTTCTTTTTTCTGCTGTTACTAAAGAAGTTAATTTCATGTGAGATTTCTCTGTTCTAAGGGGGATCTTTATCACAAGTTCTCACGTAGATGTTTTACCCAAAATATCAAATGAATTTAGAATATAAAAAAGTAGACAAAAAGGCAAACAAACGCTAAAGTTGGTCGAGCTAACTGTATACTACCCTAACCCACTCCGCTAATGTAGATTAAGGAAGAAATGCAGTTTACCTATCAAACGATATATCTGTGGTTTTCTTGGATAAAAAAAGATCTAAACAAATCAAATCGTTCAAGAGTGCCAAAATAATTTTTCATCCTATTGCGCAACTGCCATGCTATTGTCCAAGAATGGAAGGGCTAAAATTCTCCTATCTAGGAAACATTTCTTTCAACAACCTGACAGAACTTGCAGACGTTTCTCTTATGAAAGTTTCATAGACCAGAAAGAGAAAATGGTTCCGTAAGGAAATAATAGAATACTAACTATCTTCTTATCTATATCGCTTCTATGAGCGCTATCTACACATCACGCAGCTCCAGATGCCCGCATTTATACTCCTTTTCTGTAAAACTGAACCAATTCAATTCATATTCCATGCTGTTTCTTCTTGATTCCTAAAAATACTTCCTGACAAACTGCATCCCTACTTCTGCCGCAAAATATACAAACAAATTGAGCTTAATTCGAAACCTACCTTCCAAAGTAAGAGAACTTAAGAGGTTTTATTTATAAATTCTAAATATTCCCGTTAATATTCTGTCAAAATTTGGTGTTAGTCCATTAACTCAGATAAAAGATATATATACAGATACAGGTTACATATTTACAGGTTCACATCTTGGAGTTGGCAACACTGCT
Organism: Eudasyphora cyanicolor; assembly: GCA_963930755.1. Classification (NCBI taxonomy): domain Eukaryota; kingdom Metazoa; phylum Arthropoda; class Insecta; order Diptera; family Muscidae; genus Eudasyphora; species Eudasyphora cyanicolor. The sequence continues at coordinate 8,826,900 of OZ005737.1, forward strand.
TTATTGACAACCGATTGAACAGCTGATAGTTGTTTTTTGTTTAGTTTGTTTTGCCATTTCATAATGGATTACATGAGAGCAACGCGTGCAAATTGTTGAAATTTTGTATTAGAATAATGGTTCGGTTCGTCAAACTTTGTTCAGCGATGAAGCTCATTTTCGGTTAAATGGGTACGTATACAATTAATTTACTCAAAGCATTTTTTACTAACGAATAACTTCACGTAATGGTCCTGCTAGTTGGCCACCAATATCATGCGATTTAACTCCACTGGATTATTTTCTTTAGGGTTATGTACTCACTCTTCTACACCGATAAACCAGTGTCGACGACTTTTTGGCGAAATACGGCCGCAAATTCTGCGAAAAAATTGTGAAAATTGCACTCCACAGTCTTGCGCGTGGCAGCAAATCATATTTAAACATTAATGACATAAAATTATCTTCCAATAAAGACAGTTTGGTATAAAAAATATTTTTCTTTGCCTTCTTTTAATTTAAAGTTTTGTAACTCTTAAAAACTCTTTGTAACTCTTTATATAACTACATAAAGCTAAATCTGAACCGACACAGGCCTTACCTGGTTCAAATGTTTACAGGCGAAATAAAATCTCATATACTAAATGTCATGGAGATTGGTTTAAATATGTGGGGACCAGTTCCCTGATGAATACGACTGAAGATAAGTCACATTTATATTACAGTCGGGAATTCGGGGGTATTTCTGGATAGACTGGCAACACTTTGCAATTGCGATACATATCTGGCAGTATTTGCTATAAGTACTTATGGTGAAGGGCCAATGTAGGCGAAAAGAGGGGCGACACGTCGCTTGATTAAGCTTTGCTACATTCAATTATTCTTAAGTTGACACAATTTTTTGTTCAGATGTTATTGAAAATAACCAGGGTTTTTTTTATCATAACTGACGCCTCATGACGCGTACGTTGGCTCTTCGCTATATATAACATAAGTTATAATCAGTGTTGCCATTAAAAAAAATTATTTTCTCATATTTTCTAAGAAAATCCTACCAAATTGTTTAAAGTTAATAACAATGTGCAACAGTGAAAAAATACACGGACTTGACAGTATAGGTTCGATTCTACTACCAAAGGGTAGTATACCCCTATACTCGGTTTAGCGAAATTACTGACCAATTTTTTTTTATGGGCCTCCAAAGTTTCTGAAAATCAGTGAGCCCTTTCAAAAAGGTTTCATCAGCTTTTGTCCAATAACTAATTCAGACTTGGTGATACTGCTTGCTGCTATGCTGAACAAAGTTTCTTCACATTTTATGCGAAAACAAATCGTTTTCATACTTTTTTTTGAAAAAGTAAAGAAAAAAATATTTTTTCCCTTTTTATACCCTACACCACACTGTGGTACAGGGTATTATAACTTTGTGCATTTGTTTGTAACACCCAAAAGGAGAAAAAATAGACCCATCGTTTATTATACCGATCGACTTAGAATCACTTTCTGAGTTGATTTAGCTATGTCCGTCTGTCTGTCCGTCTGTCTGTCTGTCTGTCTGTGCATGTATTCTTGTAATCAAAGTACAGGTCGCAATTATGGTCCGATCTCGACGAAACTTTACACACATCTTTTTTTTGGCCCAAGTACGATCCCTATTGAATTTGGTTAAAATCGGTTCAGATTTAGATATAGCCCCCATATATATGTTACCCCCGATTTGACATGTAAGCGCTGTAAAAACTTTATTTTATATCCGATCAGTATGAAATTCGGCAGAAAGAGGTTTCTTATTATATGGATGAACACTATTAAATTTGGAAGAAATCGGTTCAGATTTAGATATAGCCCCCATATATATGTTACCCCCGATTTGACCTGTAAGCGCTGTAAAAACTGTATTTTATATCCGATCAGTGCGAAATTAGGCAGAAAGAGGTTTCTTATTACATGAAGGAATACTGCCAAATTTGGAGAAAATCGGTTCAGATTTAGATATAGCTCCCATATATATGTTACCCCCGATTTGACATGTAAGCGCTGTAGAGACTGTATTTTATATCCGATCAGTACGAAATTCGACAGAGGGAGGTCTTTTTACATGAATAAGTATTCAGGGAAGATCGGTTCAGATTTACATTAAAGCTCCATATATATGTTCCTCCTGATTTTACTCCGATCATTAAAATTTTCCAGAAAGATGTTTCTCACTTTAGGAACGAATATTGCTTAATTTAGCGATTATCGTTTCAGAATTAGAATACGTTTCTACCCATTTACCAATTATTCCAAATTATTATGGCAATGACCCTTATCGCATTGTTAGGGAGGTGTAGGGTATTATATAGTCGGCCCCGCCCGACTTTCTGCCTTTCCTTACTGGTTTCAGCATAACTTTCAGGGACTCGTAAGTTTTGACTGACAATGTTTGGCAAAATTGTCGCCAACGTAAATCTGAACAACTTTTGAATTTTAACGTTTTTTTGTGTTTGTGTTAAGTTTTGAGCTTTGGTGTGTTCTAACACATATAGTAAAATTGTATGACCAACATTTTTGTAGAACATTTCATCCCCGCCCACCACATTTAAAGGGGAGTATATTGCGATTTGTTAAAATATGGCCAAAAATTACAGTTATGTGGGGGAGCTAGAGGGTTAATATGTTCCACAAAAATGTTGGCCTTAACATTTTCTATGAAGTTGCTGAACATACCCTACACCAAAAAAAACATATGTAATAGTGAAATACTAACATTTTTGAGGTACAATGTGGATTTTTGAGTTATTTAGGGTGCCTAGACACGTTAAGATTGTATTGATATGTTAACAAAAGTTGTTCAGATTTACGTTAGCTGCAATTTTGTTAAACGTTGTGAGTGAAAAATCACGAGTCCCTGAAAGTTATGCTAAAAAAAGTGAAAAAAAAATATTTTTCCTTCACTTTTTCACAAATCACCAAGTCTAAATTAGTTATTGTACAAAACCTGATGACACCTTTTTCGAGGGGCCCACAGATTTTCAGAAACTTTGGAGGATCATAAAAAAATTGGTCACCATATGAAATTTCAAGAAAAAATATTAGTGTTTAAAAATGAATTTTTTGAATAATTACCTTGAATAGTGCGCACAATTTCAGATAAAAAATATATTTGTTATGCACTGACCTGAAAATAAAGAAAAGGAAATTTGCTATTAATATAATTGAAGATATTCATATTTATAGTTAAAATTTAGGGCATATTATTATTTAATTGCTATGATGAGTCATTTAGTATAAAACAAAATGCTAAAATAAGGATATTTGAATTTTTTTATCAGAATTCTACCCAAGTAAAGACGATACATTCTAGGATATTCTTTGCCATATACTTTAAGAACAACTTAACAGTTTTAGTCATTGGACTTTCAACGGACAAAATAAATCAGATTCCTATCTTGCATAGTTTCTGAGATATGTACATTAAAACTAAATTTTTGTTTTTTCCTACCCTAGTCTAATATTTTACTAATATTAGAGCCAAATTCACGTTAGCTTTTGTGATTTAACCACAAAATTTGACACAACAAAAACACAAACAAACAAAATATTACAAAATCAAATTGATTGATACAAACATTTTTTTACAAAAAGTATTAAACATGTTAAATTCACAACAGCTGACTGTCGACTTCATCGCCACCTGCATCGGATTTGAAGCCGTTTGTTTTAGCCACAACGCCGCAAAACTCGCTAAGTGATGACAACGGCGTCAGTTTTCCATTTTTTAATTGGTAAACTCACCCGCACCGTTTATGGCAAATTAAAATTTTGTGTTTTTCTTCTTTTTTAACTCCCACCACTCTGGGCCGGAGTTAAACACATGTATTCATAAAAAGGTAATCAATTTCTTAAACTTTCTCACAAATTAGGATTAAAATATTTTTTAAAACATGGCCGGATAATCTATAGCCTTACTCATGAAAACAAGTTCATAGTTTTTATCCACACTCTCCGGTGTTGGGTCATTTTGGGGAATGGACCAAATCATACCAGAATTTATAGCCTCAAAACTATAACACCAGTGCACAAAGACTTTTGAAATTTAACACTTTAATATATTTCATTCTTTTCAAAGCCCTTCTGGAAATTTTATATAAATTGGGATAAGGTAATTCATCGGCTCAGATCTTCTATAACAGATGATCGTTCTTAAAGTCTAAAATTTCGTCATTTTTGAATTTTATAGTTTCATAGTATAGTGCCGCGTTTACTCGCAATCGAACAAGAACAGTGTTGTGAAGATTTTTCAATAGAGTTTTTAGCTATGTTTCACGGCAATAAAGCAGAGTTTTTGCGTGGATTCGTAGCCGAGTATGAGACATGGATCCACCACTTTACAACTGGAAAACAGGGGACAGTCAAATAAATATATACACGGAGAAAAAAATATGTTAAAAATATGTTTGGATGCAATCATAAATATGTTTGGGACGGGCACAATCATATATATGTTTGTGGGTAAACATATTATGTTTGCACACAATCATAATATGTTCGGGGCAAAATTCTAGCATATTATAAAACGATATGATTGTGTCCTAACATATTTTTGGCAAAATAATATATTAGAGCATATTTTTTAGATTTTTAGAGAGTATTACTCTCTGAGAGCCCAATTATGTGACTCATAGAGCATCCACCAGCACCACTGTGATGAGCCATCACAGCGAACACACGCACGCACCCACATACAACCATTGACAGCCACAGCCAGTCAGAATGAATATATGGCTATGCTTATACTTTCTTGTTTCGGGTGTAACATGAAAGTAAATTAAAATACACGCTGTGCATATAATTCTCGTTGACTCTATATAGCCAGTGGTATAAGGTGTTTACGTTTTTCAGTCAATGGGGTGGATCAACGGAGCTACCAACAAAGTTGAAAGAAAAGTGGCATAGTCCGCAGTCCGAATAATGGATAATTAATGGAACATTAGACTAGAATTTTATAAATATATTATAGGTGCGTCACAAAGGGTTCAGACTTTTGGTAAAAAACAACAATATACAATCATATACATGATTAAATGCAATCATATATATGATTACATACAATCATATAAATGTTTGGACATAAGCATGTATATGATTACATACAATCATATAAATGTTTGGGAACATTACCGCTACCCCAAACATAATATGTTTGGGAGCTGCTCCAAACATATATATGTTGCCTGTAAAATATGTTCCGTGTATAAATAAAGTCGACTAGAATGGGAGAATCGATTCCATAGAAGACGAATAGTCCTGATTTACATGAGGCATTTTTTCCAAGCAAATGTCAAAGTTCGTAGGAGAGAGAGGCAGAGAGCTCTTTCCTCCTACCTCTCACTCCTACAAACTTTGACACTTGCTTGGGAAAAATGCCTCGTGTGAAGCAGGACTATTCGCATTCTTTCGAAACGATTCTCCCATTCTAGTACACAGATTTCACTGTCCCCTTTTTCCCAGGATATATAAGTATAGTACAATCTGCATGCAAGGTCATGGACGTTTGTTTTTTGAGATGCGCGTGGGATAATTTTTTGGTTGTACTCAGAAAGGAAAAACTATCAGCGGCGAGTATTATGCTAATCTATTGCAGCGTTTAAGTGATGGAATTAAGGAAAATGGCCGCTTTTGACGAAAAATAAAGTGCTGGTTTATCAAGACAAGACACCAGTCCACACACATCCCCTACTGCGACGAACAAAATCAATGAACACTAGTTTACAAAAAGTTCGAATTACTTCATCCCGCACCTAATTCCCCAGATTTAGCTCCCTCGGATTATTTTTCCATTTCCAAAGTTTGAAAAAATTGATAGGTGGTAAAGGTCTTGCCAACAATGAAGAGGTGAAGTCTGCACGGAGGAAAGTCGCCATTTTTGATATGTTTGAATTCAAAGAAAATAAACTTGGAACCAAAATTTTTAAATATTATATATTTTTGAACAGATATATTTTATTTGAAAATCAAGAAATGTTGTTTGGAACACATATATTAATATATTACAATAAAATATATTTGCGACCAAACTGTCAGAAATAAAATATGTGTTTATAACCAAACAAGAATATTGTTTAAGAATTTATCCAAATACATTATATTTAAAAAAATTTAAAACTTTGTTGACTTTGTCCATTTTTAATTTTATTTTTTCCTAGATTTCGTTTTATACTTTATTGTTAAACATATCGTAAGCAGCATTTTCTTTTGTTTAACAGCACTAATTTTTAATTTATTAATAGTCCAATTGTCAATCGATTATACGATTTAAATTTTAATAGAATTTTACAAACATATAAAATTTCTAAAAAATTAAACCATACATTTCTAAAAAACTGAAAATTTTCCTTTAAATTAAGGCATCGACACATTGCCAATATAAATAAATACAAATTAATCATTGTTTCGGAAATATTATTTCCAAATAAAAAATATTTGGATGAAAACATAGTTTTGTTTAAAACAACATCCTTCCAAGCATATAATATTTGTGTATGTCAAATATTTTATATTTGGAGTGTACCCTAAACATATGCATGCTTCATGCAGAATATGTTTGGAACAGTATACTACAGAAGCGATTTTTTTTCAGCGTGTGTAGTTGATGGAAATTTTAAATTTTAAGGAGATCCAGGCTATTATATATTCCGTTGGAAACGTGTATGGAGATGAAAGGAGATTATGCTGAGAAATAAAGAAAAAATTGCCCAAATTTGTTGTGTTTTCTTTGTTAGATCGATGAATTTTGGGAACGCCACAAATACACCGACTGCGGCCGAAAATCTTGAAAACCAGGTCCAACATAGAAAAATGGGTTTCTACACTGAATTCAGCATTCACGAAATGGTATATCGTAATTTTTCTTTCACATTTTGGAGCTAGCTCAGTGTTATTTTCTATGTTTAAGACTTTTATCTTAATCCAGATTCTACCAAGTGTATTTTTTTTAATTTCTTTTTTTCTAAACTTGTTGATTTTTTTCCAATCTCGTATACCTATTTCCTAACAAGGTTTTAATGTTTCCCTCTATTAATCACCGGTATAAGTTGATACTTATCAGCGGTTCTCAGACACCTAAAATCAATGCCTGACCTAAATAGGAATAGAACATGCAACATGTAGTGAACACTTCACGCTATCATGTCATCATCATCACCATCACCCGCCATCGCCATCGTCATAGCCATGTGGGAAGATTTTTTGTACGAGTATTTAAATATTATACACGCATTTCGATATGTTATCGCTCGTTTTTTGTAGGTTTCAATGCAGTGAAACGCTACTGCTGTTCCGATTGATAAGACAAATGAGATGTATTTATAGCAGCCGCTGCAGGGAGGGGAACGACCGGCAATGATGACAATCAACCACAAATGAACTGCGGAATGGATCAATGATTTTTTGTATTAAAAAATATGTACGAGAACACATTCATGTTATGAACTTCAGATTTATGATAATTTATATTATTTTATATCAAAAAATTTGTTGTAAAATAAGAAGTCATCATAAGGGAATTTTAAAGGAAGGATAACGTATGGCAATCTCAAAAGAAAAATTTATATAATGAAAAATGTACAAAACATTTCAATACCGGAAGTCATATATGCATATTTTTCAAAACATGCGTGATTTTTTTAAATTTGTTGGTCTTTCAAAAGAGATAACTTTAAAATAAATTCAAAGTTTTGTGACGCACGGTACCAAAAGTGGAAGTAACTTTAAAAGTTGAAGTGTCTTTAAGTAATTTTCAGCAAACTTTGCATAATTAAGCATACAAAATCTAATACCTAAAAGAAATATTAAAATAACTTATTTGCAGCCAACAATTTTTGTCATTTTTTATAAAAATCCGCGAACTCTTTGTGACGCACGTTAATTTTTTTAACGTTAAGAGATCTAAGGAAGTGTACGATTTGGTAATCATTTTTATATTAATGGTCATCGTAATAAATTGTTTATATATATTTATTAGGCCGGATCGATTTGTGGGGAGGCAAAAAAAGTCGCCATTGCTCAGTGAAAATCGTATTCTAGGGATCAAAATAAGAAGCTTTGCCGAAGGAACCATACCTCTAAAACGAATTCTGATGTCCCGGAAATATTTATGTATCAATTTCAAACATTTTCTACAAAAATCTATTCTGAGTTCCCCAGTTGGTGAGTTGGTAGCGTACTCGCCTATGAGTTTGAAAGTCGTGGGTTCGATTCCAGCCAGAGGCTCTGGTCTGTCGATGCAAAAATTTAGCCACATTATCCTTGTTGCCCGGTTTTCCCTGAACCGTTAAATTAAAATATAAATTTACTTTGTGTTGTAATTCATATAAAATAAATCAAAATCTATTGTAAAATAAGAATTCGTCATCATCGGGGAATTTCTAAGAGTCATATTACAGAATATGAATCTCTGAAGTGAAATCGACACATTGATTAATTTTGCAATAAATTTCAATACCAGAAGTCATGGAATATTTTTTCATTTGTATTTTATTTGCTTTATTGTTTTGCCCCTCAATGCCTCGTTTGACGCTTCAAACACATTTTTTGTATTAATTTGCATTTAAATCTCGGTTAATTAACACATTTTTTCTTGTTGTGATAAATCGTTCAATAAAATCTTTTGTTACCATCTCCACTAACACCCAATCAAGGCATAACTACGTCGTCGCCATCGTCGTCCAACTCTGGGGAATCCGCCGAGGAATTTTTTTATTGTGTAAAAATGCCGCTTTCGCAGTAAAATATTAGCGAATCATCTCCAACTTCCACTGAATTATAGATTTGTCATAAAAACGGCGCCAAAGACACGCGAATAATTAAATCCGAAAACGTCATTAATATTTTAGCCACCTCCGAGCCAGACAGAGACCGAAAACCCGCAAGGCAGTGAGAAAGAGACAGAGAAGATAAAGATTGAAATGACGTCGAAACAGGTGTATTTTTTTGTCATTGTTTGTGGTTTTTTTCTCGGCTATAATTTAGGCTAAGATTAAAATGCTGATTTCCAAGGGAATTCATGAGAAATGTTGTTTGTACTTTTTTTATTGGTGCAAATTTCTTAAAATTATATAGTGAATATACTGATTTCTAGTGAACGCATGACTATGACGCACTTGTTTGGTTGCTGGGCACATTTGCCATATCTAACGGTAAAGATAATGAAAGTTTGATTACGAGCGAATGTGTGTTCTTAACTACGGAACACAGGTATTTCAAAAATAGGCATTTTTGATAAGAACTCAGAATGAATGAATGAATTGTAAATGAGCAAATTGAACCTGCAGGAAAACGAACTAGTTTACTGAAGAGGCAATATCGGTAGATCCTAACGACTAGGAGCAGAACAACTCAGCACCAATTTAAATTCTATAAAAATGTCTATGAAATTTTCTATAAATACAAAATCCCTATGAAATTTTCTATAAATACAAAATTTCTATGAAATTTTCTATAAATACAAAATTTCTATGAAATTTTCTATAAATACAAAATTTCTATGAAATTTTCTATAAATACAAAATTTCTATGAAATTTTCTATAAATACAAAATTTCTATGAAATTTTCCATAAATACAAAATTTCTATGAAATTTTCTATAAATACAAAATTTCTATGAAATTTTCTATAAATACAAAATTTCTATGAAATTTTCTATAAATACAAAATTTCTATGAAATTTTCTATAAATACAAAATTTCTATGAAATTTTCTATAAATACAAAATTTCTATGAAATTTTCTATAAATACAAAATTTCTATGAAATTTTCTATAAATACAAAATTTCTATGAAATTTTCTATAAATACAAAATTTCTATGAAATTTTCTATAAATACAAAATTTCTATGAAATTTTCTATAAATACAAAATTTCTATGAAATTTTCTATAAATACAAAATTTCTATGAAATTTTCTATAAATACAAAATTTCTATGAAATTTTCTATAAATACAAAATTTCTATGAAATTTTCTATAAATACAAAATTTCTATGAAATTTTCTATAAATACAAAATTTCTATGAAATTTTCTATAAATACAAAATTTCTATGAAATTTTCTATAAATACACAATTTCTATGAAATTTTCTATAAATACAAAATTTTTATGAAATTTTCTATAAATACAAAATTTTTATGAAATTTTCTATAAATACAAAATTTCTATGAAATTTTCTATAAATACAAAATTTCTATGAAATTTTCTATAAATACAAAATTTCTATGAAATTTTCTATAAATACAAAATTTCTATGAAATTTTCTATAAATACAAAATTACTATGAAATTTTCTATAAATACAAAATTACTATGAAATTTTCTATAAAAACAAAATTTCTATGAAATTTTCTATAAATACAAAATTTCTATGAAATTTTCTATAAATACAAAATTTCTATGAAATTTTCTATGAAATTTTCTATAAATATAAAATTTCTATGAAATTTTCTATAAATACAAAATTTCTATGAAATTTTCTATAAATACAAAATTTCTATGAAATTTTCTATAATTCTATAAATACAAAATTTCTATGAAATTTTCTATAAATACAAAATTTCTATGAAATTTTCGATAAATACAAAATTTCTATGAAATTTTCTATAAATATAAAATTTCTATGAAATTTTCTATAAATATAAAATTTCTATGAAATTTTCTATAAATATAAAATTTCTATGAAATTTTCTATAAATATAAAATTTCTATGAAATTTTCTATAAATACAAAATTTCTATGAAATTTTCTATAAATATAAAATTTCTATGAAATTTTCTATAAATATAAAATTTCTATGAAATTTTCTATAAATATAAAATTTCTATGAAATTTTCTATAAATATAAAATTTCTATAAATACAAAATTTCTATGAAATTTTCTATAAATACAAAATTTCTATGAAATTTTCTATAAATACAAAATTTCTATGAAATTTTCTATAAATACAAAATTTCAATGAAATTTTCTAAAGGGTCCGCCAAATAACTTTTTTTTTTAAAACATCGAGTATAGCTTCGGCTGTGTGGCACGTAACGCCGTCCTGTTGAAACCAAATGTTGCCAATATCCTCCTCTTCAATTTTTGTGAACAAAAATTCGCTCAACATGGTCCGATAACGATTTACATTGACTGTAACGGCCACTCCTTGCTCATTTTCGAAGAAAAATGGCCCAATTATGCCTCTGGACCAAAATCCGCACCAAACAGTGACTGGGTGTATCGGCTTTTCAATGTATGCGTGCGGGTTTTGTGCCCCAAATGCGACAATTTTGCTTGTTTACATACCCGCCAAGATCAAAATGAGCTTCATCTGAAAAGATGATTTTTTTTGGCAAAATCGGCATCTTCTGTAAGTCGATCGCTCCCAGCGTTGTTCAAGCGTATACACAACCATATTCCTTCAGCGGAAGGATAAAACTAATTATTTGTCAAATCAGACATGAGCTAAGTGTTACCATTCACGAAATAAGCACTAGTTGAAAAAAAGGTTGGTTGCCGGACCCTGTATAAATACAAAATGTCTATGAAATTTTCTATAAATACAAAATGTCTATGAAATTTTCGATAAATAAAAAATCTCTATGAAATTTTCTATAAATACAAAATTTCTATGAAATTTTCTATAACTACAAAATTTTTATGAAATTTTCTATAACAAAAAAAATTCTGTGAAATTTTCTATAACTACAAAATTTTCTAAAATATTTTTTGTTTCCAATTTTGTTTTTTTTTTTTTTGTTTCTAATTTTAAGACCGCCCTTATATGATCTATAGATTACACTGAACTAGTGTAGTAGTTAGCTCAAAAGAACTATCTACATCACTAGTGATATGGGGACAATTGTCACCAAAAAACCCGCAGGGTCATTAAGATTAAACTATAAATACAAAAGAAATTATTTTGTATCAGATATAGCTGAACAGTCATATAAAGTTAGCTGCATATAAGGCAAGATTAAACAATCGATTTCCTGTCACATTTGTTTTTTTTTTGTATGAAATGCATTTCAAATTATAGTTAACACTTTGTTAATGTCTAATAAGAAATGTTGAAATTATCCATCCAAAATAAATTCAATTTTTGTTTATTTTTGTTTCTATTTTTTTTTTTTTAATTGGTTCCACATGATTTGCCCCACACATTAGCGTCCTACTGCTGCAGCGTCTAACGACAGCCGCAATTGTATTTTAATTATTATTATTGTCTACAAAAATGACATTTCATCAAATACTTGTACATGAGATTGTCAAGTTTATTGTCGTTTGTTTGTTCGTTCGTTTTTTTCGATTGAATTTTTGTCGCTAAAAACAATCTAGTCACATTATTTTGTTTTGGAACTGCCTGCATTGCATTGCATTGTTCGTTCCATTCCCAATATCGGTGACAATTGACAAGTTATGCTTCATCTCAAGCAAAACGCAAAAAACAGCAACAACAACAATCATTAACAATTATCAGCATACAATTCTATTATTATTTCGGAAACAAACATTAACATTAAATTACAGAGACAGAAATCGGATGGACGGACAGAAAGGTGGACAGACGGACGGATAACCTTCAAGTATTTAACACAATTGAATCGTAAGTTAGTTTTCTTTCTTTTCTCAGTTAAGTATGCATCATTAACTATGTACAAAGGGCCTCCCACCCCACTCAACAAGGTTACTATGTCACGAAGGGGGTAACGAATTGTGGCAGTATTTTTTTTAATGTTTTTATAATTTAAATCAGCCATGAAGTGCATTCAAAAGAGATTAAATATTTCATTAGAAAAAAAATTGACAATGAATTATGAGATGTAAAATCTTATTTATCAACAAATTGGCTGGGGAATAAGAGAACTTGCAGAAAAATGGTTTTAATAAATAAAAATGGGCGCATTTTAAATATATTTTCAGAGCACAATTAAACTTGTTTAGAATTAAAAGTTCTGTACTAATGTGTAAATGTTTAACTCTTTAGGGTTGTAAACAACTAATTTGCTAAAATTATAAAAATACTTATTTCAGTGTATAACTGATATCCTAAAGGCGTGCCGAAAAATATTTTCAATTTATTTTGGCAAATTATAATATTTAAAATAAACAATTCAAGATTTTGATACAATAAAATCGAGCATTAGTGACTCCGGTAGATTTGACCTTGTTAATTGTAACAACTTGTTGCTCGTCTTTTTCCAGGCCTTAATTTTATCCCCTTAGATGCTAAATATATTTATGTTAGTGGATGAAGGAAAATATGTTCAAACTGTACAGGAAAATATAATATTCAACATTACACCAGTGATCTTGTTGAATTTCTTTTACCTCTACCAAAAGGGCTATAATTTCCACAGTTATCCATAGACATAGACAAATAGGCGCTTTTTTCTTCGTTAGGAAACTGTTTAAAAAAAACTTTTCCATAATCTTTTATTGTTTTGGTCTCATAAAATAGTACCCCCAATATCAGTATCTCAAAAAAATTTGAAAAAGTGGATTTTATTCAAAGTTTTGAAGTTATGAAAACGGCGCTCTGAGTTTGTGGTACACTTTAAACATACATATACCCCTGAAATGGTAAAAATATTTATTTTATTGGGTTGCTTTTATTCTCCAGACATGCGGAAATATATTTTTCACATTAATTTTTTGCCATTTATAATATTCAAAATAATCCATTTAAAATTTTTAAGTTATGAATTTATGTAAGCCCAACACTGCTTTTGTGGTACACTTTGAGGATATTTGGCCCCCTCAAATGGTAAAACTATTTATGTCAGTGGTTTGCCTTTTTCCTGAAGGAGTGCAGAAAAATTATTTTTTAATTATTTTGACAACTTATAATATTGAAAACAATCAATTAAGCATTCTATATAAAAAACCGCCGCAATGATTTTGTGGTACACATTAAAAATATTTAAAATCCTCAAATGGTAATAAAATTTATGCTAACGCATTGCTCTTTTCGTGAAGAGGTGCAGAAAAATATTTGCAAATTATTCTGATAATTTATAATATCCAAAACTATCAATTAAACATTTTTTAAATAAAATACCTGCATCAATTTTGTGGTACACTTTAAACAATCTTAGTCCTGTCAAATGTTAAAAACGTCTTTTTCTTTGGATTGGAATATTTCTCAAGAGATACACAAAGATATTTTCAAAATAGTTTGGCAAGTTATACTATTCAAAACGGTCAAATTTGGCTGTCTAGTAAATACAAAATGGTCTGAGGCTGGTTCAAGTTTCTTTAAGTTTCAAATAATTACACATTTAAATGCAATCCTGCGACTTCACCTTTCGCCTGGAGGTCATTCCACAAATACTAGCAAATATTATAAATAAAAACTCATTCCCCAAGATCACATACATATTTATATAGCTCGACGCCCCCAACTCTTGCAATTGTTTGCCATCTGTCTGGTGTTTGTTAAAAATAAATATTTGTCAAGTGTCTTATTATTTAAACGAATACGCGAAGAAAGCTGTTTTTTGCTTCGCTGTGACACTTGAATAGCATTTCAGCGGTTTTTTTCTCTCTACTGTTTATCACAATTGTTATTAAATGTTATGCATTCATTCAATTCATTAGTAAAAAAGTGAAAAAAAACTTGAAACTGAAATTGAAATTGAAACTGATGGAATAAGTGACATTGTCATTGGCAAATTTAGCTTTAACCTTTAACTTCACACCCAAAGCCAGGGTTGCGCGATAATATGCGAACAAGAGGTTTCAAATGTGGGCTAATAATATTCGAGCACTTAAGAAAGGGGCAAACGGACCATGACTTTTTTTCTCGAAATTATTTTGAGTGCGGGAAAAATGATGATTAATCATCACTTTCGGTTCGAGTACTTTGGGAAATAATGAAAGTTGGTGTTTTATTTTAAACACTTTTTGTAGCTGTCTCGATTGAGTTTTTACTTAATTTCAAACATTTTTTGTTTGAATTTTTTCCAATTTCTGTTGTTAAGAGTATCTGGTCTCTATTTTTATTTTTATGATTTTTTCTTCAATCGCTTTTTTTTATAGAAGCGGTAACGGTGAAGTGTTTTCTATGATGATGATGATAGCCTACATTTCTTTTTGCTTCTCTGATTCCACTGTCTGCTAGTGTTTATTATGATTTTTAATTGGTATATCTTCTTCAAACTATCGCCATAAACGCCCTCTTTTCGCTTATACTGCGAATATAAAAATAATAAAACTAAATAGCCAAAGGCTCCCCCATATCCACTACAAAATGTGTATCGTAACTAATGAAAACACGCAATTGAAGTGCTGAGGACGGGAGGAGGGGAAGGAAAGCCAAGTGAAATTTATCACAAAAAAAAATAAATGCATAAATAAATAAATAAAGCGCAGTTTTGTTATGAAACACAAATCAAAAGCATTCACATAATTTTGAAGACAAATATTAGGGATTGTTGCACTACACTGAAAAAAATTTTCCTTCATATATTCTTCATAATTTTATGATAAATATATTTTTCATAATTTATGAAAAATTTTCCTTCATATATTCTTCATAAAATATTTTTAACTAAATATTCTTCACAGGTTCTTCTGGAAGAATATTTTAATACACTGAGGAACACAAAAAAATAACAAGGTTTCGACGAAGAATTCTGATGATTCTGATTGAAAGTTTACGTTTGGGGGTCATTTTAGAGGGGGATCAGTATTTCCCCATTTGGCACATTCTTATGATGAATTTGCAAGGAAACCGTCTGATCCTTACATTTTAAGTTTAGGATGTCTTCAGCAACATTACTTAGAACACTACGAGGACCATTTTGTTTGAACATTTTAACCCTCTACCTCTTCAGTGTAGGGGTCTTTTTGGTCCTTTTATGAAGAAGGGTAAAAATCGCCCCTAAAAAAGTTGTTTTGCGAGTCAAAATGTTCTACAAAAATATTTACCATAAAATTCTACTATAAGTCTCTGAATACACCAAAACTCAAAATATAACTTAAATGCCAGAAATAAGTAAAAACTTAAAATCCATTTTAAGGTTTAGCTCCAATACGAAAAATTACGAAATTGGGCTAAAAATTAGTTTAAAGTTTTGACTTACTTCTGGCATTTATGTTGTATTTTTTGTTTTGGTTTATTCAGAGACTTATAGTAGAATTTAATGGTAAATATTTTTGTTAAATATTTTAACCCTCTAGCTCCTTAACTTAGGGGTCTTTGTAGACCCTTTTGTGGAGAAGGTTAAAAATCACCCCTAAAACAGGTGTTTAACGGGTCAGAATGTTCTACAAAAATATTAACCATAAAATTTTACTATAAGTCTCTGAATACACCAAAACTCAAAATACAGCTTAAATGCCAGAAATAAGTAAAAACTTAAAATCCATTTTGAGGTTTAAATTTAAAGTTTTGACTTATTTCTGGCATTTATGTTTTATTTTGAGTTTTGGTGTATTCAGAGACTTATAGTAGAATTTTATGGTAAATATTTTTGTTGAATATTTGAATCCTCTAGCTCATCAATCTAGGGGTCTTTTTGGTCCCTTTAATGGAGAAGGGTAAAAATCGCCCCTAAAAAAGTTGTTTTGCGAGTCAAAATGTTCTACAAAAATATTTACCATAAAATTCTAATATAAGTCTCTGAATACACTAAAACTCAGAATACAACTTAAATGCCAGAAATAAGTAAAAACTTAAAATCCATTTTGAGGTTTAGCTCCAATACGAAAAATTACGAAATTAGGCTAAAAATAAATTTAAAGTTTTGATCTATTTCTGGAATTTAAGTTGTATTCTGAGATTTGGTGTATTCAGAAACGTATACATAGTAGAATTTTATGGTAAATATTTTTGTTAAATATTTTAACCCTCTAGCTCCACAACGTATGGGTCTTTTTGGTCCTTTTTATGAAAAACGGTAAAAAACCGCCCCTAAAACAGGTGTTTAACGAGTAAAAATATTGTACAATTTGACATAAATTTCTACTATAAATCTCTGAATACACCAAAACTCCAAACTTAACATAAATGCCAGAAACGAGACAAAACTTACAAACCATTTTTAGGTTAAGTTCGTACTTTTTTGAATTTTTGCTAAACCTAAAAATGGATTTTGTTTTGTCTTTTTTCAGTCATTTAAGTTGGGTTTTGAGTTTAATTTTTTTCCACAATGTTATTTGTTTAAATTGTGAGAAACTGTTTACTGAAGAACAGAGTTGTTGTTCTATTGTAATGTATCTAATTTATTGCTCGGTTGCTGTTGCTCTTAGTACTTTGTGTGCTCCTTTGTATGAAGTTCTGCCTCTATTTATACTTCCCCTCATTTCCCTAACATTTTATTATAATATCATAATTCTTATACCTTTAGCCTTAAGATCTTAATATTATTAGATAGATGGATAGTTGTTTCCTTTCACACACATACATCTACTTCCCCGAAGTGCACTATTTTTTTATTTGATTTCACTATATCCTCATCTTCTCATCTTAATAATGCCACTAAGGGAACGAATAATTCAAATCAAGCTGAAGGATGGATTCCTTACAAACAGAAGCTAAGTCAGACAGTCATCCAAGCAACCAACCAACCAAACAATCCGCCAAGTAAGAACGCACAAAGAACCCTTAAGGGTTTCAATTTACCCAAAGGAGAGGAAGGATAAGGAGGCGATCATAAAGGAAATTGTAGAAGCACTGAGGAATACTCGAGCGAACAAAACTTAATTTCAGATTACTGCGCCCAAACACACAAAATTGAAGAGGCTCCACTTTCAACTACTTCAAGAAATTCTACAAAAAGCCGTCGAGGAAGAACAACAACAAAAAAAGGAAATCATAATAAATCCAAAAAAAAAAATAGTTTCTGAATATTATGAACTATGCCAACAAAACAAAAGGAGAAAATAAAAACAAACAAAAATGTAGATAACAAACCTTTAGGGGAATCAGGAAAAAACCCGAACTACTGTGAAATAAAAGCTGGCGAAAAGGACGAAATAAATGAAATTCATGCATAAATTAAAGAGCTTGTAAAGAAGAAGAACCGAAATTGTGGGTGAAGTGTAGTTTAAGAAAATCATAGATTTTGGGGTTAAAAAGGACCAAGTTCAGTTTGATTGATTTCTAGTAAAAATCGGTTAAATCTGCGTAAAGTTAAATAAGTTAATGAACCTAACGAGTTATCAACGGTGCGCTAAATGGTTTCCTATAAGGATCAAGTTTTGTTTGATTGCTTTTTAGTAAAAACAGTTAGATCTGCTTAAAGTCAAATAAGTGAATGGTCCTACCGCGCTATCAGCTGTTCACTAAATGGTTTCCTATAATTTGCCAGACTAGTTAGTACATCTGTCATTCTTTTATTTTATTCTACATTTAAAACTAAACGTTTCTATTTTTCGGTTAAACAGCTGACAATTACTAAGCAATCTTATCGAAAATTGGCAGGGCGGTTAACAACTTGCCAAGGTCGAAACTTATTTAAATTCAATCACACTGATATAGTATGCGAATCATTATAATTCTTTACCACTTGTATTATTATATCTCTTGAATACCCTCTAAATTGAAATAAAATCTAATCATTTTTACGTCATAAATGTTTGTAGCATTAATGACGTTGATACTAGCAGATACGATATTGGGAGTTGATATGTCTTGAAACTGGACCTTATCGATAGCAAAAACTCTGACGTATTAATAATTAAATAGGCACCATTTGAGGAAATTTGTAGGGACATGCTTTTTGTGTTATACATTTTATGACATTATGTATACCGCTGTATAGCTCTCTTTCTTCTAAGACGTTCTGAAATAGCTTTTGATTTCTTAAAAATTCGGGATTTTCTTATACTTGTGCTTTGGCGATCTTTCTCTATAAAATTTCAAAAAAAATCGTCGTTCTCGGCAAAGAGAGTAATATTTCGACATCTGCTCTCTTAAATTCACTTCACATCGAAGAAGCGTAAAATGTCGGACTAAAAGTTATGGTCCGGCATCGCTAACTATGGAAAATCCAGCTAAAATTTTATGGTGTTTTCATTTCTAACAAAAAATGTTGCCCAGTCAGAGAGCAGCATTTTAATAATGTCGCCTACATCCTCTTGTACTGCTGAATTTTTTTTTTGGTCAGAATCGAAAACAAAAATGCAGAAAGCTAGTCTTTTAACAAACTTAAAAAAAGCAAAAAATACACCATGGCTCCACCTAAATAAAGCCTCTGTCCAAACTTCATTAGAAAAAATCACGCAAGTACACACGCCGGTATTCATGCTATTCGCTCGATGCTGAACAACAAACAGCTGTTTTGTACAGCAAAGTCCACCCCTTTCGATTAAATACAGGGCTGAAATGTTGCATTTTTGCACTGTGCAAGCGAGAAATTTTTTACAAAATAAAACGAAACCCTATCGCTTTGCAGCATTTTTTTACAAACGAAAACAAAAAGGCTTTTTTGGGCGGAGGCCAGAAAAAATATAGCATTTTTTGGCATGAAAGAAAACAGAATGAGTCTTCTGGTATAATACTCTCATTTTTTGCACGAAAGAAAACGGCATTCATTTCAGTATTGATCCGACCTGGTCTGCCTAAATGGGGAGCCGCAGAACGCCACGGAGCTTTTTCCATACTTCAGGTGATCCAGGGGGGAAATTGCGGCATTCGACATCGCGTAATTAAAGACTTAAATGTGTTTGTTATTGTCGTTCTGCCGAATTTAAGTAGATTGTTTAGCCCTTTGCCGACCGTAAACTTTTACAAAATATGAAAATTTTTACTTCTCCAAGATACTGCTCGAAAAATTTAAAATATTTTCGAACGATGAAGATAAAATGAGACTAAAGGAAGATGGTGAATCAACATATAATCTACTGAGTCCAAATTTTATAAATGGACCGGCATTTTTCGTATGTTTCTTAAGACCTTTTATATTCCCGCAAAAAATGCAAGACTGCAGAATCTAGAAGGTAATCAGGTAACCGATTTAAGGCTAGATTACCTATTGGATTCTCTTGAAATTCTCAATAACTGAGACTTAAATAATCATATCGTAATCAATTAAGTGAATTTGTTGTTTTTGGGGCGATCGAATTAATACTATTAATAATTTAGGAGAAGACTTCTGCTTTACTTTTTTGTAAATAATGTGTTTGGTAATGGGCAGTTGTGCTTCTTGGCTATCACTAATGTGATAGGAACTGATTGACACGTAAATCCCAATATTTTTTTGATTTATTAAATGATTTTTTGAAGATTTAGGTAATGTGGAATACATGAAATGAAAATACAGCCCAAAAAACTAAAAAAATCTCTTTGTCAATCTGGGGAGTATTTTATAATACACAAATAGGAATCCATTTTCTAATTACAAATCTCTTCCTGCGTGGGTGGCCCACGACCTTCGGCCTCTGTTTAAGACTTTCTCCTATTGACAGGATCCAAAGTGAGCAACGCGATGTAAAGCTTTTACGTGTCTCTAAATCCATAGATTTAAATGAGCCAGAAAACGCTGTCAAAATATGAAATTAGTTCCCAAAATAGTTCTTGTTGTACGGCACGTAATTTGTTGGGGCTCATATCCATACAAATATTGGGTTATAAGCTCATGGGCCCATCTTCATTTTGTACATTAGATATTTATTTTCCATAACTTTTTTTTTCAAATGATGTTAACTTTGAAAAAATCGGTTCAGCCTTTCGAGAGCAATTACAAATCTCCTAAAACCCAAAATTATTTTTTTTAAAATTTAAAATTGCCATAAAATGTTGGACCTTTTTTTTGGTTTCAAAAAATAAATACGTACCATTTAGCAAATGTTTATAAACTTTTTAGTCAAAAATAAATGTCTTAGGTTAATATTAAAATTCTGACCCAAAGGCGACCGTATGGGTAAACCTATAGACCATGCTGAGTCAAGTGGTGATAACCGGTTTTCTAATGCGTAATCATAGTAGATACACTTTTTTCAATAGCCTTTTTTTGACAGATCAAGTGTGAGTCGTGTCCAACACCATCACCCATCTTGAGACCCAGAATTCATTATTGGTTAATATTCGACCGAATAGACCACGTCCAGCACGCAGTGAAGAAAATGTAGCGGCCGTAGCTGAGAGTGTACACGAAGACCGTGGAGAGTCGATTCGGCGCCGTTCGCAGCAATTTGGACTGACGTATGGAACGACTTGGCGCATTTTACGTCGAGATCTTAAATTGAAAGCATACAAAATACAGGTTGTGCAAGAACTGAAGGCGACCGACATTCCCAAGCGACATCGCTTCGCTCTATGGACTCTTGAAAAGCTCCAATAAGATCCGACATTTTCGAGCCAAATTTTGTTCAGCGATGAGGCCCATTTCTGGCTCAATAAACAAGCAAAATTGCCACATTTGGGACGAGGATCAACCTGAAAAGATTCAAGAGCTGCCAATTTATACAGAAAAATAACGGTTTGGTGTGGTTTGTGGGCCGGTGGAATCATCGGTCCATATTTCTTCAAAAATGATGCCGGTGAGAACGTAACCGTCAATGGCGACCGTTATCGTGCCATCATAACCGACTATTTGATGCCTGAAATTGAAGCTCGCGATCTCGGCGACATTTGGTTTCAACAAGACGGCGCCACTTCCCACACATCGCATCAATCAATGGATTTATTGAGAGAACACTTCGGCGAGCAGATAAGTTCACGTTTTGGGCCGGTCAATTGGCCAACAAGATCGTGTGATATCACACCTTTAGACTTTTTCCTGTGGCGATATGTAAAGTCTAAAGTTTATGCGGACAAACCCGCTTCGATTCAGGCCTTGGAGCAAAACATCACGTGTGTCATTCGCCAGTTACCAGTCGAAATGCTCGAACGAGTAATCGAAAATTGGACACAACGGATGGACCATCTGAGACGTAGCCGCGGCCAACATTTGATAGACATAATCTTCAAAAAATAAATGCCAAAGAATATTCTTTCAAATGATAATAAACATTCCCCATTCAATTTTAATTTTCTGTGTTTTTTTCTTTAAAAAAGTACGGAACATCGAAATGGATCACGCTATAGTTTATCTCTTGTTTTCGAAATATTCGACCACGAAGTTTGCTGGGAAATCACAAACGTTAGTCAATCATCTAAAGAGAGGATTTGAAGCGCTAGCCTTCGAAACACACGTTTCAGTCAAAAAAAAAACGAAATAAAGAGGACCCTTCGAGAATTATTTCTCTCAAAATAGTCGAAACCGATCCTTACCATTAAAAATGCCAATCAAAATGTATCACTAGTTAAAACTTATACAAATCGTCGACATTTTTATTTGGTGTCTTACACAAAAATATTCTTCTTCGAAAAATTGCAATGGGTTCTTCATTAACGAATTCATGAGGAATAAACAATGTCGTATTACTAAATTATATGTGTATATTTTTACTCATCGAAATAAATATTTGTTGAGATTTGTTATTAAATTCCATTTTTGTAAGTTATTTTACAATTAGAACCTGCGGAAATTATATACAAAACTAACGGAGAAAACATGCGAAATTGAAAAAATTAATATAGTAATTTTTTCGAGAAATTGTCAAAGATACAAACAACAAATTATATTGTATGATGATTTGTATGACTTTTAAAATATGACAAGTTTTAAGTGGAAAGGGTTTGGGAAGCAGGGTCGACTGTGTCGGGAGAAATAATTCTCCAAGGTACTTCTTAAGTTCTATCTTTGGACTGAAGCTTGTATTCTGAAGCTTTCCACTTCAATTCCTCTCTTGAGATAACTAAACTTTGTGATTTCCCAGAAAAATTCGAGACCCGGTATCACGTAAACAAGAGCTAATCTATAAACGGCTATCACCACTGGATTCAGCATGGTCTAAATAGGTATACCCAAATGGTCTTCTGTTAGATTTTCGGACTAGCACAGTGTTATTTATGAAGTTGTTCAACTAACTTATTCATTCTAATTAAATATGCTATGGCGTCAATAAAAATATGCATTACAAATTTTGGAAGAGACATTACAGTTGGACTGTCTTTTGAGGGAAATATTTGCGGCAGATGTTTTTGAACAATGAGAACGAAATTAAGAGCACCCCTGGAGAAATATTTTCGCTGAAGTTGCCACTCTTCTAATAATGCAACACTTTCAAAAAGTATGTAGTTATATCCATTAAAAATTCTTTAACATTTTCGTGATAAAATATTCCCTATATATTCGAAAAATATTCGCTATATATATAATTCAACTGCAGTGCAGTTTTTATACATAATAATCAACAGTTACAATTATATTTTTTCAATTTACTTTTTATCTTTGAAAAAAAAAACACAATTTTCTAGACATTATATTACGAGTAATTTGACTTAATCCTAATTGTTTTACTTCATTTAATGAAATTTATGGAATTTTATAATTTTTCATCTGCATTCATGTATTTTATTAATGTTATAAAACTTACCTTTTTTGTTTGATTAAAAGACAATTGAAATGTTGTTTGTCTTTCTTTCTCCTCTGTGCAGGTAAATCCCAATATACATATATAATTTTTCAAGTTTTCCAACACTGACAAGTTTTTGTTGTTTTTGTTTTTTTTTATCTGAGCAACTTCAAACGGTCAACTTCACAAAGGATGCTGTTGTTTGGTGAGTTTCTGATAGTAGTAGTAGTTGTTATTATTGTTGGTGTTTTTCTTGTTTATGATGCTTTTTCTGCTCTCCCAATACTCCTTTTTTTTATTTTGGGTAGTCTACTCTCACAAACGGTTTTACTATTTTGTTTGGATGATTGTTGTTGTTGGTGTCCCCGTTGCTTTTTGTTGCTCTTTAGATACAGACTCTGTTCTGTACATAAAATTTGGAGTCTGTGGAAGTGTATCTCAAATCTTGTTGCCGTTGTTGTAGCCTTTGTCGCTGAATGCTGGCATCTATCTATCTGTGTGTGTATACCTTAAAGGTGCAGATGTATGCGTGTGGAAGTTGTATATATTATATAGGTACTTTGGATACTCTATATGTACAACAAAAAAGTTGGCGCAGAGGTTCAAAGGTTTTGCTTTTTGTCTTTTTCGGAGTATTCTTTTTTAAGATTTTTGTGATGTTTTGAGCCAGACAACAAATAAAACAACTCTTGATTGATAATCTTCAGTTTCACAGGATAAATCCGTTTTTTGATTTGAGGGGAGATTTTTTCTCTAACACTTTTTGATAATTTTTTTTGCAAAAATGTTGGGGTTTCCTTAATTTCTCACAATTTATTTACCAATTTCCTTTTTTGCTTGGAAATCTTTGATTGAAAATTTTTTGTCAACACTTTTTTATGTTACGAGTAATAATTTGCAAATGGATTTTTAAATTTCAGCAAAAATGAAATTGCATTTCATTTGGGTTTTGGTGGTCACACACAAATAAAACAAACGTATGGAAACGAGTTGTAAACAGCTTTTATCGATATGGATTTGCTTGTGATGTGATTTTTGTCGTGGGGGTTTTTAAACTTTTTTCTTCAACTTCTTTTTTCTTCTTCAACACAAAAAAACTGAACTCTTTTTTTTTGGTACAAAGAAAAACAATAATTGGAAAAAATTCCTCCGCGTTAGTTTTTCGAAAACAACCGCACAGTCGCGTTTAACGTCCGGAACTGAAATACAAGAAATTCACATCAACATTGGTTGGTGCGCTGCACAGAGCAGCAGTTGTATCTAACAGCAGCAATGCTCTTTAGCATGAACAGCTCCAACAGAATAACAGAGGGGAGACCACAAACATACGCATTCACACACACACACAAGTAACCGTAACCACCAAATGAAACACCCCACACAAAGCGATGACCCTGCAAACATTTGGAAGTGAATTTCTCACTTCCTCGAAAAAAGTCACTGCTTCGACACGTACAGTAGATGATATTTCGATAGTTTACCGTTTACAGCAACAAAAACTACGATCTATATTTCATCTCCTAAATTAACTCTCATGACTCTCAGTTCTCTCATGGTGACTGTTTTCGTTTAATGGTGGTGCGATTCAATTCTCTCAAGGCGACACGAAGCTTATAACATGCAAACCGTGCTTTGAAAGCAAGAAGCATTCGTGGTGCAATGCAAGTGCCTTAGACTAGCAAGCAGGAGGTCTTGAGTTCAAACCCTTGCTCAGACAAAAATATTTTTTTTGCTTTTGCACACAATCGCTTTTCTCACTTGTGGAAGTCACTGAATAGTTACTTGTTGGGTATATCGCAGAAGTGGCACATTTCTTCCCGACTGCAGTCACTTCTTAGATAAGAAAGCGATATCGCCCGCGATGATTTTCAACTTCTTGTAGTGACGCTTTAGTGACTTCAGCGATAGAAAATGTTTGCAGGGGAGGCAGATATAACAGCAACCGAAAGGCTAGCTCCCTCTGTTATGTTATAATACTCTCCACATTACTACCGTACCATTCTCTCTCTATATCTCTCTGTCTTTCTCAATTTACGCATTTTTTTGTTTGCTGCTGCTGCTAATGTTATGCTTTGTTATTGTTTGTTGTTGTGTTCTCAATTGTAAACAAAAAATCATTTGCTCGTTTAATATTCCCCCCACAGTTGGGGCAGTAGAGCGAGAGGAACTCGTTGTCTGCTTCTGGGGGAGTCTTTCTTTGTTGTGTATTTATTCATTTTTTTCTCATCGTGTGTATGTTCCCAGAGAGCAAGAGAGTCTGTCTCTATGGTATGTGTAATATACACAGCAGCAAAATAATTATTGAGAGATTAATAATAACAAAGAAATGGAAGGAAAAAACGTGTATTTAACAGCGCGGCAGACGGACGGATGGATCAATGGTTTCAAACTGGAATATTTACAGAATGCACAACAATAAAAAACCAGAGGCGGAAAAAATATGTAAACATTATGAAGAGGGGTTAGTTAAAAAGGGAAATATGATTCCAAAATGAAATTTGTGATCAAACAAAACAACATAGGAACTTCGAAATTGAGAATGTTTTAATCTTTAGATTTTCCAAAATTTAACAACTTGCTAATCGGATTATTTTACTAAATAAATACGATTTATGAATACCCTATGAGCCGCTGTAAACCAATGCATTTCCCATTAACCCTCCCTTGAAAGTGGGGTGTATAAAAACGTGACATATCCCCGCTTTAATTCCCATTAATCCCCTTGAAAAATGAATAAACACTTCTGTTTGTGACTTCCGATTATAGACACAATTTAGTAGGGGGAACCCTTGTCTTACTAATGCGCGTATTATTTTTATCTTTAAAGACACGTGTCCGAAAATACTATATATCAAAAGGGAAGTTTCGAAATCAAATATTCGCAATATTGTAGCATAATAAATGGAACTCTATAGTCGCCACATCCATAGAACTACTCGTATGTGAAAATATTCGCAGATCGACATGTATAACTAACCACATGTTCTACGATATTTCGCTCCAAACAATGACTTAAGATTCCATGATGTACTCTTCCACTTTTGTTAAAAGTTTCCTAATCATCCCTCTATAAATATATGATAACGACTTCTTCCAATGGTAGATTTTACCCAGATGATGCAAATCTAATAGAAAGCTAATGGTGATTTCGTTTCTGAAAAATAATGTCACAACATCTTGTTGCGACATTTTAAAAATTCCCCCTGCACCCACTGCTAATTTATCTTTTTACATGCGCATAATCGTGCGGTGAGTAAAACCCATACCTACATTATTGCTCAGCCATTTGGTAGTACATTAAGAATGTACGCTTTCATTTAGGTTTGGTTCTGAACTCTGCTTTTTGACGGTGCAACACTCCACACCGTAGACTGGGCTGAGTGTGGAAAATGCGATATTTTCGCATTTACGGAGTGTAGTAATTTTACAAACGAAAACAAAACCCGTTCATACGGCTGCACCATTATTACAAACGGACCTAAAAATGCGGATTCAGTGTAAAATGTAGAAAAAATTGTAAAATTTTTTGAACAAACGAAATCACCATAAATATGATATTAGGTTTCGACCCCTCAGAATGAGCTGACAAGGCAAACGAAGGAAAAACAAAAAAAGATCAACCTTCACAAGAATGACATAACTACAAATTTCAAAACTGTTCTCGTTTTCACCAAACGAACTTTTAGTTTTTTGGACTATGGCGAATATCATTTCTTAATAGACAAAACTGTTTCCTCTCCAGATCTTGCACGGGAAGTCTATGACTATTCACCTGGCAAAGACCCAAAACGGAGCTCAATTGATGAAACCAGAAGGAGTCTTTATAGAAGTCTGTAAAGTAGTCTTTATGGATGACTGGAATCAGTATTTATAGACGACTGCGAATTAATTTCTATTGACGACTGACAAGAGTTTATATACTACTGAAAAGGAGTCTAGATGCTTGAGAGTGAGTGTCTAATGCCGATTTTGTTTCTGCAAAAAAGTGCAACATTTTCCCTTAAAACTATATTTTGGAATTTTGTAAAAGAGGCGATGGTTAATCCGAGGGGCTACATCTGTTCAACCTAAAAACGGCAAATATTTTGTAGTATATCTCGTCGACGGGGCAACATTTTTTTCAGAATCGAAATCACCATAAGTATCTATAGACGAAACTGCGTTTCAAAAGAGGACTGAGAATGATTCATTAAAGACGACTGAGAAGGATACATTATAGACGACTGAGGAGGATTCATTATAGACGACTAAAAAGGAGATGACTGAGAAGAAACATTTATAGCTGTCTGAGAAGAATATTTATAGACGATTGATAAGGATTATTA
Source organism: Eudasyphora cyanicolor (assembly GCA_963930755.1). Taxonomy (NCBI): domain Eukaryota; kingdom Metazoa; phylum Arthropoda; class Insecta; order Diptera; family Muscidae; genus Eudasyphora; species Eudasyphora cyanicolor. The sequence continues at coordinate 8,854,620 of OZ005737.1, forward strand.
TTAGACGCGAATTATTCGCATCATTTTATCATTCGCTTTAGCATTCGCATTCGCAAAAAACATCTTTGGATTATTCGCTTTCGCAAAAATATATTTCAGTATTCGCTTCCATTTGTTAAAAGTGTTAAATCACCTTATTCCCTTCACACAATTTGAAGATATTAATACAAATTAAAACCTCTATCACTTCTCTTCAAAACAGTGAGTTCACGACTGTGAAGGAGTCTCTATAGACGACTGTGAATGAGTCTCTATAGGCGACTGTAAAGGAGTCTCTGTAGGCGACTGTAAAGGAGTCTCTGTAGGCGACTGTAAAGGAGTCTCTACAGACGACTGTGAAGGAATCCCTATAGACTCTTTACACGACTGAAGGAATCTCTATAGACTCTTTAGACGACTGTGAAGGGGTCTCTATAGACGACTGTGAAGGAGTCTCTATTGGCGACTGTGAAGGAGTCTCTATAGTCGACTGTGAAGGAGTCTCTATGGGCGACTGTGAAGGAGTCTCTTTAGACGACAGTGAATGAGTCTCCATAGCGACTCTGAAGGAGTCTCTATAGGGTGATTCCTATAGGGTGATTATTTATAACGACAATCCACAAAGGGTGGTTTATATAGATGTACTTAAGTATTACCGTCTGACATGCAAGAAAATTAAATAATATTTTTTATAAAAAAAATATGGTTGATATATCACCGTATCGAGTGTGACCATTCTTTATTGCATACTGTAACATTTTTGTATGTACTTCCAACAACAAAAATGTTGTTGGTATCTCGAGAGTATAGTGTATATTGTAGACTTTATTCCAAATAATTTAAATTATTATTCAATGTATCGGGTGTGACATAGTCTCAATCTGGAGGAGTAATAAGTAGAACGAAATATTGTCCAGGATTTATTAGCCAATATGCATCTATTAATCTTATTTTTTCTGCGAAAAACAAAATCGAAGTCGTGTTATTTACTACTACATAGAGTAAAAACTTACAAATACAAAATTCGTTGCCAAAAACAAGTTTTGATATCTTAAAAACTCTTTCTCTTTTGTATCAATGTTTATGACAATGCTATTTTTTAATTTTCTACAAAGAATTAATTTCGAACTTAGAATACACTGTGCGTTCTGATAGAATATTATTAGCAGAACTCTGTTCAAAATAATGTTTTGGTCGGTTATTCTTGAGTTTTTTAGTTTTCCAACTGTTTTCTAAAAGATATTAATATTCTTTAACTCCATTTGAGAAATATACGTATGCCTTTTATTCCAGAACCAATCAAAACCTTGAAACAATGAATAGGCTGGTTTAAAATGACCTCATGGGCCTTCACTGCCGCACACATCGTTCTCTTAATGATTGCCCCCATACCATCTATTTATTTTTTCAATTTACACCAAAATTTCTGCTTTCTATTATTTAATTTCGTACTAGAAATAAAATTAATAAATAGACAATATTTTAAAATTGTTTATAAGTTATTTGTTGTCTTTGCGTAACGGGTGTGACAAATCTTAGAGTGAAAATTCTAGCGTAAATATTGTAATGATACTGGAACATTTTGATTTACTTTATACTATATAACCTTGATCTAACTTACACAAAATATGATATATGCATATCTACTTAAAATGTTTTAAATTTAACTTTGTGTATATTTTCCGTATCGGGTGTGACAAACAAAACACTCCAAGATACAAAACCATTTGCAGTCACTAAATATTTTCCAAAAGTTACGAGTTTTTGCAAAAATCTGATTTATTTTATTATATGTGACGGGGTTGGTTTACGTGGATTCACCCTATAGCGACTGTGACGGAATCTTTATAGACGACTGAGAAGGAGACTATATAGGCGACAGAAAGTGAGGCTCTGTAGGCGACAGAAAATGAGTCTTTGTAGACGACAGAAAGTGAGTCTTTACAGACATCTGAAAAGAGATTTTAAAAGCGACTGGGAAAGAGATGGCGACTTCAAAGAAGTCGTCATAGACTACTGAGAAAAACGCTTTATGTACAATTGAGAAGAAGTGCTTCTGGACAACAGAAATATTGTTTTTATAGACGACAGAAGGATTTTTCACAGGAGACTGAAATATCGTCTTTATAGACGACTGAGAAGGAAGTTTTGTGGACAGCTCCACGACTGTGAAGGAGTCTTCCGAACTAACCCTGACGAGAATTTCTAGACAACGAAATACGAGAGCGTATTTTACAGAGAACACTTTATAGACTACTGAGAAGGAGTCTATATAGTCGATCGAGAAGTGATCTTTATTGGCGTCGGAAAATAACTTTTTATAGAAGAAGGTTTTGTTATAGACTGAGTATTTATAGATACCGTTGAAAAACGCCAACAATTTCACCAAATTTGACATACATATGGTAAATTATGGTCGCAGAAGTAAGAGCCGCAATTTGATTCAGCTGATAAGACTTGACTTAAAATAATTTAGAAACGAGGTAAATGTTCATATTTCAAATAGGGTATGTTTGTTTGTTTTATCCAAAAATTTTAAAACCTGCCATACAGTAGGGTTGGTTTGAAAACCAAAATTGTAGACCTCGTTTTTAATTCCATCTGTGAAATTATTAAATGTTATTCTGATTTCAGCAAACTGTGATCAGATATGTAAATATTAGACTCCGACTACTGTAAATAGGTTTATCATTGGTTATCGTTCAATTGAACAATATTATTTTATCAAATTCTTAGAAAGATCTCTAGAAATTAATTCTCTACATGTTTACATTTACAATGTACACATTGTTATTGGCGTGACAAACACAACTATTTACGAGTATTAATCGATATTGATTCATAGAAATTTTCCAACATCGCATTGAGTTCCCTATAAAAATTTGTTGTTAATGATTATTACCCTGTTTTTTCAATTATGGTCAATTGGGGTTGCATTAAACCATGAATAAACTCCAACCAATAGCCCTTGACTAAATGAGAAAGACATAAAATCGAAACTGAAACTAAACCTTCGTGAAGTTTTCACATTTTATGAGGGCAAAAAATATGTGTCACAACTTAATATGATACTTTGTAGTTCAATTCCGTAATTATTTTCTCATAAAAACCTCTAAATGGACACGAGTACATTGGTGAAATGAAATTAAAACACCACTCCAGTTCACCGAACCGCCCGACCCACTGACGTAAATCATAAGGGAATGCAATGCAATATGATGATGAGGGCTGCACTGCTGAACGAAAGTGGAATACGAGTATTGAAAGTTTGAATTGCTATATAATTACGCGAAGTTGAACACCACTTCAGATCGACCTAAAAGAGTGGATGTGTGGAATGGCATTTGGTCACCCCTATTCGAAAAGCAAATGGATAGCAAACATTAAACAGAGACAGACGTACATTTATGCACATGCAAATGTAGTATGTACTTGTAACCGGAGAGAGGGAAGCATTAGTTGAGGGATGCCCAAAACAACCCTCTCAAACCTCAATAGCGTTTCACATCACACAGTGGTGCAACAATGTCGCTCGTGAATTTTGATGGCAGCACAAAACATGCTCTTATTAACACTCACTACTTCTCATCTAAGTTTACATCACTGGAGAGCGCCAAAATATAAATAATTCCAAGAGGCGAAAATAGACTGCTATCATTATGTGTACACTGAGTGAGAGTGTGAAGAGAGGGTGTCAAGTACATTGGGATAGTGTTGAAAATGTGTGCGCTAAGAAGAGGAATACAATTTAAAACATATTAAAAATAAACCCAAAGACATTTCACCCGCCGTTTTCGTCTTGCAATGGGGCAACTCGAGGAACAGAGCCAAAACAAATTAACAGCACAGCATGTGGTCGGTCAGCACTGTTTCGTGTCAATTTCGGTGGCGGCGTGCGATGATGAAGGCAAATAACATCGACACAGAAGCAGCAGCAGCAACAAGAACAACATGCCACACAATATGCTAAAACATGACAACATTCAACATATAAAAAGGGAATGTAGAATAAATAACGGCACGAATTTGCTCTCTGTTAATTTAACAGAGTATGTGACATTAGAAGTAAACAAAAGAAGACATATTTGCTTAGGCGAAAAAAGTTCGGTTATAACGAATCTGTACCTTAATATAGGAACAATACCAAAACCTTGACCGATAAGCCACATTTTATATAGGGATTGTCCCTAGTTTAAGAAAAGCCCCTGTAGTAGAGTTCGACCGATTAGTCAGCTTCGGCTTCGGCCAAAACCTGGTAGGCCTTAGGCCAAAAAGGCCGATTCGCCGAAGCCGAACATTTTACCTTCTTTAGATAAAAAATCAAAAGTATATTATTTTTTTAAGAATAATATACTTTTTTTTTTTTATTTTCCGAAACAATCGAAAATGTACTGAAAAATTGGGTTGATCGGATGAGGTACTGCCGAGCCAGTCGTGGTAGTCATATGAATTATATTGTGTCCTTTAACCTTTTTAACCTTTACAATAAAACCAGAAATTTGGAAAAAATGATCAGTAATTTTTTTTATAGCCGATTCAAATTTTAAATGGCTTACCCTATATACATACATATGTACTTATATTATCTGCCAGCTTCCAAAAAAGAAGTCCAAAATAATCCAAGTCCGCTCCGAAGTCTATGCAATGTGGCGTATCTATGCGTTTTAGTGGAGCTAAAAAAAATTTGTAAAACATTCGGCCGAATGTACGAAATTCGGCTTTGGCCATAAAAACCGCCTTCGGTCGAACGCTACCCTGTATCAATTTTCGTAAATATTGCTTAATATTTGCGACCTGCACTTTGATCACAACGGTAATGGCTAAATCGACTCAAAAACTGATTTTATGCCGATCGGTAAAATAATCTATGGGGACACGGGGCAAAATCGCCTTTTTTGATATGTTTGAATCGAAAGAAAATATATTTGGAACATAATTTTTTAAATATTATATATTTCTTAGCAAATTAATTTTATTTGAAAATCAATAAAATATATTTGTAACGCATATATTAATATATTACAACAAATTATATTTGCAAACTAAATTTCTCAAATAAAATATGTGTTTAAATACAAATAAAATTATTATTTAGGAATTTTTCCAAATATATCTTATTTAAAAAATATTTCCAAAACTTTTGCTGAGTTTTTCATATTTCAGTTTCAATTTTTCTTGGGTTTCGAATTGTACCTCCCAGTTATGATACCATATGCAGCATTACCTTCTGTTTTAAATCAATCATTTCAAATTTCTGAGTATTCCAAGCCATCATTAGTTGTCAATCCTCTAGTACTTTATATTGATCCAAGATTATATGATTTCAGTTATTATTTTTTACTAACATTAAAAATTTCTAAAAATTTAACTTTCAATTACTGAAAAATTTGACACAATTTATGTATTTTATGAATACTCAAATGCAAATAAATATTGGTTTCAGAAATAATGGTCCCAAATAAAAACATATTGGAATGTAAACAAATATTTGTTTAGAACAACATCTTCCCAAATACACAATTTATGTGTGTACCAAATATTACATGCTTAGAGTCTACCCCAAACATATATATGTTTCAAGCCGAATATGTTTGGGACAATATACTACAGAAGCGATTTTTTTTTCAGCGTGTATATACTTTTCATACAAACAAATACACAATGTAAATATTAAATCAAATATATTTAAAGTACAAAACCAAACAGATAAAATAGTTTTAAGGAAGGATGGATTAAAGAAAGGCTAAATTCGAGCGGGACCGACTATATACTACCCTCTACCAATTGGAATTGGTGAAATAAAATACGGCATTACAAATTCGGTTAAAAACGCAGGATCTACGAGTATTTTTTATTTTTTCAAAGATTAAAAAGCTTTCAAAAATACTTTCAAAAAATGTTCTAAATACATAAATATCTAAAGTAATATGTTCCACAAAAATATTGGCCTTAATATTTTCTATAAAGTTGCTGAACACACCCTACACCAGAACAAATATTTATACCCTGCACTACACTGTGGTCCAGGGTATTATGAGTTTGTGCATTTGTTTGTAACGCCCAGAAGGAGAAGAGATAGATCCCTCGTTTATTATACCGATCGACTTGAAATCACTTCCTGAGTCTATTTATCAATGTCCGTCTGTTTGTCCGTCCGTCTGTAGATGTATCGCTGTAATCAAATTATTTATGGTCCGATTATGATGAAATTTAGCACAGTTCCCCCTTTTTGGCCCAATGACGATCCCTATTTAAATAGGTCCAAATCGGTTCAGATTTAGATATAGCCTCCATATATATATATGTAACCCCCGATTTGACATGTAAGCGCTGTAGAAACTGTATTTTACATCAGATCAGTACGATATTTGGCAGAGGGAGTTCTTTTATTACATGAATGAACACTGCCAAATTAGGGGAAAATCGGTCAGATTTAGATATAGTCCCCATATATACATACACGTATGTTACACTCGATTTGACATGTAAGCTCTGTAGAAACCGTATTTTATATTCGATCAGTACAAAATTTGGCAGAGACAGTTTTCATATTACCTAATTGGGAATAATCCGTTCAGATTTAGATATAGCCCACATATATATTTTCACTGGATTTGACATGTAAGCGCTGTAAAAACAGTTTTTTATATCCGATAAGTACGAAAGTCGGGAGAGAGAGTTTTCTTATCACACAGCCAATTTCGGGGATAATTCGTTAACTGAAAAGAAACCACTTATTCCAAGTTATTATCGCAGTGCCCATTTTGGGGGAGGTAAAGGGTATTATATAGTCGGCCTCGCCCGACTTTTTGTCTTTCCTTACTGGTTTTGTTACAAAATAGTGAAATACCAAAATTGTTGAGGTACAATATGGGTTTTTGATCTATTTAGGGTGCCTAGTCATGTTCTGATTTTATTGATATGTTCACAAAAGTTGTTCATATTTACAGTGGCAACAATTTTGCTAAATACTGTAAGTTATGCTAAAAAAAAGTGAAAAAATATTTTTTTTTTCACTTTTTTCTATTAAAAATGCGGGAACAATTTTTGTTCCATAAGATTTTAAAAAACTTGTTCACCATATTCTTAACTACATTATTGCCAAATATAGTTAAGCGGTATCACCAAGTCTGAGATAGGTGTTAGACAAGTCTGAATTAGTTGTTGATGACACCTTTTTCGATGGGCTCACTGATTTTCAGAAACTTTTGAGGACCATAAAAAAAATTTGTCCAAATTTCGTCAAACCGAGTATAGGGTTATACTAACTAAACTTTGGTAATAGAATCGAACTTATATTGTCAAGTCCGTGTATTTTTTTTCACTGTGTTAGTGCTATTTGTCCATATTTGCGACTTTCACTTTGAGTACAGGGATATATGGACAGACAGACGGACACTGCTAAATAAGCCCAAAAATAAATTATAAGTCGATCGGTAATATAAATAGAGTCGAACAGTAGTTTAGCAATCCAACTCATTACCAATCTTCCCCATTTTCCTCTGCTGTTTTAAAACGAACTCTAATTGCATTCTATGTTAAGAATTATATATACCAAAAATTTCATGTTTTAAGATACAAAAGGCTCTACAAAAATCATCAGAAAAACTAATATATTAGACATCAAAATATCTGAATAAAAAGTGTCCTAATTTAATTAAATGTCATCTTTACGGCTTACTTGGAGTACGGAAACCTCCCCTAGCGAATTGCAGCTCCCATTTGAGAAAACCTGCCTTGGAATGAGCCTTTAGGCTGGATTAGTTAAGCGTAAACGTATCACTGCTGTAGCCTAAGGGATCAGCTTAGCGATTCTAACTTATGGAAATTAGTGTAAACGATAATCCAAAGGAATCGTTTCGTAAATTGAACTGAGTAACCAGTTGCATTTTGATTCTGACCGTAGGTTTTTGTGGAGTTTACAAACACTTTAATAAAAGTGAGGTAATAATGTAAGTCAAATTACTACAACGCGATAATAGTAGTATAGCCTATTTGACGTAAAATCTAAAATAAAATAAATATTAATAAAATCTGCAATTTGTTATTCTTGTTGCTGTGAATATCTGAATAATAATAATAACGACTTTGCTACTTTTCAAAGGCTTGACGATTTAGCTTGATATACAATTTTTTTCGAGACACAAAATCAAGTAGTCAATATACTGGCACGCGGAAGAAACTGATAAATAGTATCACCAGTATTTCTCAAGGTTCTCTTAAAAATAGTATTTCTCACAGTTCTCCTAAAAGATTGATTAAATGTAAATGTCACAAACGATATTAAACATCCTGCCATACATGATCTTATTAAGTAGCGTATTCAAGAAAATACATCTGCATCCTCTTGTGGGGATGAGGTATAAAACGCACACAGATAATAATTTGTAGAAATAATAAAAGTGTGTTTTATTAAGAAAAAAATCGGATAGAAAAGAAAGTCGTAAAACCAACAGCAAAAGAAAAATCCAAAATAAAACAAGAATTACATCATTTATGTCTTGTTTCGTTGTGAAACATAAACACGAATTCCTCGTAAAAATTATCGAAATGTAGTGGTGATACTTTAACAGGGCATTCTACAGTAAGGGGATTTCACATCACATTATAAGATTTATTATATAGAATGAAAATTAAATTCAGTTTAGCTTAGGTCAAATAGAACACTTTTATAAGAGTCCTTAATCTCTTTTATTATCAATTTTAAAGCCATGTCCTACTTTTTCCGAACAATTCTCATACAAAGTAATAAAAGCGAGAAATTGAACGATAAATCTTTGAAGTAAATGATAGATGTTAACTCACTTTATATAGCAAATATAAAGATTTAATTAATGATTTTAGATTAAGAAAAATTATTATTTTTACCAAATTGTTATAAATTATGTGTATCACTATTAAATAAGAATTATTATTCTCATTATGCTATATTCAAGTGTTTAAAAAAAATAACTGAAATTATATTCAAAGAACGTTGTTTCCGAAAATGAGGTTTCGAATGCATCCTATTAAATTTTCTTTCTTATGTGGAATAAATGGTCCTTCGACTACTTGCAAAACTAAGTTTAAAAATCGTGTCCCCTGTTCGCTTTGCAAAAATCCTTTAGGCGCTTAGCTATTTTCGCAGGAAAACTATTAAAAAGGCTGCAACAAATCTCTTTTTAATATTAAACTTTTTCATTACTTGTCTGTCCGTCTGTTTATATGTTCAGGCATTGCATGTTTTAATAGTTCTTGAGAAATTTCTTTTCAAACACCACACCGAAACGAATCAGCTAGTACAAGTAGAGGGACTGAGTGAGTCTTCCCAAGACAGACAAACCAACAGACACGGACAACATCAGCAGCGCCATCAGCGACAACCAACATTGAAAACATCTTAAAAATAATTTCGTCAAGTTGTCTAATGTCTGTCCCCGGGGCGTTAAATGAGTACGTTTAGCTGGGAACGCTGCAGAGCTATTAAGTGAGTGTGTCCAACACCAAAAACACAACAAATTTAAGAAAAAAAAATACTGCCACAAAACTTAAGAAGAAGTTTTACTTTTGTAGTTTTCAATTTTCTTATATGTTCAAAAAAAAAAGTAGGAAAGCAATTCCTCACTCGCACACTCAACAGATTTATTTCTGAATAAGTTTGGATGTGTAGTTCTGCTCACTGCACCGTGGCTCGGAATAGATTTCCTTTGGCCAATATTCATTAACTTTAGATCTTGTAAATTAATGGAATTGGTAAATCGAATTGGCAAAAATCTACGAAAGTCGTAAAAAACTCTACTTTTTGCCTAGGGAAAATCGATTTCGACAATTTGACAGTTCTATTTTTAGACTATGAATTTAATAAATATAACGCTAAAGTAATTAACACATTTGATGTTGTTTCTGGAGTTAAACAAGGAGAGGCCTTATCATCACTAGTTTTCAACCTAGTGTTACATTCCATAATAGAACAAATCGATCTGAAGGGGACAATTTACAACAAATCTACTCAAATTTGTGCTTACGCAGACGACATTTTGACAATTGCCAGAAACAAGACCAACCCGAGTCGGTTGATATATTAAAGAATCGCGGCATTAACCTACGTTCATATGGAGACACGACAGTAGCAATACAAGATCGCATACAATCAGCGAATAGATCCTGGTTTATACATAAAAAGCTGTTTAGCTCATCTTTATTATCTAAAAAGCTAAAACTCAATCTGTATGGAACCCTAATAAGACCTGTACTTTCGTATGGCTGTGAAATCTGGACAATGAAGGCATCAGATGTAAACCAACTTCTATGCTTCGAAAGAAAAATATTACGTAAAATTTTTGGTCAGATAAAAATGTAATAAGTAGTGTACATTTCTCGATATAATCATGAATTGGAGATATTCTATGAAAACCACAATATTGTGCGTTTTACAAAAGCTCAACGAATAAGATGGCTTGGACTCATTTTACGTACGGACATGTGAGCTACAGTCAGGATAATTTTCGAAATTTTTTTAAGAAAAAGAGGACGTCCCAGAAAAGGATGGAAAGACGATGTTGAGGAAAACCTACAAAAAATTAATGTGGAAAACTGTAGATAAAAGGCCTTCGATAGAGAGGAATAGAGAAAGATAGTTGCAGAAGCATTGGTCCATAAAGGACTGTAATTGCTGAGATATTTAGATTATTTTAGACTTTGGGGATTTTGAAATTAAGTTCTCCATTAGAAAATCTAAAAAAAAAATAAAGCACATTATATTCCAAAAGGAAAAAATTCTATGAAAAATTATTGTATTGGTGCCAGTTTTATTTTCATTTAAGTCAAAACTAATTTATTTAAAAATAGATCATTTGTATATGATCCTGACATTTTTTAAAGATCAATATAAAATGTTCTTATTCCTATAAAATTTAGTCTAGGATTCTTATAACAATTTAGTCTTGGATGATGCGCATAAGTTTGCCAGATGCTCAGAATTATGCGGCTTTTTTTCATTTTTTTTAGGTCTTATCCAGTTTTTATCAAAATTCGTTTTTGTTCAGGAAATATTTAAGTTTTTCCAAGTTTAAGTTAAGTTTTTATCCAAAAAAATGCAGCACAAATAAGTACAACTTCGAAGCTTTGTTTCCATCCGATAATTATGAAATTCAATAGTTCAAAATTTATGTATATACTAGCTGGACCCGGTCCACTTCGTTGCCCCAGATTTCCGATCCAGCCCATTATTTGGCAAATTACGTAGACTGCCATCACATGCATATGGCAAATGTGTGCATGTGTAGTTTAGGCGTTATGCTGGAAATTTTTTTAAGAATTGCATAAACAGGCAGACAAACAAACGATTTGCCACGCCCACATTTTCCCCGCCCACTTTTTGCAAAAAAAATTTTTCCAAAACCATCTCAGGCAAAATAGCTTTCAAACAAAAGAAAAAATTTTAAAATCGGTCCCGTAGTTTAAGCGTCTATATAACACATACATACATACAAACAAACATTTTTCCATTTTTATATATATAGATAGCGTATACATATTCCTCCCGATTTGATATTTAAACACGATATTAGTATTTTCTCATTTGATTATATTGAAATTTGACCGATAAGAATTAGTATTTTCACTTTCGCTACTGGCTCCATTTACTGACCATGTTTATATACCCTCACCCTACAGAGGGGATATGTCTTTTACTACCAGCCAAAAATGTAACACATCGAAGGAGTTACCTAAGATTCCACGTATATGTATTTGGTAGAAATTCAATTTGGGTTATTTTAGGAATGTCCGTCCGTCTGCTGGCTGGTCCGCACGATAATTTTCGAAAGGAGTATTCGATTGACTTCAAATTTGGTATGCAAAATATTTTTCTTCACCTCAGGGCCATATTGGTCCACTCCCACAAAGGCTTGACATTTAGTGAAATATTGAAATATTGAATTGAAATTGTTTAATAACATAGTTTATTAGTCGCTATAACTTCAAGAAAAATGGTCGAAGTTGCCACGCAAATTTTGATATCTCCAACACAAATGGACCATTCTGCCCCAAAAATGTACTACTTATAACTTTAATCGATTCGAGAGAATCCTTACAATTTATTAAAAGCAATTTATATTGATAATACAGTATAATCTCTCTGATCCGGACAGATATACTTTCTACACAGAAAGAAAAATGCCGTACTAAATTCAAGTAAAAAATTCTTAATTTAAGCCGAAATCGTACTTAAAAATTTAAGTATGTTCGTACTAAGTTTTTCTTAAAACAAGTATTAATCGGCTTAAATTGAAAAAATCAAGCGCTGAAAGGCTTACAATAAGCATATATGGATATATGGATTAAAGTAAGAAGAAAAAGCTTAATTTAATCTCTAAGAGACAGAACCATTATAGAGCACAATGAAATTACCCTCTCAACTCTCATTTAAGTGGTTGATTTTGGCTAAAGCAACATCAAACACACACGCATATAAATCGACGAGATGTATATGTATAAACATCTGTGCACAACCACATCCAATTCGTTTCTCGTTTAAGCAGTGTTTGCAAATATATTACTTGGCGTGATTATTTGTGTTTAAGTTTTTTGGAGTTGTTAATAATTCTCGTTCGTTTCGTTGATGCTATTCCTTATATGTTTCATATTTAAAACGAATAATTACAGCAAAAGTATTACTTTTGCTGTCAAGCAATTGTATTTTGACATACCATTTAAAAAAATACATTCTTTGCAATACAGTGGCAAAAATGGTATAATTAATAAAAATGGTATATATCGCTCACTCACTTCAAGACTGTCATAACTCAAAATTGAACATTTTTAAGTTTGCTTTACAGAATTGGTAATTTTGGAAATATCTATAAATAAATCTCAACGAAATTTTGTTTATAAGTAAACAATCATATTTCGGATTATTCCACCTTTTTTAATCGTCTTATTTAATTTTATTTATTTTTTTATACTGACTTAAAGTTACACATCCTGACATTTTTAAATTTTGAGTTATGTCACTGTTGAAGTGAGTGAGCGATATATATAATACGAAGGAAAGCACAATAAATCTAGCATGATCAGGCTGTAATCAAGTATTGGTTAGGCTAAAATCGAGAACTGATCAGGCTTGAATCAAGCATTGGTTTGGCTTAAATCAAGAATTGAATCAAGTATGGGGCAGGCTTAAATCAAGTATGGGGCACCCTTAATTTAATCAAAATTTGATTTAATGACTTCCATAAAATTCTTAAATCAATCGCTTCATGCTTGAAATAAGAATATTTCGGCTTAAAATCAAGCCTAATCAGGCTTAATGAGAGCTAAGATTAAGAATTCAGGGCTTAAAAACCCTTACTTGATTCAAGTTTTTTGTACTTGGTTTAAGAAAAACCGTACTTACCGTACTTTTGACACCGCTACGGCTTGATTCAAGTACGGATTACTCAATTTTTTCTATCTGTGTACCTTTGTCCGGATTACTGAATTTTTCGGACTACAGTTCAAACCTCGAAAGTGGGACATATTTATTTATTTTATTAAAAAAAACGTTTCTTAAAAAGATAGAGGTAAATAATAAATACAGCTGAAAGATTAAATTACATTCGATTCATTTAATAATAAAAGTAGAAAATAACAAAAGAAATAATTTTATATAAAAAATATATTATTTTGCATTGTATACACTTAAATTTGTGCCCTTTTCAGCTGTTTTTAAATTGTTTTAAAAATAATATTACTTTTTCAGAGTACTATTTTTTACTTCCTTAGTCCAGATTTACATGAGGCTATTTTTTAAAAGCAAGTGTCAAAGTTTTCCTCTTTCTCTCCTACGAACTTTGACACTTGCTAAAAAAACTAGCTTCGTGTAAATCGGAACTTATTTGACAATTTTTCTACAAAATAGTGAATTTCCTCAAGACTTATATCAGAATATACGTTCTCTTCAATATTTTCATTTGACATAGCTGACTGAACTATAAATTCATCAGAGAAGCGTAAGCATATATATTTTTATCTCGTGCCAAAAATAAAAATTTCCGAATTGGAAAAATTAGCAGAAGCATTAGGAATGGACAGAATAGAATAAATTGTATTCCTGTTCTGACAGGTCGGATATATGTCTATTAACTAAACAAGTGGAATACGATTTTTGTGGACTTTATTGATTTAATTTTTTGTCGCTTTTAGCAACTTTTTAGCATTGGTCTGCAATTTCTTCACATCTTTTATCAAGACTTTCTTAAACCAAACTGCAAAAACAGAAGTTCAGAATTCAACCATTGTTGCTTGACTTGTATACTACAAGAAGTTAAAAAATGTTAAACCCTCTTGCCAGTTACAAGGAGAGGCAACATTTGAGATCCAGGTTCGTTACTATGAAGATAAATCTATATTTGATATTTTTCTGCCAGGAGCTGTTGTAAGAGCCCTCCAAATTAAAGTTGGTACTCATCGAAACCCAAATTCCTTGAATGTTTTCATAAGTAATACAGCAGAATTATCGTTACATTTTGTTGTACATACCTAGCATATGATTTGCACGGTAACTCGGTTTCAATCATAATTAGTAAAGGAATATACCTACATATGTATTAAATTGAGATTTCACAAAAAATTATCGAAATTGACTTGGTGTGTGTTTGCCATACAACCTCGAAGCGGGGTCTACAATACAAAATTATGTTTATTTTGTACAAATTAGTGCACCATAAATATAAGGAGAATATTACAGTTTGACGCAACTATATTAATAAACATACATACATATGTATTTTTGATTAATTTGCTTCGTATAAATACAAACAATGAGAAGAAAATAAACTAACATACCTTTTAAACTACGCATCATGGTTCGTCCATTTATCCATCCATCATCTGGTCTGATATTGTCCTTCATTAATTTGCATATAAATTTACGGCATTTGCACACATACACACCCGTCACTCGCAACTCAACTCCATCAGTTGCAACCCGCTCAGAGAGTCACAACAAAACACGCAAATCTAAAATAACAACTGTAAAGGTATGTTTAGACGATTGCCTGATCGGACAACATTGTTCGAAAAATGGCGGAAAAATGCAACCCTGTGAACGTACAACCGTGTGAACAAACAATTTTTGTCTCGCAACGTTGACAGAAAAGTCATTGTGAGATAATTTGCAGATTTGTTGATGTGCGAAGTTTATGCATGTGACAACGGCGCCATTGCCAGAAAAACTTTTTATTGGCAGCACTGTCTATAAAATATTTTAATTGGCAATCCTGCATATAAATATTAACAAAATATATGAAATTTGAAGGTTTTCTTGCAATCGTCTGAACAGTCAATTAACATTTGCCTAACAACCTGTCAATTTCCGTACATTTGCAACAATTTAACAGGGTTGATAACGTTTGCCGATCTGGCAATCGTCTGTACACACCTTAACGCATCACACCACTTGTTTGTTTACATGTTTTTTTTTTACCACAAGATCGTATTTCATCATTGGCAGAAATAAGGGACAATTTACTCAATCTTCATCACATTATTGCGTTATTATTAATGCACTTTCTTCTAGAAATTTGATAGTTTAATAAATAAACTTTTGTTTTCTGCAATATTTGTAACAATTTTATCACTTTTATTTTCACAAACGAAATCCGACGCCCGAGCGTCAACCAAATCGAATGAAAATTTCGTGAACTGAAATTGGAACAGAGATCAGGGTTACCATTCTACCAGTTTATTACTTGGTATTGTGTATTGTTACTGATGTATCGTATGATAGGCACATACTAACCACCATAGTTCACCGCATGGTAGAAAGAAACCCGGAAAACAGCCTTAAATGGAGATATTTTTCTAAAATTGAGTGCTTTTAAGGTTTAAGAGTGACTGTGGGTTTTGGAAATAGGTAATTCTGATTCTGAAGTCAGAATATTAAAATTCATATGGGTGGATCCAAATATGGTGGCAATTTTTTTTTAAAGATACATTGAACACCACTTTTATTTAGATCCCATTAGACAAATTGTCCGAGATTTCTGCTTCATAAAAGTTCCTATGTTTAAATTTAGAATTTTTTTTCATTAAATTATTTTTTTGGCTCAGTGTTTAATATATTATGCTGGCTGTGGAATTTAAATAATTGTTATTCCTTAACCACTAACGATAGACGGCTGAAATTTTAGTATGTGTTGTGCCAGGTAGAGTTCTGCAACTCATATTTTCTTCCAAATTTCAAGAATTTAAACTCATATAAAGAAATTTTTTTAATATAATTAATTCGTCCATGGAAAATTATTCCAAAATTTTTAATGAATAGCAAGAAGTTTTCCTTTCATTTGAAATTCATATTTGTCAATTCACATTGCAACAAGTGCAAACAAAAGTATTTCGAAAGTGTTTTCCTTAAAAATTTAAAATTCCTGTAAAAAGGACAAATTTTAGTCTCGTTCTTAGTATGGAAGTCGTGTCGCATGGTGTTATAAAAGTCGACCGCCAATTTTTTAGGAATTTACATTTTAAAATGTTACACTTGCTGAGTTATACAACCATTTCTAAATAATTTAAAAATTCTAAATAACTTTGATCTTTTGAAGAACGCTACTTTTGGATAAGTATGCCTTAGAAGTCAAACTCCTAAAAATAATATATGGGCATTTCCGCAGGTCGCAAACGTACGTTCGTACGCTTTTGATGTACAAAAAATATAGAAAACAAAAATTTTCCCCGCATTTTTTAGTGATTCGATAACATATTGGCAGCTCTATGTTTAGTGGAGAAGATGGGTTTCATCGAGTTTTAGTTTTCAAAATGATAGACATAAACATGTGCTTACGAACGTACGCGAAATAGAAGTCGACCTTGGCTGAATCTAGTAAAATGCAAAAATTTGCGAAATGGAACGGAATTTTCTAAAGCTTTTTTTAAAAGCGGATTAATGTATCTTGTAGAAAGAGCGCAAACATAATATCGTCGGTGCGCCGACAAAAACTCCTATGTGTAATTTTTCGATTTTTTTATTGTCGAATTAGAACGTCCTAGCGGTCAAACGACTACCCACAAAAACATTTTGCGCTATCTTGACCGGTTCCGAAGTTACCAAAAACTCCTATGTGTATCCCTCTACAGCAATGCTTCGACAAAAAACTCCTATGTGTTGTAGGCACAGCCTGTCTCAAGGGATAGAAGGTTGGCTTAGATTCACGCTAAAAAACGGCTAATGAGGTTTTGTTCAGAATCATCCCCTCTATTCGACAATGAATATATCAAAATTGGATCTGCTTCCATTTGCGAGTTATCGCGAAAACAGTACTTTTACTTAAAACAAATTTAACAGCTTTGATTTGTAAAGAAAAACGCGGAAATTTAGAACTGTAACACAATTTCCTTTAAATGTGATTATTTGTAAGACGCTTTGTAAGGTTCGCGACATTTGCCATGTTTATACCCTACACCACACTGTGGTACAGGGTATTATGACTTTGTGCATTTGTTTGTAACACCCAAAAGGAGAAGAGATAGACCCATTGTTTATTATACCGATCGACTTGTAATCACTTTCTGAGTCGATTTAGCTATGTCCGTCTGTCTGTCTGTCTGTAGACGTATTCTTGTAATCAAAGTACAGGTCGCAATTATGGTCCGATCTCAACGAAACTTTGCACATATCTTTTTTAGGCCCAAGGACGATCCCTATTGAATTTGGTTAAAATCGGTTCAGATTTACATATAGCTCCCATATATATGTACCTCCGATTTGGCATATATGCACTGTATAAGCAACATTTTGTAACCGATTTGTACAAAAATTGACAGAGAGTAGTCTCGTGATACACTTAGATACAATACAAAATTTGGGGGAAATCGGTTCAGATTTATATATAGCCCCCATATATATGTTGCACCCGATTTGACATGTAAGCGCTGTAGAAACTATATTTTATATCCAATCAGTACGAAATTCGGCACAGAGAGGTTTTTTATTACATGAAGGAATACTGCCAAATGCGGAGAAAATCGGTTCAGATTTAGATATAGCCCCCATGTATATGTTACCCCCGACTTGAAATTCAATAGCTGTAGAAACTGTATTTTATATCCGATCACAGCGAAATTCGGCAGAAAGAGGTTTCTTATTACACGAAAGAATACTGCCAAATGATATAGCCCCCATATATATGTTAGCACCGATTTGACATTCAAGCGCTGTAGAGACTGTATTTTATATCCGATCAGTACGAAATTCGACAGAAGGAGGTTTCTATTTTACATCAAAGAGTATTCAGGGAAAATCGATTCAGATTTATATATAAGCTCCATATATATGTTCCTCCTGATTTGGTTACAAAGCGCTATAGAAGTTGTACTATACTTCCGATCATTACAAAATTCTCCAGAAAGATGTTTCTCAATTTAGGAACGAATATTGCTTTATAGCGATTACCGGTTCAGAATTAGATATATCCGCATATATATGTTCTTACCCATTTACCAATTATTCCAAATTATTATCGCAATAACCCTTATCGCATTGTTAGGGAGGTGTAGGGTATTATATAGTCGGCCCCGCCCGACTTTCTGCCTTTCCTTACTGGTTTTATATGGCAAATTTTGTGTAATCCATAGAATCGACAAACACCGCCAGTTTTTCCAAAAATATCATATCGAACTTAATAAGATTAATATATTTGCTTTCTATAATCTCTGAGGAATAGATTAATATCAGCATTTTCGCGAAAAATATCCCTCGACGAACAAATTTTGTAAAAAAAAATTAGTTCGGAATTATTTTACTATATAATGCTATTATCTCGCGAATGAACAGTTCTAGGGAAAAGTAGTCAAAGGAAGTTTGGGAGATGAACGAAAGGCCTACAACTCTTTCTTTAATAAACAGAATTTATGGTAATTTGGTAAGGATTTACAGTGTGTTAAAACTTTTGTATGCTTTTCCCTTTATATGAGGCATATTTTGATTTGACACTTTGTAAATCCCTACCAAATTATTACATTTTTTGGTTGAAGAAAACCTTGTAGTCGTTTTAAATATCTCCCAAACTTTCTTTGACCACTTTTTCCTAGGACTGACCGTTCGCGTAATAATAGCATTATATAGTTAAATAATTCTGAACTTAAATCTTTTTTGTTCGAAATGCATTCGTCGCGGGATGTTTATGGCGGAAATGCTAGTGCCAATCTAGCCCTCAGAAATCATAGAATGTAAATATATTAATTTTAATAAATTCGCAATAATATTTTTGTAAAAATTTAGCGGTGTAAGTCGAATTTTTGGATTACAAAAATTTCGCTATAGAATAATATAGCAAATATCGCGGACATTACAAATCCTCTTACAAATGTTCATATTTATGGGAAATTATGTTATAGTTTAAACAAAACGTTATTTGCCTTCGGCATCCAAGTTAATTTTGTAGTGCAATTCTGAACTCGCAAGCTTATATTCAAGTACTTCAAATCGCAAAATACCCTTACTTATAAATACAGAAACTAAAAAACATTTGGGTTACAAAAAGATGTGAAACAGAGCAGGCCTTTAATGCACTTCGGTGTTTATGGCACCTTTCTGTGATTAAATATAGCTAACATAGAAGAGCTATTTAATTATCACAGGTTAGGTTAGGTAACCTAATTATCATAAACAAATATAATTCTTTCCACTTCAGATGGCCTGAACATTGTGAAAAATAAGTCTCATTTGGGCAAAAAAAAATTACTATTTACAATTACAATCGCTATCAATACACACCGCCGAGTAATAAATTGAAAGCATGGTAACCCTTTCCTCTCTTTTTATTTCAGTGCACAAATAATTTCTTTCAATTTGGTTGAAAGTGGCCCAACTCATTTTGTTTGCTAAAAAAGAAGTGTTAAAAGTGATTAAATTGTTATAAATTTTGCAGAAAACAAAAGCGTATTGATTATACTATAGAAAACCATCGAAATACAAGAAGAAAGTGTGTTAAAACTAATGTAAAATGCGATGAAAATTGAGAAAATTTCCCCTTATTTGCCAGTGTGAGCGCTATTGATGAAATACGATCCCGTAGCGAAGGAAAGAAAGAGTAAACAAACAAATGGTGTTGTGCGTTGTAGGGTGTTTGTTTACGACTTTGTTCCCGAAAGGGGGCGAGTGGGTTGCAAGTTGCAACTAAAAGAGCAGTAGTATGTGTGTGTGTTCATGCAGCAGAGTGTACACATATATATGAATGTATGCAAAAATTAATGACATGCTAAATCACAGGAGATGATGTTTGTATTAAAGGCTGCCTATGTACTTCTAATGGTAAGTAAACTTTTGTTATTGTTTATGCCTATGGGTTGCAATTTTTTAAATTATGAATCGATTTTCTTCGGAATGGTCTCATTTTATTCATTACTGATCTGACTTTATGATAAAAATAATCAGACATGTCACAGACAGTGTTACCGTTGTGCGACTAAAGTTTCAATATGCATCCTTTTTGGCGGCTTCTGACTTTTGTGCGACTTTTCCATTCATAGACTTTTTTGCCACTTTTTTGTAATAACAATTTTCTTTGGAAACTGTAGCGACAACAAGCAGTATTAAGTATATTACCCAGCAAAATCTTGGTAAGTACATGTCATTACCACCTGCATTACCAGGTAATGATATCTCAGTATAGCCAGCATTACTTTCGGTAAATAAATAGCGACTAACAAAATAATGACAAAAATAAGTTATTGCTAGTAATCTAATTTAGAAAATCTTATTTTTATTTATAAACTTTTCGTTAAATGATTTTTACTTAAATGATTTACGTATATACGTTGTAGTTGGTATTCAGTTAAATCATTTAAAGAAAAGTTTATAAGTTCAAATTAGATTCTCTATGTTAGATTACTAATAAAAACTTATTTTTGTTTTAATTTAGTTAGTCGTTATTTATTTACCGAAAGTAATGCTGGCGATATTGAGAT
The DNA here is from genome assembly GCA_963930755.1 of Eudasyphora cyanicolor. Classification (NCBI taxonomy): domain Eukaryota; kingdom Metazoa; phylum Arthropoda; class Insecta; order Diptera; family Muscidae; genus Eudasyphora; species Eudasyphora cyanicolor. The sequence continues at coordinate 8,875,524 of OZ005737.1, forward strand.
ATCATTCATTACCTGGTAACGCAAGTGGTAACGACATTTACTTACCAAGATTTTGTTGGGTTATATTTTTGTGCTTGATTATTAAGCGATTTGTCTACGAATCGCGAGGTAGGCCAGTGGTTGTGATGCTAAACTACGAAACCAGGAGGTCGCGAGTTCAATCCCACCTCCCGGCAAATTAAATTTTTCGTCATATGACGACAACAATCGATAATAACTCCCTCCCAGTTATACGCTCTACCCAATGTTGCGCTCATCCCAATGTTACGCTCTTCCCAATTTTACGCTCTTCTACTTTCTCATCGCATGCCACCGTGAACAAGCAGTAGCAACTCAGAAATATGTACGACCCACAAACACACTCATAAAAGTATTACTTACGTCCACACTTACTTTTTAATAATTGTAAGCGTGGGGGTAAGAGGTTATTTTCCAGCTTCTGGTATGCTTGAGTGGAAGCACTTTCCTCCAATGACATGCATGTGTAAAAATAATTCGAAGGGAGGCCAAATTATAAGCAGTTACTAGATTTTTAGCTTACCCATCAGGTTATTTGGTAATGGGAAATTTTGCTGGGTATATGTAAATATTGTCAGTATGAGTTCAATATACATATTTATAAAAGATGATGTACAGTCAATGCTGGGTATAACGAATTATATATGTATATACTGTCAGGCCCATTCTTTAAATCAAAAAAATTGTTAAATCAAAAAATTTATTTCTAAAAAATTATTAAATTCCCTAAATTGTAGCATTTGCATTGTTTTCTAGTAATTCCAAGAAGCAATAATAAAGACACGATCGATTTCCATGCTTCGGTAAAGGAATTTGGGGTTTTGAAACTTTTGTTAATATAAATTTTAGGCAAAATTTGATGTTACAGCCTAAAACGTATTATCCGTTTGATTTACGCAAAGATTTTCTTAAAATTTTACCTTCTGTATTTAAAAGGAATTTAACAAGACAAAGATATAATGATCGCCTTTGAGTAATTATTGTAACAGAAATTAAATTTAAAAAATCCTTAGGCGAAAAAATCAAATATGGTCAACATTACTTAACCATGGTCACAGACTTCAAATTCGTACAAGAATTTACGTTTTTGAAATCGAAAACGTTTTTAGCTTCTACAGAAAACGTACACCGAAAAATAAATTTCGCTTTAATACGTTCACAAAATCTGAAGTGAAATTTATCTTTTCAGTAATTTAAAATCCAGAAAAGTCAAAAAATCTATAAATACTAAAGATTAAGTATGAATAAGTTTCAAGGAAAAAAAAAATATAACTATATCCCCAAAAGCAACCATAAAACAAAACAAAATAAAAAATAAGAGAAAATGCAACCGTGAAACTCAAAAAGACACAACAGCAGCAAAAACGAAGTTTCAATCAATGAAATTTAAGTTTTTATTTTAATGTTATATTTAATAATAATAATTGTTATATATTTAAAGGGGCAAACACAGAAACATTAATCAAACCAAGATTTTGGTCAATTTTACTTTTTTTTGCTTTAAGATGTTTTATTTATTTTCACTACCGCCAATCAGAATCTGGAGTCGAACCGATATTGTTGACGGCGTTGGCTGAAACAGCTGTTTCTGATTTTTATGCTGCCATATTTTTGATACTGTTTTTCGTTTTTCATTTTCTTTCGAGTTCATGAAAACTGTAGAAGCAAAAGAAGAGCTTTTGTAGAAGAGCTGTAGAAGCAATAGTAAAACGATACGATCTTGAAAAACGAAAATAACCCAATTTCTCACAAAACCTGTGACATGCCTGTATATAATTGCTTGTTTTTTTCGATGTTATTATTTTTTTTGAATCTCAAAAAAATTGAATTTTTACAATATATTCTAAGATATCTTTGAAAGCGCTAATGGGAAAATAATATAGGAGGAAGATGAAGGCTAACTAATTTGAGATTCTTTAAAACCTTCCTAGGTTTACCGAATAGGATAAATGTTTCACTAGTTAAGCTAAAATATGTGGTTCAATCTCTATTTGTTTAGATGATTATTTTTAATTTGATGTATCAACAAATCCTACCAGTAATAGGCCACAAAGCTCATAAAAGAAATTACATAAGCTTTCGTTTCAAAAGTCAAAAATAAAAATATGGATTTTTGAAAAAAATGCCAAAACAAGTTTTAATTTGGCAAAAAATATTCACAACAAAATATTTTGACACTTGAGGACAGATTTTTGAATTTATCTGGTTGAAATTTAACCAGCCTTAGGGCCTGGGGCACATCGTTTCACGTTTTGATATATCACCCAGATAAAGGTCCCCTCCTATCATACGTCTTGCTGGTCTAGAGAACACTTGCCAATTGATCTAGCTGAAATAATATTTAAACTTGAAGTATTTGAATTTTGTCATTTTTTTTACACAAATTTCAATAGTAAGCCAAATTTTCTCCAATCGCTCGCCTTTATCAATTTTATATGTGGTAAGGTTTTGCACGTTGAACATTAAAGGAGACCGATTTTAGATGGCGAAAAATGCGAAAAATAAAATTTTTCGGGATTTTTGAAATTATTTTGCGAGTTGTGGTATAGACTTTTGATAATATAACGGGATCATTTTTAAAATGTGTGGTTTTCGATACACTTGCTTTGGAATTACAGAAATTCTTCTTCTTTAGCCAGAGGCAAAATCTGTAATGCTAAATAATGCCGTTTCTGAAGAGCAATAATTTTTGTAAAACAAAAAAATGAATTTTGTTAAGTATCAAAATTTAAAAAACTCAAATTTTTTGGTTAGTTTTGCTTTTGAATTTCTGGTGACAGATAAAAATAAAGACATTATTAGCTCTGTAATAATGTCGATTTCGTCAACATTATCTACAAATTCGCCTATAGTGTGAAACACTGTGCCTCTTGTTGTGATGTCTACACTCTTAAATTGATAAATTAGTTGCTTTAATGTAAAACATTAACTTTTTTGATTGAAACAATCCAAAAAAACATACAGAAAATCCAAGAAAGATGTGAAGTTTTGTTTTCTGGTTTTTAAAACATGAAATTTGCTTAACATTAAAGCATCAACGAATGAACAAGCTAAAGAACGAACATCTCAGAATAATACAAAGACAGATGGGAGGTCTGAAAGACAAATGGACGGACGAGCGGGCGGATGGTAAGACAGACTGTCGGTGGTCGGTGTTGTAGACAGATGGATGGATGGTCGGATGGACAGACAGAAATGTAAGTCAACTCACACATGATCCAGACCCTGACAGCCAAAAGATTTTTATTCAAGTTTCTGTAAAGTTTTTTTTTGTCTGCTAAATGTTTAGGTTAAAGCAGATGCAAATGCAGATACAGATGCAAACATAGATGAGATGATGTCTATGATTCCCATGATGAGTTTTTTTATGCAAAGCCCACACTGCACATCTTCTTGGAGCTGCAGTCAGATGAAGACAAGGCCCAACTAAATGTTTCTGCAAAACATTCCATGCCTCCAACATTGGAGCGAAGCAGACACCCATGCGTTGATTTGGTATTTTTTCTCCTTCGCTTTGGTTGGATCTCCGCCATCAGCGTCATCCTCATCAGCATGGTCGTCACCGTCAGAAGCCTATCTAAGTCTGTGTGGCGTAAATGACGTGTAAATGCATCAGTTTTGTTTACTGTCAATCCAAATCTTCTCATTTCGCAAATCATTCTTTTTGATGAAATTGTTGTTTTCATGTTCATGTTTTTGCTTGCCTTCATGGCAAGTACATTTTTCTGCTGTCGAGGAGGAGTCGTTTCTTCCTCGAGGCACTGCGTTACTGCGAATGTGAGTATTTAATTTGTGAAGTTTCGCCTCCTTCTTGAGTTGTACCAGTTTGTTGAAGATATTGGCAAGTCGGCCAGATGTTGTTCCACCGGGATATGTGAAATGTGTGATGAAATTAAAAAAGTTTCTTCTGCTCGAAGTTTTTTTCTGTGGTTCCTGTTGAATTATACACAAAGGCGACGATTTGTGGGAAAGAATGGAACAATGTGTAACAGGAGACAGTGTTGCCAAATTGGCGTTTAAGGAAGTCTAACAAATGGGTCAGAATTGTTATTGTCTTTGAAATATTTCTTTTGGTCTTTAGATCAGGAGGCTGGTCGTAGAATTAGCGGGTAGAATTTCCCACTTATCACATATATTAGAGTAGATAACCCCACTGGTCATCTACGGTGGTAAAGATGATACAACTAGTCATCTGCAATGGAGTAGATGATCTCACTGTCACTTACAATAGAGTAGATGACTTCATTGTTTATCAACAATTGAGTAGATGACCCCACCGTTAATCTTGAATAGATTAGATGGTTAAAGTAGATTACCCCAGTGGTTATCTACACTAGCGTAGATGACCCCACTGGTCACCTACATTGGAGTAGATGATCCCGCTGGTCATCTACATTAGAGTAGATGACCCCACTGGTCATCTACACTAGAGTAGATGACCCCACTGGTCACCCACATTGGAGTAGATGATCCCGCTGGTTCTTCACATTAGAGTAGATGACCCCACTGGTCATCTACATTAGAGTAGAAGACCCCACTTGTCATCTACGTTACAGTAGATGACCCCACTTGTCATCTACATTGCAGTAGATGATCCCGCTGGTTCTTCACATTAGAGTAGATGACCCCACTGGTCATCTACATTAGAGTAGAAGACCCCACTTGTCATCTACGTTACAGTAGATGACCCCACTTGTCATCTACATTGCAGTAGATGACCCCTCTAGCCTCTAGAGTAGATGACCTCACTGGTCATCTACAGTAGATTAGATGATTATATTAGATGACCTCAGTGGTCATCTACGTTAGAGTAGATGACTCCACTGGATATCCACAATAGAGTAGATGACCCCATTGGTCATCTACAATAGCGTAGATGACCCACTGGTCATCTACAATAGATTAGATGACCCCAATGATCAGCTACACTAGAGTAGATGACCCCACTGGTGAGCTACTATAGAGTACATGACCCCACTGGTCACCTACAATAGAGTAGATGAACCCACATGTCATCTATAAGAGATTAGATGGCCTCACTGCTCATCTACAATAGAGTAGATGATCCCACTGGACATCTACAATAGATTAGATGACCCCACTGGACATCTACAATAGATTAGATGGTCCACTTGTCATTTACAATAGAGTAGATGACCCCACTGGTCATCTACAATAGAGTAGATGACTCCACTAGTCATCTACGATAGAGTAGATGACCGCACCGGTCAGTTGCAATAGTGTGTATGACCCCACTGGTTATCTACAATTGAGTAGATGACTCCACTGGACAACCACAATAGAGTAGATGACCCCACTGTTCATCTACAATAGAGTAGATGACCCACTGGTCATCTACAAAAGAATATATGACCCTACTGTTCATCTACAATAGAGTAGATGACCCCACTGGTCATCTATATTAGAGTAGATTACCCCAATGGTCATATACATACAGTAGAGTGGGTGACCCCACTGGTTGTATACGGTGAAATATGTAACCCTCAGTATCATCTATGTATAGTAGAGTAGATGACTAGAGTGGTCTTATACCATACAGTATAAGACACCAATGAACGTCTAACATGTCGTCAATTATAGAGTATATGACAATATTGTAGATGATCCCATTGGACATCTGTTTTATAGTAGATGAATTAGAATTTTTCCTGAAAAGCTTTAGAGCTACTTTTTGGCATTTCAAATCTCAGAATCCCTCCAATGAACACTTTATGCATCCTTATGGCAACCTTAAGGATAACACAAATTAATTCATACTGCAAAGTTACACAGAAAGACATATCCACAAAACAATTCACACAGCCCCTCGGAATGAAATTTGTACACGGAAAGTTTTTGAACTTATTTGCTTCTTGGGTAGAACTCAATTTACATATTAACATTAACATATTTGCACCAATGTTGTCTTCGTTACTTGTTATTTAAGTGGCTATGTGCTTAGTATAATGATTTAATTTTGAGACATATTGTTATATTCGCATCACAATATGTCACTATACCTCTTCAGTAATCTTTTCTTCGCTCATTTGCAACTAAATTATTCCTGTTTTTATAATGATTTCCCTCATGATCAACATAATTACAAAAAACACAAATGCTTGGATCAAACTCAGTCAAGTCCAGCTCTTTCATTTCCGGCAAAAAAAAAGTTTGTAATTATCGCATGGTAGCGCTCGACATTCAAAGTAACGTTCCTGCCGTCGTCGCCTTCCAAAAAGTACGGTCCACTGAAGCCACAGGCCCATAATCCACACCAAACAGAGCATTTTCCGGGTTGCATTGGCAGTTCTTGCAATTCTTCTGGCTGCTCTTCACTCCAAATACGGCAATTTTGTTTGTTCACGTATCCATCTAGGCAGAAATGAGCTTCGCCGCTTAAGTCAACAGAAGTGCGTAATGCACTTTCTTAACCGAGCATGAATTTGGATAATAAAATTTAATAATCGGCCAGTTTTGTTCGTTAGTAAGTCGATTCATGGTTAAATTATATAAGTATACCAAACTGAACATGTTTGACAGTAACATGTTACACGAAAACAGCTGAGCTGCCAAAAATAAAGTTGCAAAAAAATTCCCAATAGAACCAAAAACAAGGGAACCGCCGGCCAAACATAAAATTTACCAATTTATCTGAGTTGACGGATTTGTCAACGATAGGATCACGAAGTATCAGTTAATTAGGGTTAGAAGATGACCAGTGGGCTTATTTACTCCTTAGTATGCGGCCAGTTGGGTTATCTACTTCTAAGTCGACGACAAATTGCATTATCTACTACATAGAAGGCAGTCACTTTGATTATCTAATCATAAGTAGAAGAAAATTTGGGTTATCCACTCCGTAGTACAGCGTCATTTGTCTGCCTTAGTTGACAACAAATTGGGTTATCTACTCTTTAGAAGGCGGCCAGTTGGGTTATCTACTCCTGAGTAAACGACGGGTTGTGTTATCTTCTACTTAGTAGAGGACCATTTGGGTTACATCTCCATAGATGCCGACAAATTGGTTTATCTACTCTTAGTAAACGACGAGTTGGGTTATCTACTCCTTCTATATGCCTCGGTTGATGACAAATTTGGTTGTCCTTAGTAGAATATATTTTGGGTTATTTAATCATTAGTAAAGGGACAGTTAGCTTATCTTCTCCTAAGTAAACGACGAGTTGGGTTATTTAATCCTTAGTAGAGTGCCAGTTGGTACTCCAGTTGAAGAAAATTGGATTACATGTTGCATTAGAAGATATACAGTTGGTTATATACTCCTTATTATACGGTCAGTTAGATTTTCTAATCCATAGTAAAAGACCAGTTGGGATATCTACTCCTTAATAAACGACAAATTGAGTTATCTAATCCTTAGTATAGTGCCAGTTGTGTTATCTATGCTGTAGTTGTCGACGAATTAGGTTATCTACTCCTTAGTGTGCGGTCAATTGGATTATATATTCCTTAGAAGAAGACAAGATGAATTATTGACTTCTTAGTTGAGGACCAGAACCAAACTACTTTTGGTTGGATCAAATTAATTTTGGTTTACTTTTGGTTCAATCAAACTATGTACTTGAAATGGTTCATACTTGAATGTTTTTCCTATATTGAAATTTTGAAATAATAACAAGTAGACTGCAGACCATAAAACAACGCTAATGCACCCGAAGAGCTGCTTAATCAACAGTGAAAAGTCGTGCAATTATTGATGTTGCATTTTCTAGGTCGTTTCTTTTTCACTTTACTGTTCAAAGTACCTTCTTAGAAGGAACGATCTTCAGCTCAACCTTATAAAATAACATCAATAAAAGACCCCTCATAGGGGAATCATCAATCAAATTTTCGTTTGTTTTCAAACTAGGGTTTGCTTCGATCGAACGTAAAGTAAATTTTGTTGTTTGTTTTTGAATCAGAAAATATTTCTTTCATATTTCTAACCGATTTAAAGGATTTAGGGGGATGTTTGGGGAAAATAAGTTAAGATTCGAAAATGTTTTTTTACCTATAAAGACAATGGACATTCGAATCGAACTCGATTCCATCAATTGCATAATACTTTTTTCAAATCTTAGCCTGACTTTTTTTAATTTAAGATTATTGTAATTCTAAACTCCAAAGTGTAATATGCGTTTTCCATTTGATGTTGCCAACATAAGTTTATTGTATGCTTATGAAAATGTGTAGGATTTCTGGCTTTCATTTCATTTCCCGTCCCATTGTCGTCAAACTTTCCGTTGTGTACAAAATCACTTCATTATTCACAATTTTCGGTTTCAGATTGCTTTGCTTCGTTGTTGTTGCAATAGATTTTTTTTGTATCCTTAGGACAATTTATGTAGCAAATTTAGTTTTGAATCTTCTCTTGACAAAGCACTATTCAAAAAATATAACTTCATCATACATGCATTCAAAATAAATCACAAAAGTAAATAAAATCTTGATTTAATAAAAAATGAAGTACAACGTTATCAAATGTCATTTTACTGTTGGCGCCCAACTGCAAAGAAGCAATGGAAAAAAATGTTTCAATTTTCGTTATGGTTTTTTCTCTCTCTCACACAATTTTTGTACATTTCCAAGCAAAATGTAAACTTTAAGAAGGAATGACAAATAAATAAAAAAATTCAGTTATCACATCTCAATTTCATGAACTCGGTTTGGATGAATATGAAGAACGAACGACGACACACTTGCCGAGATGGGTAGAACAAATTTCCGTCTGTCTGTCTCTCTGCAACGGGATAGGAAATGCTTTATTGTGTCTTCATCGGGATGCATGTGCTGAGGAGACAGTTGAACAAGAAAGTTGAAGGCTGCCCGGGTAATGATAATATTGATGCTACTGAACGGTTTGCTTCTGACATCGGAAGGACGGTTTTGTACTTGGAAAGAGTACAAAGTGGAAGCAGCTCATTTTACATGTAAGTATGTACGAGTATGACAGAGGCGATGATGATGATGTTCGCCGCCATTGCTGGGGCTGTTGTCAGTTATGATGATCATGATTCGGTCTGTAATAAACTGCCATTTAATAGGAAGATAGACAAATACAAGGCATGCATGAATTGGGGGCTGGCGTATTATGGTAATATGTACGCAGTTACATTCATCCATATGAGGTCTTACTCACATCCTTTGCGAATACATTTAACTTGCAGTGCAATGTGGATTTAAAAGGAAGAGAAAAATGTTATAATTTGTATACTTTTATTTACCAGAATACTTTATAAAGTCATCAACGATGAACTTTTCTTAAAGAAAAGTCATCAACGATAAACTTTTCTTATAGAAAAGTCATCAACGATAAACTTTCCTAATAGAAAAGTCATCAACGATGTACTTTTCTTATAGAAAAGTCATCAACGATGAACTTTTCTTATAGAAAAGTCATCAACGATGAACTTTTCTTATAGAAAAGTCATCGACGATGAACTTTTCTTATAGAAAATTCATCGACGATGAACTTTTCTTATAGAAAAGTCATCAACGATTCTTATAGAAAAGTCATCAACGATGAACTTTTCTTATAGAACAGTCATCATCGATGAACTTTTCTTATAGAAAAGTCATCAACGATGAACTTTTCTTATAGAAAAGTCATCAACGATGAAGTTTTCTTATTGAAAAGTCATTAACGATGAAGTTTTCTTATAGAAAAGTCATCAACGATAAATTTTTCTTATAGAAAAGTCATCAACGATGAACTTTTCTTATAGAAAAGTCATCAACGATGAACTTTTCTAATAGAAAAGTCATCAACGATGAACTTTTCTTATAGAAAAGTCATCAACGATGAACTTTTCCTACAGAAAAGTCATCAACGATGAACTTTTCTTACAGAAAAATCATCAACGATGAACTTTTCTTACAGAAAAGTCATCAACGATGAACTTTCCTTATAGAAAAGTCATCAACGATGAACTTTTCTTATAGAAAAGTCATAAACGATGAACTTTTCTTATAGAAAAGTCATAAATGATGAACTTTTCTTATAGAAAAGTCATCAACGATGAACTTTTCTTATAAAAAAGTCATCAACGATGAACTTTTCTAATAGAAAAGTCATCAGCGATGAACTTTTCTTATAGAAAAGTCATCAGCGATGAAGTTTTCTTATAGAAAAGTCATCAACGATGAAGTTTTCTTATAGAAAAGTCATCAACGATAAATTTTTCTTATAGAAAAGTCATCAACGATGAACTTTTCTTATAGAAAAGTCATCAACGATGAACTTTTCTTATAGAAAAGTCATCAACGATGAACTTTTCTTATAGAAAAGTCATCAACGATGAACTTTTCTTATAGAAAAGTCATCAACGATGAACTTTTTCATAGAAAAGCCATCATAGATGAACTTTTCTTATAGAAAAGTAATCAACGATGAACGTTTCTTATAGAAAAGTCATCAACGATGAACTTTTCTTATAGAAAAGTCATCAACGGTGAACTTATCTTATAGAATAGTCATCAACGCTGAACTTATTTTATAGAAAAGTCATCAACAATGAACTTTTCTAATAGAAAAGTCATCAACGATGAACTTTTCTAATAGAAAAGTCATCAACAATGAACTTTTCTAATAGAAAAGTCATCAACGATGAACTTTTCTAATAGAAAAGTCATCAACGATGAACTTTTCTAATAGAAAAGTCATCAACGATGAACTTTTCTAATAGAAAAGTCATCAACGATGAACTTTTCTAATAGAAAAGTCATCAACGATGAACTTTTCTAATAGAAAGGTCATCAACGATGAACTTTTCTAATAGAAAAGTCATCAACGATGAACTTTTCTATTGAGCCTTCGAGGTTTAATTAGTTGAGGTTCAATATTGTTTTAAGACTCAAGATAACTCAATTTAAAATATTAATCAAACTAGGAAATATTACCCAATGTTTGTTCAAACCTATCAAATTTGCATCCAACATCTCTTGATGTATAAAAAAGAATTTGAAATTTTATTTCCATTTTGAGAAGCTTGCAACCACTATGTCCCCTGTCTGTTCTTTCAGATGCAAATAAGGACAATATCGAGATGATACATACTAATGAGAGTATGGAATCTCATCTCCCATTTGCTGCTGCAGTAGCAGCATCTTCAACATGAACTTACTGTGTGGCATTTTGTCAATGAAGATAATATTACACAAAAAACAACAAAAAAAACGATGATTAAGGCAAAAATCAACTTCATAATCATCAGCATTGTCATCAAGCATTTTGTGAAGAGGCAAAATGTTCAAAAGTTAAGCGCAGAAGCAACATGTGCACCGTTAAGACGGACAGACAGTGGGCTGGACGGACAGACAGATTGTTTAAAGTACAACTGTTGCTGGTGTATGTAAGTCTGGACGTGGAATGAGTACAACGAGTACAGCTATTGCTGATGCCATTACCGCTTCTGTTTCCACTTCTGGTTGTCTTCTCTTGATAAGCATTCAATTTGTATGCTTCAGTGAGTGCATGAAAGTCACTTAAAAAACAAAATCGTAATATGAGGAGATGGTGAGAGGTTGATAACTTCAGTTTTTCGTATGATTTGTGACGACTAAGAAAACTTTATGAGATTTCTGAAATGTGGAAAAGACTATTTGTCTTTATTCTGGTGACTTTTATGTTTATAATGCTGGCGATAATCTTAAGAAAAAAAAACTGGTCTAACAAAAAATTGTGTAACAAAAATTCTTTGAGATACTCATAAAAAGATTTTCGACCAGAAACAAGTTCAAAATATTATTTTTGTCTTGATGTCGGATATCTTAATGTCTAAGGGCATTAGGTTAGGATAGATGCCAGACAGAATTATATATGTCTCGCGTTCAGTGATATGACAGTTAAACAATTGTGCTTCTTCATGTCTCCATCCTCTTCAATTTGATGACATAATGAAAGAAAAAACACAACTTGGGTATATTTCTTTATGTTCGACTAGTTCCTGAAAAAAACGGGGAACTAAGAACCAATGCAGGTCATTGGATTATGATTTAAGGTATGACATATCTCGCAATATGATTACTCGTACCAGGAGTATTATTTCCACTTATAAGCCCAACGATTGACTGCCCGCACCAATTCTCCATTTTTATTAATACCTCAAAATTCTGTAGCTACCTTTCGTTCCACAGTAACTTCATTTGGTCTCAGTCTGCGATTAAGTGTCAGCGTTGAGATCATATCGTATCAATCATATCTCGATGATGATCTGCTAATATCGCCCTTTCTTCCCCAGTTTACCTGCCTATTTATTTCACAAAGATTCTTTATGGTCAGGAACCTAGGACAGGGTTATAGTATGCAGGTCTACGAGGGGCTTGTGTTAACCCTTTCGACTAGATCGTGACTAATAACAATATAAACCTCTTTACCCAATCAAACCAACGTTGAATGCTATCTACAACTTGTGATTCCTGCGACATCATCTTCTTCATTCTAAAGGTATCCTTAATGAGCATGACAAACTAGTTGTGCCTAAATCAAACTTCAAATGGTTTGATTAATCTACGTTTGTATTCTTCTGAATTAGTTATTCTGAGGAAGTTCTGCAGGAAGCTCTTTAGTAAGGCAAATACCATAAGAGCCCCACGGGACACCTATACGGAAGAACTCAACTTGTAGACAAAATTGATAAAGGCTCAAAATAAATCCTGAATAGATTTTTGCAATGGCGTAGAAAGTTCATCCGAAACCTCAGTGTTACAGAACACCTTAGGTTCAAAACTTTGCACTATTGAGTACACTAAGAAAGATGCTTGTTATTCTACTACGTCCATTGAAGAATGGCTGGGGTGCTCCTATATACACATTTCCCTGGCAACTCTCCAGAGGAGCTGAATTCTTCAACTGGAGATTCTGTTGAACTATGTACTGCCAATAGAATTCTTCAGTGAGATTGTAACCGAATCCATATTTCCTAGGGCTATTAAAAGCTCTAACTCGTTTATATCGCCAGATCCAGACAATGTCTCACTTGTAGAGCTACAGGCAGTTTCTGATACAATTGCTACCTGGCTCAGAGAGATCTAAATATGTTGTATCAATCAGACGGGAAAGCCTTGCCTTAGGACTAAAATTGATCACAGGCTACTGTCCAATCAGCAGGGGGAACTAGGAATACTATAGTTCCCATCTATTCCCAGGATGGGGAATGGACAGTGATCCCAGACTGGTCACCAGTCCTAGATTTTCTGGAGTCTAACTGGTGGTATCTTCGGCTACGCAATCTAACCAGAGCACTTAATCTGGTACCACGGGGTCAGGTAAACCCTCGGAACGCAGGTTCCGACCTGACTATTGGTGAGAACCCTATTGGGTGCAACGAGGTCTGTGGTTGAAACCAAAATTGCTAGGAGAGAATATTCTCAGATGTGGAGTTGCAAACCAACCGGGTGCCATGACCAGTAGAATGGCAAGGAGTTTTAGATGGGCTGCGCTCCTAACAAAGGAGGAAGGCAAAAGTGTACAGGAACACGGAATTGATTGGTACTCACTCATGCACATTGTGCGTGGGTCGTTGGTCGACGCATGTATTCACGCGGGTTTTTGAAGCACGGTGGGGTTAAGCCTAACGGCAGGAACTCACCAGGATTCATGCAGAATACCTACTGTCCAATCAAGAGCATGCACCGAAACCGCCATGCATGATGTAGCCAGTTTTACTGAAGGATATCTTTCTGTTAATTGTATATTGTATATATTGAGGGAGATTTACATAACATAAATCCAGCCGCTATAGTTACGGTTTAGCAACCCTAGTGGTTGACAGCAGTAAACGTAGGTTCATTCATAACCTTCTGATTAAGAGATGCATTGCTGATAGGGGTCAAGTGACCTCCATATATTTGTCAGCAGGTGTGCGCCCCAAGGGGGTATTCTGTCTTCTATTCTATAGAATCTCTCCATGGACAATATTTTGCTTTCTCTGGAGATGATGGGTGTCAGAGTTGATGCCTATGCAGATGACGTGGCAATAGCTGTTAGAGGGAACTTTCCTAGTGCTCTTAAAGATATCAGCCAACAGGCCCTTCATACAAACGCAAAATGGGCTTCCGATAATGGTATTGGTGTGAACCCGACCAGTCAGAAATAGTTCTTTTCAGCAGGAGATATTGGGATAGTAGATTCGTTAACTTCTACACAGACAGTTCCAAACTCAACAACCAAGTGGCCTTTGCTGTCTTTTCTTAGGATCTTGAGCTAGCCATTGTAAAAAGACTGCCTTAGTGTTTATCGATCATCAGTATTTTCTCCGATATATATTTCAGAATTCAAAAACTGCCCTTGACTGTCGCAGATCTCTTAATGATATGGCTAAACAGTTCAATATTCACCTGATATGTGTGCACAGCCACAGAGACAGAACTGCAAAACTGATGAACTTATAAGACGGAACTACCTCGAACTGGAACTACGTATGTGGGTGTGCCTCTAGCTACCTGTAAACTCTTAGTGAGAGATAGTGAGTGCCCTTGCGCCAATATATGACAGGAGGTCAGATCTTGCAAACATTCCAGGCTGATCTGGCTCCACACTCACCAATGACCTGCTGTCGTTTTTTTAAACCGGACGTCTAACTTATCGTGTCCACCAAGATGGTGGTCACTAGTCAGAACCTGCATACATCCCAGGCTTATCTGCTCCACACTCACCTATGATCTCTAGCGACCTGCTAATTCTTCGTGAGAGATAGTGAGTGCCCTTACGGCAATGAATGCCAGGTGGTCACTAGTCAGAACCTGCAAACATTCCAGGCTGATCTGAACTTGCTGTCGTTATCGAGACCGGGAGTCTCACTTATCGTGTCCACCAATGCCGTATTTAACGGCACTGGGAGAAATTGAAGATCTAGAGGAATGACTTGCAGAAGCTGCGGGTATGAAATCAACAGAATACCTTCTGGGTCTGTGCCCGCTCTCTCTAGAAGGCGGCAGGCTTATTACTTTGGGAATTTAGCAGGTTTGGCTTGGCTTATGTTAAAATCCACCATCCGTTACGTCCCTGCGGTAGATCAATGGAGCTATACCGTCTAAGCACAATGGATAGCTCCAGCTATAGTCTAAGTGAGTCTGTTGTACAGGCTGCCACTCCTTACGTAGCCTAAACTATGTTTGGTTTGATCAAACTTCTCTTGGTTTGTTCAAACTTCTGTTGGTTTCAAGATACTTTTGGTTAGTTAATTATGAGAAACGCAGCAGAGAACGAATCCGAGGAAAAATTGTGATTTATTGTACAACGTAAAATAAACAAATTTATTGTACAATTTTGTTGGAACTTAAATGGCAATTTTAAGTACAGGGAAGAATTTATTTGTAAATACGCTAATAAATAGCCACGGCAGCGACATTAAGACTACTACAACGGCGTCGATTTTTAGCCAATTTAAGCCGACTTATCGTCGGCGGCGAGCTCGACCAAAAATGGTAGCCTCCGGTGGCTTATCAGCTTAAACCTGGCTGGCTTCGTTCTCTGAAAAGTAGTAGAGATTTTGGTATATCTCTAAGAATTTCTCACAAATCTCTCACAATAAGAGCTTGTTTTCTGATAAGAAATACTATCAAAAATTATTACTACCCATCTTTTATACTCGTATTTAGGGTCCACTTTTATTGGCCACAATTGACAAGTTTGATTGATTCATTTCCATGTCTCCAATTACAACAGTCCTTTCAATACATATGTTTTCATTACTACAACTCATTCGGGCAAAGTGCACTTCTATAAATTCATGTTCGGTTGGGTATTCATATTCATGCAAACCCTTTCCCCAAAACCAAGTCTTTCATTCCGGTTATCTCGATTGCATTGCTGGTTTTGGTAGCCGCCATTCATGCCTTTCTTTGTTTGTTCTCAACTTTTTCAATATTTTTAATTATTCCATAAAATGTTCTGAGGCTTTCTTTACACTGATTGCACTTCATCGTAAAACTTTGATTTATTCTTTCACTTTTTTTGGAATTCATCAAGTAAAGTACGTCCGTCCGTCCGTCTGCTTCTTTGCTACTGCCTCGAGTTCAAATCAGTTGTGTTGGTTTATTTTGTTGTGGTCTGTCTGTCCGTCTCTATCAGCGGATCACGATTTGATCTTTTAATTGTTGTTGACGAAGACTCCGTCATCGAGCATATCACAAAACATTAAAGTTTAAATTTTTTTGATTTGATTTCTGTCCGTTGTCTCTGTTGTTTTTTTTTTTGTTTTGGTTGTTTCGAAGCAAGTGATTCCCACTCATTCCGCGGACGATAAGCAATTCCTTCGCTGCTTTGCCAGGGCTTCAACGAAAGCAATTATTTTCCCAAGTTCTAAACGGGCGGTGGCGAGTGGGTCTTTATTTACTCTTTGTCTGACAATTACAAGCGAGGAAAGAAACAAGATTCTTATTTTTTCTTGAACGAAATTAACTTTTCTTTTTTTATAGAATTTCTCGGCATTCTATTAACTGAAACACAATTCTTTATTCTTTCATTTCGTTGATTTATGTGGACTGCCACGCTTAGGGGGAGAGGAAGAAGAAGGGTCTTGGAGTGTTGAATTCCACATAATAAACGAGTAATAAAACTTTAAACTTAGACCCTCCAAAAAAGCCAAAATTGAGGGGAAGATCTGAAGTACTTACACAAAACTCTTTGCGGTGGAGTTAATGAAGTCTTCAGTTTTTAAGGTTGCCTCGTCGGTCTGAAAAAGATAATTGAACAATTAATGGGTGTGTGAACTTTTTTCAGTGGTCTATGTTGGATAGATGGATGGATTTTTTGGTCGAGAAATTGAAAACTATTTTTTTGTCTGTGTCTGGCTTTTGTTTGATTTGGGTTACAAGATAAGACAATAATTTCGATTAATTCTAATTGAATTAATTAAAAGCAATTGTATGATTTACCAACAACAAAAAAGAATCCATGTGTCTGATAACTGAGTGGGAATGTGTGAAAGTACTATAATTTTTATTAATAATTTTTAAATAGAAAAATCTTTATCGCATGAACTTCTAGGAAATGTAATTTTCGCTGTAATCATTCGAATGGAGATGATGTAAAATTCCAATAATAAGTGACATTGCTTAGCATCACCATGGAAAGTGATTGTGCAGTGAAGTAATATTTTATAGAAACAAACATACAAATAAAAACACAAATAAAACAAGTAAAAGCGTTAAGTTCGGTCATGCCGAATTTTATATAACCTCCACCATGGATTGCTTTCAATTCTATTACTGGAAAAATCTTTGGATATGGAGCAAATCATGAATCGATACTCTTTGTTTAAGCAAATTATTAAAATACCAGTAAGGAACGAGAGAGAAAGTCGGGAGGGGCCGACTATATAATACCCTGCACCTCCCTAACAATGCGAAAATGGACATTGCGATGAGAATTTGGCAGTGTTTATAAATGTAATAAGAAAACTCTCTCTGCCAAATTTCTTACTGATCTGATACAAATTAAAGTTTCTACAGTGCTTACATGTGAAATCGGGTGAAAGATATATATGGGGGCCATATCTAAATCTGAACTGAATTTCCCCGAAATTTGGCAGAGTTCATTCATGTAACAAGAGAACTGTCTCTGCCAAATTTCGTACTGATCGGATATAAAATACGGTTTCTTCAGCGCTTACATGTCAAATCGGGTGTAACATGTATATAGGGGCTAAATCTAAATCTCAACCGATTTTGACTGATTTCAATAGGGATCTTCCTTGGGCCAACAAAGAGCACTGTGCCTAATTTCATCACAATCGGACCATAAATACGACCTGCACTTTGATTACAACGATACATCTACAGACGGACGGACGGACAGACGGACGGACAGACGGACGGATGGACAGACGGACATTGTTAAATCGATTTAGAAAGTGATTCAAAGTCGATCAGTATAATTAACGATGGGTCTATCTCTTCTCCTTCTGGGTGTTACAAACAAATGCACAAACTCATAATACCCTGGATCACAGTGTGGTGTAGGGTATAAAAAACGGATGCTGAAAAATTTGGAATTTATGACTTCAATTAGCATATTTGATAACTAGATATACACGGGGACCACAACAATATAAAAACTGAATGTACTTATTTTGAAGACTAAGGACGTCTTTGGAGCAATTCTTTAATTTTATGACAATTTTTTTTCAGTGTATGGCTCAAAACCCGTATTTTAGAGCGACCTCTATAGGGGAGCTATATCAAAACATTGACCGATATGGTCCATTTGCATTCCCAAACAACCTGCATCTGTAAGAAATTTTTCTGCCAAATTTGATCAACCTAGCTCTATTATTACGGACTGTAGCGTGATTACAACAGACGGACGGACGGCTGGACGGACATGGTCTTTGAATTTTGGTTTGATGAAAATCTGTTGAAAGCAAACTGTTTTTTTGTTTGGATAAACAAAATTGAATTTCCTCAATCGATTAGTCTGACCCCTACCCTGAAGTTAGACCTGTCTAGTAGATCTATGAAACTGCTTTCAGTTTGAAACACTACACTTCAATCAAACTATTTTTTTTAATGAGATTAGGTTTTTGAAGCATCGATTCAATTAAACGTTAGTAGATTTTTGTTTTGAGTTTTCCACATTCGAATCGATCAACTTTTTCGATCAGAAGTTTTCCTTGTGGTAGAGATGTTTTTATGCTGATGTGGAATAAAATAAGTCACTGCTCTCTGGAAGTAACTTACTCGTATATCCAGTTAGGAACTTCGATTATGTGGTTATTTCGTAAGTGTATTTTTTTTTGGTGTGGTCAAACTACTTTTGGTGTGATCAGACTTTGTTTGGTGTGATCAAACTACTTTTAGTGTGGTCAAATTGATTCTCATGTGATAAAACCAATTTTGGTACGATCAAACTAATTCTGAGTTGATTAAACTACTTTTGGTTTCATCAAACTGCTAGTGGGCCTATCAAACCCTACTATAGGTTGTAGGCAAACCACTTTAGCTTCATGTGAACAATTATTACCTGAATCGATTTGTCTGGCCATTTCAAATATATCGTATTAGTTTTTTAAGTCGCTAGGTTCATTTGATTCAATCCATTGATTAAATCGGAGATTTTGTTACCTTAAGCTGATTGTTTCCTCAATCTTTTCTTTATGTCTTATCGGTCTCAGCTTCTGTGAGGTATTTGCTAGTTTATCTCAAAAACATGGTCTATCGTTTATCCTCCCACATGAGTACCAAATTTCGTCGATCCCCTAGCATAATGATGATGCTCCACTACTTGTTGACTAATTTTAAATTTCCCTCACAAAATAAAATATTCAATGTCGTTCTCTTTTTCACTTGACTATTCAAAAATAAAGGGTTTTCCAACAAGAGGTGTTATTTTGGTATTCAAAGAAAAATGCAATTTTTTGAGATAAATGATCGGATGTTTATTTCATAATAAAGAGGAAGGTATGCCTCTGACTTCAAACCTCCAAAAGAAGTAGATATTGCTTATTATGCTGATGACACCGCGCTAATATCGTCAAGTAAGCTAACAAGTGCCTTGTTAAAGAAAATGGAGTACAGTCTTATAACTTGCAACAAGTACTTTCAGAAATGGAAAATAATAATAATGGAAAATAAAAATTAATCAACAGAAAACTCAATGTATTATTTTTCCGCGGAATAAATCACCAAAACGAGCCCCTTCCAGGCAAATACGGTTCGAAAATAATTACATTCGCATACAAAATGAGGTGAAATACCTCGGGGTTATCCTGGATAAAAAATTATCATTCTGAGAGCACATTGATAAGACACGCGAGAAAGCACTAAAAAGCTTTAGAGCACTTTGGCCTCTCCTAAACAAACGATCATTTTTGAATAAATCGAATAAATATTTATTATATAAATGCGTTATCAGACCCATAATTACATTTGCCTCGCCAATCAGGTATAGAGCTGCAAACACTCACCTTAAACGTCTGCAAATCATCCAAAATAAATGTCTAAAAATGATCTACAACAAACACTGGCGTTACTCCACTACAATACTGCACGAAGAGACCGAGTACGAGCTTCTTAAAGACTTCATAAACCACCTAAATGAAAATTACTTCAGAAAGATCGCAGACTCCCCTTATGAAATATTAAGGGAGTGTAGTGAATATTATAAATATGTATATATAACACATAAATTCAACGAATTAAAAATATTGTTTCCATAGATAATAACTGTGCTCGAAATGGACACTTTAAAAATGTAACAGAAAGAAGACCCTATTGATATACCTATTTCGACCTTGCTGAATCCAATGGAGCTAACCGTTTTTCTAGGTTAGCTCTTGTTTTCGCGATATTCGACCACAAAGTTTGCAAAAAATCAGAGAGGTTAGTTATCTCGGAGGTGATTTTGAAGTGTAAGACTTCCGAAAACGCGCTTTAGTCCAAAGAACGAAATAAAGGGAACCCTTCGAGTATTATTTCTCTCAAAATAGTCAAGCACGCTTCTCACCACTTTACCCCCGAAAAAGTGCAATTAAATCTTACCATGTGTCAAACGTATACAAATCATCGACATTTTTAGTTTGTTTTTTTGAGAAAAATGTTCCCCGCGAAAAATTACTATGAGTCTCCTTTCAACATATTTATGAAAAATTAACAGGTTTCACAATTTAGCAGGGTTTGTTGGTTACCTTTGAAATTTCCGTTAACACTAACGAAAAAACAATTTACAAATTTAAGTCAAAAAATTTTATTTCAAATATTTTCTGCTATGAGCAGAAAAATACACAAATAATGTAATAACTCGAATATTGCTTAATTCTCATAAAAAAGTTGAGAACGGACTTATAGTATTCCTTCGCGAGGAATATTTTTCTCAACGATGCCTACTAAAAATGTCGACTATATGTATGATTTTTAACATATGATAAGATTTCATTGCACTTTTTCAGGGGTAGGGGGTGAGAAGCATGGACGACTGTTTTGAGAAAAATGATTGTCCAAATGTTACCTTTAATTCGATCTTTGGACTGAAGCGTATATTCCGAAGTCTTCCACTTCAAAATAACCAAAGAGATAAATCACCTCTCTGATTTCCCAACAAACTTTGTGGTCGAATATCGCGAAAACAAGAGCTAAAATAGAAAAAACGGCTAATGCCACTGGATTCAGCATGGTCGAAATAGGTCTATCCATAGGGTCTCCTTTCTGTTACATTTTTGGACTAGCACAGTGTTATTTTCTAAAATAACACAGTACAACACAAAAAAAATAACAGGGTTCTGTCAATGGATTATGGTAGAGGAGACCAAAAAAATATATACGTATATCGGCGTTTTGAAAGATCACATCGGAATTTTATTTTAGGGGGGGTTAAAGTTTTCCCCCCTTTGCTAGTTCGTGCAGAATATCGGTATATAAAACTATGTGTTCTGTTCATCTGAGGTGTAGGGTATCTTCAGCAACTTTGTAGCAAATGTTAAGGCCTATATTTTTGTGGAATATATTAACCCTCTAGCTTCCCCCCATAACGGTGATTTTTGCCTATATTTTAACAAATCGTAAAAAACTCCCCTAAAAATGGGTGGGGCGGGGTTGAAATGTTCTGCAAAAATGATGGCCATAAAATTTTACTATATATGTCAGAACACACCAAAGCCCAAAACTTAACAAACACCAAAAAGCCGGCCAAATTCAAGATTTCCTGTTCTCGATAGCCTCACGAATTCTATCTTTGAGGTCTTGAATCGACGCGGGGCTGTTGGCGTAGACCTTATCTTTTACGTGGCCCCAAAGGAAGAAGTCGCAAGGTGTTAAATCACAAGATCTCGGTGCCAATTGTGATCACCTCTTCCAGAGATAAAACGGTCCGGAAACTTTTCCCGTAACAGAGCAATGGTTGAAAGTAAACAGAGCAATTGTTGAAAGTAAACGTTGTCCAGATCAATACCATCCAACTCCGACCATATAAAATCATTAATCATCTCCCGATTGCGCAATCCATTCACAGTAACTGTTGATCCAACCTCATTTTCGAAAAACTAAGGTCCAATGAGCCCGCCGGACCAAAAACCGCACCAAACAGTCACACGTTGAGGATGGAGAGGCTTCTAAACAATAACTCTTGGGTTTTCCGAGCCCCAGATGCGACAATTTTGCTTGTTGACGTCAAGATGATTTTCGAATTTTAATAATTTCAATGCATTGTTGAATCGTGTATCGTTCAAAGAATAAAAGCTTCAAAAGTGACAGCTACCGAAATACCGGGTGATTCAATACCTCTTGTTGGAAACCCGTTTCATTCCTTCAATTGGAAGGAACTCTTTCATCTTCAGCTAAACTCCACATGGAGAAAGACCATAAAATAATATCTTTTCAGTTTTTTCGATTGATTTCCCTAAGAGTTTCCTTTCATGGCTTGCTGCAATGATTTTTGTTTCTTGTTTTCACAATCAATATTTTGCAAATTATTTTGGACCTTCCTCAACAATTTAGTGCTATCACATTCTTTAACGTCTTGTGTAGATTATTTTCTATGGTGGTAGGAACAAGCGAGGTCGATAGCTTTATTTCTGCAACTTGTTCTGATTGCTTTGCGATTTCTGCCTATCTTAATTATTTGTTTATTATGTACCGTCTAGTCAGGCATGTTGAACGATTGTTAGTCCCGATAACAGTCTTTGTCTACATACTTAGGGTCTATGATATTCAAAAAATCTGATAATTTGGCCCGATTACTTTATTTGACTTTTCACCCTGTACTCCGAGAATTTCTGTATTTACGAAGTCAATTTCTTCAATACTTTTGGTCATTGACTGCATGCGAATATTTTGGCGACTTCTGACGATATATGACAATGAAGAAGGTTGCTTACTTCGATGGCATTTTAACTAAATTTCAGTGCGGTGTGGGATATATTACATTTGGAAAGCAAAGAGTTGGAGACCTGATATATGTAATTGGTGTATAAAATATGGGGGCCTTCGAACTGCGCTAACATTCAGCAGAACTAAACGAAGTAGGCAAACGACCGAAGTTATCTAGCAATAGAATTGAGGGAATTTGTGACATGCACTTAGATCACCCACTCGTCCGAGATCAACTGAACCTGTTGATAGTGTTTAAGTGAAGTTATAGAAACATGATCGAGAGAATAAGGAGACTGCATTTATTATCGTAGATGATTGATTGGAATTGTTGATAACCATAGTTCTGATATTCATCAAAAAACGCGAGGGAAATGGAAAAATATTAAAGATCGATCGAAATAATGTAACTGACAAACGTTATCAGGAAGCCGTCGACAATGTAATTGACTGAAGACCCCAACAAATGTAGTCGGGCTGAACTATGAATACTATTGCCTAGAGAAGAGCAATCGATCAGAGTCCATGATGAAAGCCTTTAACAGATGTCTCGAAGAGATTAGTTGAAGGTAACCGATGCTTTCGAACAGTGCAATCGTGTGGAGTTGTGACATATCACATGAAGTTTTTAAAGGGCCCCATATTCCTATTTAACAGAATCCTAGTGCTTAAGTGGAGTTATAGTAACATTTCGGCGTTGATGGTGTAGGTAACTGAATGAAGCGATAGAGAGAAGAAGTGACTACAATTTTAATGAAAGTGAATGAATAATAGAAACATCCATCTTTGTATGTTAAATCATCAAGGAGAGCAAATATCGGCAGTCATCAAACGGCTTAGTGGAAGAAAGTAGAGTTCTTAAAATGTCGGATTAAGCGATAGATTTGTTCAGGATCGCAAATGTCGTTGAATATGATATCGCCTAAAATCATCGAGGAAGGCAGTTGAGTGAAGTAATTATCACTGGAGAAGGCGAAGACCAAAATCAATCAAGCCTTCATGGTAGGTAATCGTCCGAAATGGTTGAAGTATTTTCAGGGCCGGGTGATCTGCCAATCATTTTAGCTGTGTGCTAGCTCTAAAATGTATTCGACCGCAATTATCATTGTTTTGGGACTTACTGTACCAGATTCTTTCTTAAATTAACTTTAAAACAGTTTACTTATATAGCGTTATATTCATGTTCCCTTGGTTAGTTTATACTCGTATAGAACATATGACTTCAAATGATCTCCTGTTAGACCCATCCTTTGTTTTTAATTTATCTCATTTTTTGGCGACGTCTTTGTCAATCTGTCCTTTCCTTTGTCGTCTTATGATTTCGCGCTTGATGTGTATTTCGATTGTTTGATCCTATCGGGTATTAATTTCCGATTGCGTTTGATTAGAATATTCTTTAACTTCTCCTCAAACATACGCTTTTAAATATCTAAATGGTGCAAAAATTGCGTGTTAAAGCAATCTAGGTATCATAGCCATACATTACCACTGGCTTGATGTTGAAATTAAATATACATAATTTCGCGTTAAGAGTTATCTACAGGATGAGGATAGCAAGTGGACAAAAAAAGAGAGCGTTAACTTCATGTACTTCTCGACACAAGCATTTCATGGGGAACACCCGGACAGAAGTCGAGCAACAGCAGTATCAACAACAACAAGTGAGTGGACTACAAACGTCACTTAATTGTTGACCGATAAATCGCCACTAAGCTGGACGATTAACAGCTTTGAGCCGTTAAAGTCACCTGGACCAGATGGCATTTCTCTTATAGAAATGCAGAAAATTAGGAAATACATCATTTTCTGGCTGAAGAAATGAAAGAATGGAGTCATTGCTCTGCTGTGGAGTTTATTATTGGACCTAAAATTTCTCTGTTGTAAAGTCATTAATAGGACCCACAATTGCTCTATTACGATGTTTGGTAGGACCTACGATAGCTCTGTTGTGAAGTTTTTTTATAGGAGCTACGATTGCTCGGAGGTAAAGTATTTTATGGGATGTGAAGAATTTGTTAGGACCTACGATGATTGCTCTGTTGTACAGACTATTTTAGGATCTACGATTGTTCTGAAGTGAAGATTTTTATAAGACCTACGATTTATCTGTTCTGGTTTCTATTAAAGGACCTACGATTGCTCTGTTCTGGGAAGTATTTTTAGGGTTGAGAATTATCTTTTAGGACCTACGATGATTGCCATGTTGTACAGTCTATTATAGGATCTACGATTGCTCTGTAGTAATGTATTTTATAGGACCTACGACTGATTTGTTCTGGACTCTATTAAAAAACTACGATTGCTCTGTTGTGAAGTCTTGGTAGGACCTACAATTGTTGTGTCAATGGAGGGACACAAAAGTGGTATTCGTACCCAAACCGAGAAAGATATCACACACTAGGCCAAATGACTTTAGGCCAAATACTCAATCCTCGTCCCTATTAGATTCTTTCATTACAGAAAATCTGGATACAAAACTATTGTCGGAAAACCATCATGCTTACAATAAGGGCATGTTTACTGAATCGGCCCTGCATGAAATGGTGGGTTCAATCGAATCGTCCCTACATTTCAAGGAATTCGTTATAATGGCCGTTCCTTGATATTGAAAGGGCTTTTAACAACATTCACCCATATGATGTAATTGAGAGTGAACTACACCTTGATTAGACTAATTCAGCGTTTGCCCACCAGAAGACGTATAACAGCAAGTCTCGTGGCCACAACTCTAGCGAGATTTGCGAACAGACGGTCTCCACTGGGAGGAGTTCTTTCTGCACCAATTTAGAATATAACGTTGAAGGTAATTCTTGTGGATTTTGAACGTTTTAGATGTAAAGTTGAGGCATAAGCGGGCGACGTTGTAATAGCAGTAACCGGCAAATTCCCCATTGTCCTCAGAGACATTATACAAGTGGTTCTGAACAAATAGTCCAGATGGACCAGACGAAGTGGTTTGAACGTTAACAAACTGGTTCTCTTTACAATGAAGTATATGGTTCCAAATGCGGACCCTTTTCGGCCAAATGAAACTGAGCTAATGAGATTGGAAAATTTCTAGGTACAATCATATACAGGAAATTGTCCTTCAGACGTTTAATGTATTGGAAAGAGCAAGGAAGGCCAACGTTGCTTATATATTTCTGTAGGAGAGAGGCCCCAACGGGCCACTATATTCTAAAATCGTCTATCGGGTATTTATAGCAGAAGTTCGACCAATACTACTGTAAGTCATTGTGGTGTGGTGGATGGCAACTGATAAACTATCCATTACAACCCAATTATCAAAGGTTCAGAGAACCACCTGCCTATGCATACGAGGGCGGTTCCAAAATTAGCCGACATAACATAGATAACACAACAAATTTGGGAACATTTTTCTTGATTTCTCAACATAATCTCCTTTTAGCTCGAAACACTTTTCCAGCGATTTTCAACAACTTCGATACCCTACTATTTCTAGTAAGAACTGTCTAGCTCCTGAAAATAGATATCAAGCTCTTCATTGGTGGCAAATCTTTTTCCGTCGAGTTATTTATTCAAGTTTGGAAACAAAAATAATCCAAGGGAGCTTAATCTTGCGAATATTTTGCTTGATGAAGCAATTCGAACTTTAATTAATTGATTTTGGACATCACAATAGTAGATGTGTGAATTTGTGCATTTTCTCGATTGTGAGCAAACGCGGCACCCATCTTGCGTGCGGCTTTCTCATCATAAAATGTTCCACCCATATGCAATGTATAGCACTTTTTGAAATGCCTATGACTTCAGCTAGCTCACGAACATACAGAGACTAAGTCTCTACAGGCCCTATTCCATCTACTGCCTGGAGGCCACATCCCCAATTCACAAACAGCCCACGACTTCCGCAGATATCTTATGGAGATGGCTGAGAAGTTTAACATGCACGCATAGGGATATCCCGGGGAACTACAAACCCGATGAACCTGCTAGGAAAGTGACAAAATTACAAATTCTCGAAGAATTTTCATATATTAATGCGCCAATGTCCTCATGCAAACTTAGGCTTAGTCCAGTCCAATGAGAGATGAAAAGAAATCGACACATACAAGGTAGCTAGACAAATCTGACTAAAATACGATCTAAGAAGTTTAAAATATCTCCACTAGATAGACTGTCTACGTTAGTGTCAGTACTGATAGGACATTGCCTGATCGGCTATCACGCTAGGAGGTTGATAATTGAGTTCAATGACTTCTGCAGAAGCTGTAGAGCATTAAGGAGGAAGTGGAGAGCATTAAGCACCTGATTTGTTACTGTCCTATGTTGAGTAACCGACATCTGACAGATCTTTCCGGCACCGATGTTCCTATAATTGATAACTTTGCGTATCAAACACGTTGCTTCCGATGAGGGACATCTGTGTCCGGGGTATCACTAGGAACCAACATTGGTCTATGCGAGCTGGTTGCCACGCTATCCTAACCTAACACCATAATGGTGCTAAAATCGTATGTTGCATATCATACATTAGCACTGACTTGACGTTGCAGCTAAATATAGAGAATATGTACTCGTATGACTTATATGCATTAGGCAACCGTCCGAATGCTTGTTTGAATTCCGTTATACGGTTTTCGATGTTTGGAGTCACCAGTCTTCGTTGCTACCTAAGTAGAAAAAGTTGTCTATGTTCTCAATGATCTCGTCATCGATGTTGAATACTACATAGGGATGTATATTTTTAATGTACTTGTTTTTGGTCGTTTATTTTAAGTCTGTCTTTGGATACAGATTTCAGAAGATCTTGTTTACATGATAGCTATGAGATAACATGTAAATATCGTCCGCACAGTCACTATCTTCCAGCCGCGTCCATAGACCCCATTCAATCTCTCACCCTTCGACAAGAGCATTTTTCATTACTATATCCAGTAATCAATCAATCCCAATGGGAAACTGGATCGGTACAAAATCAAACGGGTGATATGTCCCTCAAGGATAGGGATCGGTCCACAGATTTTCCCTTTTATATGAATTCAAGCGGCAACTTTAAAATATCTTTCTCATTGGACGTAAGGAATTGTCACCTTGTGGTCCCAACTGGTCCTCTACGATGTAGTATTTAAGCCAACTAGTCATCCACTAAGGGGTAGATTACCTAATTTTACGTCAACTAAAGTACGGTAGATAACTCAATTTGTCGTCAACTAAAGAGTAGATAACCCAACTAGATGTATTCTATCGAGTAGATAGATAAAACAGACCCTCTACTAAGGTCATCTACGATGTAGTATGTAACCAATCTAGTAGTTTACTAAGGAGTAGATAACCTAATTTGACGACAAGAAAGGTATTTTTCGTCAACTAAGGATTAGATATGTCAATTGACCCTCTTCTAAGGAGTATATAACCCAACTTGTCGTTTACGAAGGAGTAAATAACTCAACTGGACTTCTATTAAGGAGAAGATAAACCAACTGACATAATAGTAAGTAGTAGATAACCCAACTGGCCCTTTACTAAGGAGTAGATAACCCTTTACTAAGGAGTAGAAACCGTTGTGATAAACTACTAAGATACAAATGAGGTGGATCAACTGAGTAGATAACAGCTAATTTACTGATACTAAGCAATGCTGACACTAGTAAAATGACAACTGAAGTTTACAAGCAAATCTGTACAAGTAGATAACGACGAATACAGGGAAGATATCGAAACGATTGCATCTTTTCTATGCCAATGCCCAGCTTTAGCACATTTAAGATCCCCACTATTCGGTTTCGACACATCACCAAACCTGCACATCTTAGAGGATCGGACTGGAACATACTGATGAAATTCGTGTCATATATTTCTCTGATGTATCGGTACAAAATCAAACGGGTGATAGGTCCTTCAAGGATAGGGATCGGTCCACAGATTTTCCCTTTTATATGAATTCAAGCGGCAACTTTAAAATATCTTTCTCATTGGACGTAAGGAATTGTCACCTTGTGGTCCCAACTGGTCCTCCGTGATGTAGTATTTAAGCCAACTAGTCATTTACTGACTAAGGGGTAGATTACCTAATTTTACGTCAACTAAGGTACGGTAGATAACTCAATTTTTCGTCAACTAAAGAGTAGATAACCCAACTAGATGTATTCTATCGAGTAGATAGATAAAACAGACCCTCTACTAAGGTCATCTACGATGTAGTATGTAACCAATCTAGTAGTTTACTAAGGAGTAGATAACCTAATTTGACGCCAAGTAAGGTATTTTTCGTCAACTAAGGATTAGATATCTCAATTGACGCTCTTCTAAGGAGTATATAACCCAACTTGTCGTCTACGAAGGAGTAGATAACTCAAATGGACTTCTATTAAGGAGAAGATAAACCAACTGACATGTTAGTAAGTAGTAGATAACACAACTGGCCCTTTACTAAGGAGTAGATAACCCTTTACTAAGGAGTAGAAACCGTTGTGATAAACTACAAAGATACAAATGAGGTGGATCAACTGAGTAGATAACAGCTAATTTACTGATACTAAGCAACGCTGAGACTAGTAAAATGACAACTGAAGTTTACAAGCAAATCTGTACAAGTAGATAACGACGAATGCAGGGAAGATATCGAAACGATGGCATCTTTTCTATGCCAATGCCCAGCTTTAGCACATTTAAGATCCCCATTATTCGGTTTCGACACATCACCAAACCTGCACATCTTAGAGGATCGGACTGGAACATACTGATGAAATTCGTGTCATATATTTCTCTGATGTAGTAATATTATTTGATGCATTTAACTCTAATTAACTAATACTATTTATTACCTATATGATCAGATTGGTCCCAATTTCACCAGAACTGTGATAAATCGACACTTAAGGGATGTTATAAAATAATGGGGACATAACACAGCCTTATTTTTGCAGGGTCTACATTATTTACGACAGGCTGTTTTCTACGCTGGTAACTATATGGTTAATTAGGTATTCGCTGATTTTTTTGGGGTGCTTATCATATGACATTTACAAAATCAATAAAATACAACGGAAATCACCATTCCACATATTTCTGCACAAATACTCCTAAGCATTTGTGGCGAGCAGTGGGTACCGAAGCATCTACTATGGGTCGAAGCTGGAATTAAATATCCAGCACTAAGTAGATCGGAAAGAAATAATATTGTTGTGGCCCTATGTTTCTCACTGGAAAAAATAAATAAATTTGGCGCGATCTGGGCAAACTTCCTGGTACTCAATCCCTCTTTCCCAGCCATCAGTTTGTCGGTTTTCTGGAATAACCACAAAAGTCCAACATCTGGGTGATGATAAGAAGAATTCGATATAGATGATTTCTTCTTATCATCACTAATTCATCCACATATGAAATGTCAAGTTATGGTTTGCTTTTTGTAAATTTGTACAACAACAAAATACACAGTCTAACAGTAAATATTCTGCGAATGAAAAAATATTTGGCTTCTTCGGAAAATTTTGATTTTTTGAGATAAGCGGTTATTCCACAAAACCACAGATATACTCGTATATATGCATAGCATCAAGGACCGTTTAAAATTCAGTGTCTTACTTTCGCCAAAAACCCCTTACATTATGTGTTCCCCATAATAATGAACCACCGTTACTGAATTAACTTATACTTATTTGGGGAGAAAAATCACATTTATAAAATTAAAATGTCATTGTATCAGCAAAAAAATATGTCAACAAAACGGTAATAATAATGGTTATATTCAACCCATCTCCCGAAACTGCCGCCTAACCCTCATTAATCTTTTTGCTGGGCTCAAGGTTCACATCATAATTTACACATTTTGGAGCCGCTCGGCTCGTTCAACTTAATTAAACGTCCAAAGCATCATGTCAAGAGAAGATGGAGGGTTTCATCATTACGCGTTTTGCCATTCGTAAATCCTGCTTTTGTATTGTTTCAATTTAGGGGGGACGGGGAGAGTCCGTCCCAACGCTATTAAAACTTATTTCGAAAAACTCTCATAAATCAGTATCCTTTTACCCTTTCATTTTGATGGGGTGACGTCCTTCCATGTCCTCATCCACATCCACTGTCACAAAAATATGATGAGATATTTTTCCAATTTTCCACAAAATCACATTAGATGCTTAGAGAGATGCCGGAGATTTGGGTGGGTTTTGTTGTCAATGATTTGATGGTATGTTTCACAACAAACTGACAATGTCATTGTCCCGGTTACCCGGGTCATACTCGTATGTTAAGAGGAAGGATGAAGCTGAGGCTGATGATGATGATGATGACAACAACATCATCAATATTTTGTGACAAGCACACGGACACGGACACTGTAACAGAGACAAAAACCCACAATATTGGAGGTTTATGGAAAAAGATAAAGTTTTTCCAACAAACTACTGTCAGGCAGAGTCACTCAGTCTCAGCATTATTTCCATCACATCAATGGCATCAGGCACAACCACATCATCGCCGGCATCATAACCATTCATAGCCATACTCCATCCTCTCTAGCTGCCTCTTTGTCATCATTTAGTTTTAGTTTGGAGTGGTATCTACGGATATATTCCTCCACTCGGTGGCTATGTCTGTCTGTCCGTCTATGACTGCATATGTTGAATGCCGAGTGACGAGTGTTGAGTTCAGAGGTGTGCTATGCCTGGTATTTGTTGAAGGTAAAGTTTTGAAAAGTGTGAATGATGACATTTTTCGCTTTGTATGTTTTTTGTTTTGTTTTTGCAACATCCCCACTACTTTGAAATGTCAATTGTTGTGGGTTTTTGTGTGATGGAAGTTTATGTCTGTCTACTGATGTCTCTTCACAGTACACTTCATATATGATGTCATAGTGGTTAACCTGTGAAAATTTCCAAATTAAAAGCAATAACACTTTGTCAAGGAGGCTGGAGGTTGTTTTTCTCCTCATTTATGGGTTGGGTAGGTTGGGTAATCCAATGGTAGCTTCTCTCTGTGTAATATGTATAGGAGCCATAGTAACATATTACTTTTGCCGGTTTATGGAAATGGAAAAGCTTTCAGTCTGATAAACCTCTAATTGTGCGGAAAATTTGTTATCCTGATTTTAAGGCAAGCGGAACGTCCAAGTAAATTGGTGTTGAATAAACTTCAAAATTATAAAATGTTAACATAATTTGCATTTATTTGATTTGAAAGGGCTCTAGAAAACGTAGAGGCCACAGCTTCATGCTTTGAAACATTTCTGGAACAATTATTGCGTTTTTAAGAAATCAAGGGTATTTTGATCATTCTAAAAATCTAATGCAAACGAAAATTCCTTTTGCATAAGTAATTCCTATTTTTTAGAAATCAAGGGTATTTTGATCATTCTAAAAATCTAATGCAAACGAAATTTCTTTTTGCATAAGTAATTCCTATTTAGTTCGTCATTATTAACGTTTGTTTCTCTTTCGACGTCATCGACATTAAATTGTCTGAGAACAAATCCGGCTCAAAGTACCAATGTTTAGATAACACAGTTGAGAGAATTAAGTATCGCTATAAAGGGCAAGAATGAGGGAAACAACATAAAATAAAAGAGATTTGTTGCTTTTATGTAGTAAAAGTGAAAAATTATATCGTACGCGAGATATTCGTAAATATCAAAACAAAGTCCCTTTATAAGCATGACCTGATTTAAATGGACTTCGTTCCAAAGAGAGTTGTAGGAGAGTTTCCACTTATATCAAACCGTTCCGCGAAGGGTATTAAACCTGCCAGGGAAGTTTTGGGACGTTGTAAACTAACATCAACGTATCCGTATGAAGATATGAGTTATTACATTTACCCGTACCTCGATTTTGTATAGTGGGACTATATCGTTATATGATTCCATCCGATTGCCGTCTGTACTCTAAGGTTTTGTAAGATATTTTTTTACAAATTGCATCTATAGATTTATCTAACTATTTCTCCGTCAATTAAATAAGTAAAGTCTCTTGGTCGTAGACCTAAAATGTACTTAGTTTGAATCGTCCATCGATTTGTTGACTTCATGAGTTGTAGTCTTCGACAAATTCTGTCTCATCTACAATGAGGGTATAAAAATTTTCTTTGAAATTGCATTTTTCTAGCAAATTTCATTGCAATTTGCTGTTTTCTTCAAAATTTTTTTGAAATTACATGTTCTCCAAATTTTTGTTGAAATTGTTTTTTTTCTAAAAAATTTAATTTTTCCAGCAAGTTTTGATAAAATTGCATTTTTCTAAAAATTTTAATGAGATTAATTTCTTGTTCAAAATTTCGTCAAAATTTAATTTTTCCAGAAAATGTGTCAAAAGCGATTTTTTTCTTTTTTACAAAATTTTGTTTAAAACTGATTTTTCTACTAATTTTGGTGAAATTGAATTTCCCACATAAATTTGTTAAGTAAGCTTTTTTCTAGAAAAATTAATTAAAAATTTAATTTTTATATATAATTTTGGTGAAATTGCATTTTTTCTAGAAAATTTTATTGAAAACAAATATTTTACAAAATGTTTTGAAATTTTTTTTTTTAAAAAATTCAAAGAAAAAATTTTTTTTTTAATTTTTCTAAAAAAAATTTAAATTCCTTTTTCTAGAAAATTTCTTCAAATTTGCATATTTCTAGTAAATGTTGACGTAGCATGTGTAGTCTGTAGAAAATGTTTCTAGAAAATTTTGATAAAATAAATTTCTTGTTAAAAATTTCGTAAAAATTACATCTTTTTAGAAAATTGATTTGAAATGTCATTTTCTAAAAAATTTCGATGAAATTGCGTTTTCCAGACAATAACTTGCATGCATTCCTACAATAATTTGTTGAATTAGCTTTCTTTTAGAAAAATAAATTTACATTTACTTTTGTATCTAATTTTGGTGAAATTGTATTTTTTCTAGAAAATTTTATTGAAATTTAATTTTTTACAAAATGTTTTGAAATTTCAGTTTTCTAAAAAAATTCAAGGAAACTTAATTTTTTTAAAAAAAAATTGTTGATACTGCGTTTTCTAGAAAATTTCATCAATATTACATGTTTCTAGCAAATGTTGTTGCATTTTATAGTCTGTAGAAAAGTTTTCTACAAAATTTTGATAAATTTAATTTCTTGTTCAACATTCGTAAATATTACATCTTTTTACAAAATTGCTTAAAAATGACATTTTCTAAAAATTTTCGTTGACATTTAATTTCCCATAAAATTGTGTCAAACGTGTTTTTTTTTCTTTTCTACAAGATTTTGTTTGAAACTGAATTTTCTACAAAATTTTATGAAATTGCATTTCCTACAAAATTTTTTTGAATTAGCTTTCTTCTAGAAAAATTAATTAAAATTTAATTTTGTGTCAAATTTTGGTGAAATTGAATTTTTTCTTGAAAATTTAATTCAAATTGAATTTTTATACAAAATGTTTTGAAATTTCATTTTTCTAAAAAAATTCTTTGAAATTTAATTTTTCTAAAAAAAATTGATGAATTAGCTTTTTCTAGAAAATTTCATCTCAATTTCATGTTTCTAGCAAATGTTGTTGCCGTTGTAGTCTCTAAAATTTTTTTTTGGAATTACATTTTTCCTTTTGATGAATTTGAATTTTTCTAGAAAAGTTTGTTTTTTAAAAAATACCTGAAATTTAATTTTGCTAGAAGATTTCGTTTGTATCTGCAATTTTCTACGAAATTTGGTTGAATTTGTATTTCTTAAAAATTTTTTAATTAGCTTTTTTCTAGAAAAATTCATTAAAATTTATATTTTTATATCACATTTTGATGAAAATAAATATTTGTAAAAAATTTTGTTGGAATAGATCTTTTAATTTTTTTTTAATTTCCATTTTTCTACACAATTTTTTTTTTCTAAAAAAATTTGTTGAAATTTCATATAGTATACAGATTCGATTAATTTGCTTTTTTCTTCCAAATATATATATTATATTTTTCCCCAAAATTTGGTTGATCTTGCATTTTTCTGGAAAATGTTCAAACTTCAAAATTGCATTTTTGTACAAATCTTGATTTAACCTGCATGTTTCGTTGGTATCTGCAATTTTCTACAAAATTTGGTTAAAATTGCATATCCTCAATTTTTTTTTTAATTTGCTTTTTTCCAGAAATTTATATTTTTCCATCCAATTTTGGGTGAAAATAATTGCATATCCTCAAATTTTTTTTTTTAATTTGCTTTTTTCCAGAAATTTATATTTTTCCATCCAATTTTGGGTGAAAATAATTTTTTCTAGAAAAATTCATTAAAATTTATATCCAATTTTGAGGAAAATAAATTTTTCTAAAAACATTTTGTTAAAATAGATTTTTTGAAAATTAGCATTTTTCTAGAAAAATGTTCACCAATTTAGGTGAAAATAATTTTTTTCTAGAAAAATTCATTAAAATTTTTGTTTTTATATCTAATTTTGATGAAAATAAATTTTTCTAAAAATTTTGTTAGAATAGACTTTTAAAATTTTTTTTTTTGAGTTTCCATTTTTCTTTTTTGAAATTGAATTTTTCAAAAACAAAATATTTTAGAATTGCATATTTGCAACAAATATTGGTAAAATTGCATTTTGTAGTTTCTTGAAAATTGCTTTGAAATTAAATTGCATTTTCTATAAAATTTCTTCGAAATTTAATTTTTTAAGATAATTTTGGAGAAATTAATTTTTCTAGAAAATTTTGGTGAATTAATTTTTCTAGAAAATTTTGTTTGTCAAAGATATCTTTTCTACAAAATTTGGATGAAATTGGTAAAATTGCATTTTGTAGTTTCTTGAAAATTGCTTTGAAATAAATTTGCATTTTCTATAAAATTTCGTTGAAATTTAATTTTTTTTTAGATAATTTTGGAAAAATTAATTTTTCTAGAAAATTTAGGTGAATTAATTTTTCTAGAAAATTTTGTTTGTCGATATTTTTTCTACGTAATTTGGTTGAAATTGCCTATTCTCAATTTTTTTAATTAGCTTTTTTCTAGAAAAATTCATACAAATTTATATTTTTCTATCCAATTTAGGTGAAAATAATTTTTTTTCTAGAAAAATTCATTAAGTTATATTTTTATATCCAATTTTGATGAAAATAAATTTTTCAAAAAAAATTTGTTGGAATTGATTTTTTAAATTAAATTTTTGTACAAAAGTTCTTCGAAATTGAATTTTTCCAAAAAAATTGTTTTAAGAAAAATTCATACAAAATTTTGGTGAATTAATTTTTCTAGAAAATTTTGTTTGTCAAAGATATTTTTTTTTCTACGAAATTTGGATGAAATTGGTAAAATTGCATTTTGTAGTTTCTTGAAAATTGCTTTGAAATTAAATTGCATTTTCTATAAAATTTCGTTGAAATTTAATTTTTTAAGATAATTTTGCAAAAATTAATTTTTCTAGAAAATTTAGGTGAATTAATTTTTCTAGAAAATTTTGTTTGTCGATATCTTTTCTACGAAATTTGGTTGAAATTGCATATTCTCAATTTTTTTAATTAGCTTTTTTCTAGAAAAATTCATACAAATTTATATTTTTGTATCCAATTTAGGTGAAAATAATTTTTTTTCTAGAAAAATTCATTAAGTTATATTTTTATATCCAATTTTGATGAAAATAAATTTTTCAAAAAAAATTTGTTGGAATTGATTTTTTAAATTAAATTTTTGTACAAAAGTTCTTCGAAATTGAATTTTTCCAAAAAAATAGTTTTAAGAAAAATTCATACAAATTTATATTTTTCTATCCAATTTTGGCGAAAACAATTTTTTCTATAAAAAAAAATTTCTAGAAAAATTCATTAAAATTTTTATTTTTATATCCAATTTTTATGCAAATAAATTTTTCTAAAAAAATTTTGTTGAAATAGATTTTTTAAAAAAAATTTTTTAAAAAAAAATTTGCATTTTTAGATTATTTAAAATTGAATTTTTCTACAAAAAAAAATTAAAAATTGCATATTTGTAACAAATATTGGTGAAATTGCATTTTGTGGTTTCTTGAAAATTGCTTTGAAATTAAATTGCATATTCTATAAATTTCCATTGAAATTTAATTTTTGTAGATAATTTTGGAAAAATTTATTTTTCTAGAAAATTTTGTTTGTCAAAGATATCTTTTCTTCGAAATTTGGTTGTCATTGCATATCCCAATTTTTTTTTATTAGCTCTTTTGTAGAAAAATTAATACAAATTTATATTTTCCTATCCAATTTTGGAGAAAATAAATTTTTTTCTAGAAAAATTCATTAAAATTTATATTTTTCTATCCAATTTTGATGAAACCAATTTTTTCTAAAAAATTTTGTTGGAATTGATTTTTTAAAACTTTTTGTTGAATTTGCATTTTTTTCCAAGATTCATTGAAATTGAATTTTTGTAAAATTGCATATTTCTAACAAAAGTTGGTGAAGCATTTAGTAGTTTCTTGAAAATTACGTTGAAATTAAATTGCATTTTCTACAAAATTCCGTTGAAATTGAATTTTTCTTAAAAATTTTGGTAAATTAATTTTTGTAGAAAATTTTGTTGAATTTGCGTTTTTCTAAAAAATTTAATTAGAATCCGAATTTCATCAAAAATATTTTAAATTGTATTTTTCTAAAAAATTTCGTTGGAAATTGCAATTTAAAAAAAATTGATTGAAATTGCTTATCCTACACCGAATTGATAGTTTGCTTTTTTTGCAAATATTGGCATAATTAAATTAATTTTTTTAAAAAAATGTTGGTTGAACATGAATTTTTGCAAAATTCCGTTGTTATTTTTCCAAAAAATTTCATCGAAATTGCCTTCATTCTAGAATATTTTGATGAAATTGTAAGTGTCGTCTATATCGAATTTTGGTAGAAAATTTTCGTGAAATTACATTTTCTGATCAATAATCCGGTCATCGACCTTTAATCCGGTCATTAGTCCTTAAACGAGCCATTGATCATGGACCGTTAGTACGGCATGTGGCCCCTAATCTGACCGTCGGTCATCGATCTTGTTTCCGCTATCGACATTTAGTCCGATGAGTGGCTATCAATCCAGCCTTTAATCCAGTCATCCGATCATTAATGCGGCCATCGACATTTACTTTGGCCATTGGTCATCGACGTTAATATTTTCTTTGGATGGAGTGTATCTTAATCCAGGCAACGGTCTTGGACCTCAATTTCCTACAAAATTTTGTTGAAATATCTTTTATCCTAGAAAAATTCATTAAAATTGCATTTTTCTAGTAAATATTGGTGAAATTGCATTTTATTAGAAATTATGGTGAAATAAATTTTTTTTAGAAAATTTTGTTGAAATTTAATAAACATTTTACAACATTTGTTTATTTTCCAAAAAATTTCTTTAAATTTTGCATTTCTGTAAAGAAATTTGTCGAAATTACATTTTTCTAGGAAATAGGTTATACTTTTATTCTACAAAATATCTTTGAAATATCATTTCTAGAAAATGCTGTCAAATTTGTTTTTTCTAAAAAAACTTTATATTTTTTCTACAAAATTTTTGTGAAACTACAGTTTCTAAAAAATTTAGTTGAAACTAACATTTCGTTGAAATTACATGTTTCTTGAAAATGTCATCGAAATTAAATTTTTCTACAAAATTTTAAAAAAATACGTTTCCTGTCAAACTCATCATTGGCTTTGGATATCTTGTCATCTATATTTAACCTGGTCATTGATTTTAAATTCTATTGGACCTTTATCAGTGGTCATCGACCGTTACTTATGTCATCGGTACTTTATTTAATACGATCAGTAATGCCTTCATGAAAATGTAATCCTGTCAGTGGCTCTTAAGTGATCCAGTAACTTAAGACCTGGGTCAGAATTTTTTTAATACTACCCTATGAATTTATTTGTGACTTAAAAGTTTATAAAATCATACATTTTTTTGGAAAAAAATCCAAAATACTATCAGGTTTTGATTTTTTTGTTTTTTTTTTTTAAGAAATAATTTTTGGGTTTTACGAAATTTTTAATCGCTCATGGCCTCACTCTCAAGGATTGTCCTCTATACTAGATAAATCGATCGCAGAGGTCGTTCTGCGACTGGAGTCAACCATAGAGTTCGACCCACAGAACAGGATAATTGATATGGACCCTAGACAATCGACTGTTTCGACCTCAACTCAAATAATAGTTCCCAATTTCTTTCAGTTGTGTTTATCGTGGACCTTGATTCTTGCTATAAACATGTGCTATAATATTGAAAGATTTTTGTTCAAAATTTGTGCAATTTTCGATATGTTTTCTTGGACTTTGGTCCTTCTTCTGCACTTGTGCTATATTATTGACGATTTGTTCGTCATTTTGAACATTTCTGATACATTTAGCATTAGGATTTCTTGTAGTTATTTCCCCCTTTGCTACTTAGTCTAATGAGCAAAGTATTTCACAGTCCTAAATCTCTTAATGACTCTTAGTTGTTATCACATTACTTAAAGACACATTAACATTTAGTGTAAAATATAAGTCAGTAGGGCAATAAAGATTTAAATAAATTAACTAATAAGTCTCAAAGGCATTCACCGCCAGAAAAAATGCTTGTAGAATAATGTGGCTTTTTACATTAATTTAACATAACATAACACTAAGTAAACACCAGTAGATGTACTGACATCACGTTCCACTTTTAATAAATTGCTTTAATCCTGACAAACACCGGATACATCCTTCCGAACATCCACCCACATATCTAGCGCTATTCAGTGCTTCTCCTTCCCACCCTCGCCCCCCAGGCGTGTAATGTATACGCATAATCCTGTCATCAATGTTGATATTGACTGGCAGCAGCGGGTGGTGGTGCTGCGAAGGATTGTTGTAATGATGCTTGCGTATTTTGTTCTGTATGTCTTTCTGTTTTTTTTGGGTAATGTACTCGTATGTAGCAAGTTAACCATTGCACATTTAACAATGGCAACAGAAACTGTCAACACAGTTAACAAACACATGTTTGCCGATTACCATTCACCATTATTATACATTTTTAATGGGCTTTTTTTCTACTACACGATATCCATATGAGCAGAGTATTTTGTGAAACAATGCAGAGTCATCTGTGTGGGTACATAGATGTGATGCATGTGTATGTGTGTGTGTGTACCCTCCTACCTTGGCTCTGGGTCCATGTTTGACTGTTGGTAGGTACACTTCTCCAACACACGTTGACTTTTGAGCCTATTCAAGCGTATTTCTATACACCGAACGCCGAACAACCAAACAAGCGACCAACGGAGAAACATTGAAAACAAAAAAAAAACAGAAAAATAGGTATCCAACGAGCAAGCCTTCATTATAGCCATTGAGAGTGTTGTAGTATTTGCTTTTCAGCAGCATCCCTTGACGAGGCCATTTTCTCTAAAGTTCAAGGTTTCCTTGCGTTTTTTCGTCAGCAACAGCAACTCAACTGCCATCACACAGCTGCCACAGTGGCACAGTGTTCTGAAGACGACTGAAGGAAGTCAGGAATAAACATATGCCTTTATCTGCAAAGCACAGGTGAATAGTGAGAGGACTCCTTAGGTCTGTGAGGAGAAACATATCCTGGTATTCCAAGTTACATTATTTGTTCAACCATTTCTTTTATAAGTGGTTCATTTAATCGGACATATGAAACAAGATACGAGCACTCGGCTTCGAACCACTGTATATATAATTGTATTGGTGTATATGTACAAGTATCCCAGTGGTATAGGGGACTAGTTCCGCACGTGTATATTCGCTAGGCCTCAAAGAACTACCACTAGTCCCTCACAATCTACTTGCCATGCTTTTACCTGGTGAATTTAACATGGGCATGTCCTACGAAGGGGGTTACTGACCCCTCACTGCATAACCTTTCCACACCAAAAGCGCTACCACATTTTCCCAAGAAACCACACTGCCTCCAAGGGACGGGTGGCAGTGCCGGTCCCTCGTAGGTGGGACCATCTCCCCTAACGCCAATTAACCACCCAATTCGACACTCCTATCTTAGTGGTTACGTGGCTAGCATTTTGTGATATACCCTTTCAGTAGACTCAAGGGATAAAAACAATATGATTTTATAAAAAAGTAAAAATAGTTTTATTTTTAGTCATATCTTAAATACATATTAAAAATGCATATGTAATATGATTCTTATAAAATATAATCTAAATACAATAAATAAACTAAAATATTTAAAATTTACTTGTAAGATTAACATAAAAACATAGAAATTTTACTTTTCGTTTAAATCTAAAAATAAAAAAGTAGTAAATTGTGGCCCAATTTCTAAAATATATCCGATAGCCCGATTTGCAATGTTAATATCTCAAAATAATTCTTGGGTCCTTGAACAAAACTTATTGAATTTTGGCCGATCGATTTTGAATCTACACCACTGTGCGTCGGTTTGTCAGAGCATTTAAAAGCACATTTTGTTTTGCTGTAGCTTCTGCCAGGAATTTCAGTTAATCTAAAAAATATTATTCAAAACAATTAAATTATTTCCATTAAAAAAATACTTTACCTTGAATTAGTTTATCCCGTCTTTTAAGTTCATCTAAAATTTTTCCCTTCTGTTCACCACGCACAATAAGAAACAACTGAAGATGTTTTTTTTCTTTTCTAACAAAGAACTAGCAGTGGTAGTTGATTTTGTTTAACGGAATTTTTTAATGACAATGAAAAAATGTGTCGTACAAAAAAACCACATCTGTTCATTACTTAGGACTATAGAATGCGGTGGCAAATATTGGGCACCGCTTAGTATAAGAAACATAGTGGTTTAGTTCCTGGAGAAGGCGGTGTGTCTTTTTTACATGTCACATCCATAGCGATTTACAAAAATAGCAATTAAGAGCTAACCCCTGCACCCGTCCTTTTTGGCGATGGCTTCTTGTTATACCACTGGGATGTTATGGCCACAGTGAGTGAGTTGTAGCTCAAATTGGCAGTCGGAGCTGTGTGTGTGTGTGTGAAATTGTTGCAGTTGGCTTTAGTGTAAATATCACCACACAACACATGTAGAACTTGTCGTTTATCGTACATAGTGGCAGTGGTTCCTCCGTCACCAGCACCATCTCCTTCATCATCATGGCCTTTACGGAACATCGACTCAGGAGAGTACGAGTATGAATTGGAAGGTTGGCTTGGCGTGCAGTGCGATGCTTGTTTTATTTGATTTTCACCTGCATCTTGTATTTTTATA
Source organism: Eudasyphora cyanicolor (assembly GCA_963930755.1). Taxonomy (NCBI): domain Eukaryota; kingdom Metazoa; phylum Arthropoda; class Insecta; order Diptera; family Muscidae; genus Eudasyphora; species Eudasyphora cyanicolor. Next base: position 8,917,441 of record OZ005737.1, read on the forward strand.
ACTTTTTATTATGCCACCGACCAACGGGCCGTCCGTCCCACCGTCATAGTCATTGCCGTGAATGGCCAAGGGAGTGGCGGGTGCCAAAGCAGATATGTCATCAGGGAGGCAAAAAGAGGTTTTTGTGTTTTCAGAAAATGTTAATGCAACAATGTCACAAAAGCTAGGACGGCTGGCTTTGCTTGTGGTTGTAGTCAGCAGTACCTTCCACATGCAACACATCCGACCATCTATCCATCCTGGCGAGTTATGGTAACAAGTTGCGTTGTTTGTTTTGACCACAGTTTGCTGCACTGCTGCAGCAGTAGTTTATAACGGAGCTCAAATACAACATGCAGATGTTTAATGCTGGCGGTGATGCTGCTGATGATGATGTTGCTGCCGGTGCCTGTGATACTGCTGGTTTTGCACCCAAATAGAAAATAGAAATATGAATTATTTTAGATTATTTCCCTTGAAGCCTTCTTCATGCGGTTCTCTCAAAGAAACATAAGGCTTTGGCAAAGTTGTTTCACATTTTTTTTCAAAATTTCTTTTAAAAATATATGCACATATCTGCTTCTGGGAGTTTTTGGGGTGACTTCTAAAAGAATTATTTCCCATTAGAAATCGTCAGTGTCAGTGCTTGTGTGTGTATTTGCCTTTGAAGAATGTGCTGGCGTCTGGAGATTTGGTCACACTAACATTAATTATTTTTTGTAACGACTTCAAACGTATTCGAATTCAAGTCTTAAGGGGCTGTAAGCTAATTTATTAGTCTTGTTCTAATTGACCTAAATATCTTGCGTATTTCTGGGATCCTTAAATTCCATAAATATAATCTCTATATGAGTACTGGGAAATATATCATTATTTAAACCAGACCTTTCTACATTTACACCAGCCTTCCTAAACATACAGAGATTTATTTTTTATTCCTAAACGGGGAGCCTCGGCTCCCCAAGAGGCATAGCGATCTTTTAGGGGGCCGACAGAGAGTATATTTAATAAACATACTACTATTTTTTGTGAATGTTTTATTTAAAATATTTCAAGTGCTAATTTTTTTGGGGATTTTGACAAATGTCAAAAATTACTTCAGAAGGTGATACGAAAAAGTAATGAATTAATCGATTCTAATGCAATTTACGCAATTTTACACAACATAATAAATCTTTTAAAACATTCTTCAATCTTTTTTAAGTTATTTTGTGTAATTAAAAAAATATATATTTGTGATAAATCCATTGCAGAAACGTTTTAGCTTCTTAATTATACCCTACACCACACTGTGGTACAGCGTATTATAAGTTTGTTTCACGGCAGATGTTTGTAACACCTGAAAATAACACAGCTAGACCCACCTTAAAGTATACCGATCGACTCAGAATCACTAGCTGAGTCGATTTAACGATGTCTGTCCGTCCGTCCGTCTGTCCATGTAAAGTTGTTCGTCGACTACAGGTCGCAGTTTCACTCGGATCGTTCTGAAATTTTGCAGTTTAGAGTATTTCGCGGCTGTTAAGATCGCTATTGAATTTGGTTGAAATCGGTTCAGATTTAGATATAGCTCCCATATATATCTTTCGTCCGATTTGGCCCTTTAGTCCTATAGAAGCTGTATTTTACATCCAATCGTTTTGAAATTTAGAATGGTAGAGTTTCTTGATCCATGAACCAACATTGCCGAATTTGAAGAAAATCGGTTAAGATTTAGCTATAGCTCCCATATATATGTTTCGTCCGTTGAAAACTTCCTAAAAATTGCAATTTTATTGAAAACTTCACAGAAATAAAAAAAATTATAATTATGTCTTTCAATATAGAGGAATTGTATATTTCTAGAAATCTTGCCTAAATATTTTTTTTTCAAAATTTACTCTTTATAAAAAAATTTAACAGAAATCAAATTTTTTCGAAAATGTTTTCAAAAATAGAATTTTTAATTTAATTTTGTCAAAATAAAACTTGTCTGAAAAAGTTCGTTGGAAATTAAAATCTTCAAAAAATCTATAACCCTTAAAAATATCTTCAAATCAGCATTTTTTTTAAACATTTTGAAAATTTATTTTTTAAAAAATACTTTTTTTATGAAAATTTAATTTTTAAAGAAAATTTCAGCAAAATTAAAAAATATAATAGAAATTGAATTTTTATAGTAAATTTAATCAAAATTGGTATTTTTTAAAAGTCATAAAATTAAAGTTTTCTCAAAAATTTCATTGAAAATGTCATTTTTCAAATTGCAAATGTATTTTTTAAAAATAATTAAAAATTAAATTTTAATAAAAAATTTAACAGAAGTTCAATTTTTTCAAAAATGATTTCAAAATTAGGATTTTTAAAAATTTTGTCAAATTTAAATTTCTCTAAAAAATTTCGTTGGAAATTGAAATCTTAAAAAAACTATAAAACTATTGAAAATTTAATTTTTCTGTACAATTTCTATAAAAATTCTTCTGTTGCATTTTTTTAAAATTTATTTTTATCGCTAATTTCTATTTTTTTGGAAATTTAATTTTTTAAGAAAATTTCACTGAATTTAAAACAATATAAATTAATTTTTTTCTCAAAAATTGCCTTTTTCTAAAAAATTCTTCAAAATTTAATCTTTCTACAAAATTTCGTGCAAATTGTATTTTTTTTAAATTAATTTGAAGTTGAATTTTTATAAAAAATTAAACAGAAACCCAATTTATTCGAAAATGTTGTCAAAATTCGAATACTTAAAAATTTTGCCAAATTAAATTTTTCTAAAAAAATCATTGGAAATTATAATCTTAAAAAAAATCTATAAAACTTTTTGAAAATTGCATCATCTTGTAAAATTTCTATAAAACTTTGCAATTTTAAAAAATGTATTTTTATCGCAAATTTCCACTTTTTTGGAAATTGAATTTTGGAAGAAAATTTCACCAAAATTAAAACTTTTAATATAAATTGAATTTTTATCGATAATTTCTTTTTTATGAAAATATTATTTTTAAATACATTTTAGCAAAATTATAACATTTAATAGATATTGAATTTATATAAAACTTTTTAACAAATTGGTATTTTTAAGAAGTCATAAAATTAAATTTTTCTCGAAAATGTCATTGAAAACTGCATTTTTCTGTAAGTATTCAAAATTGAATTTTTCTACAAAAATGTCATAAAATTTGATTATTCTCAAAAATTGCCTCTTTCTAAAAAATTCTTCAAAATTGAATCTTTCTACAAAATTTCGTCCAAATTGTATTTTTTTTAAATGAATTTGAAGTTTAATTTTTATAAAAAATTTAACAGAAACCCAATTTGTTCGAAAATGTTGTCAAAATTCGAATACTTAAAAATTTCGCCAAATTAAATTATTCTAAAAAAATCATTGGAAAATAAAATCTTAAAAAAATCTATAAAACTTTTTGAAAATTTCATCATCCTGTAAAATTTCTATAAAACTGTGCAATTTTAAAAAAATTATTTTTATCGCAAATTTCCTTTTTTTGGAAATTGAATTTTTGAAGAAAATTTCACCAAAATTAAAACTTTTAATATAAATTGAATTTTTATCGAAAATTTCTTTTTTTATGAAAGTATATTTTAGCAAAATTATAACATTTAATAGAAATTGAATTTTTATAAAAATTTTTAACAAATTGGCATTTTTAAGAAGTCATAAAATTAATTTTTTCTCGCAAATGTCATTGAAAATTGCATTTTTCTATAAGTATTCAAAATTGAATTTTTCTACAAAATTTCGAGCAAATTGACAATTTTTTCGAAAATGTTGTAAAAATTATAGTTTTTACTTTCTCTGTTTTTAAATTTCTCCAAAAAAATTTCGTTTTAAATTGAAATTGTAAAAAAAATCTATAAAACTTATTGAAAATTGCATTTTTCTGTAAAATTTCTACAAAAATTCTTAAAAATTTATTTTTTTTAAATTTTGAAAATTTATTTTTATCGATTCTTTTTTGTGAAAATTTAATAATAAAAAAAATTTAGCAAAATTAAAAAATATAAATTAAATTTCTATAGAAACTTTTGTCAAAATTGTTATTTTTACAAAAAGTCATAAAATTTGTTTTTCTCAAAAATTTGCATTTTTCTATAAATGTTTTCAAAATTGAATTTTTCTACCAAATTTTTTTGCAAATTGTATTTTTTTAAATTAATTTAAAATTCAATTTTATAAAAAGTTTAACAGAATAAATTTTTTCGAAATGTTGACAAATTAGAATTTTTAAAAATTTCGTCAAAGTTGTTTCTCTTTGGAAATTTAAACCTTAAAAAATCTATAGAACTTATTGAAAATCGAATTTTTTGTAAAATTTATATAAAAATTTTTCAAAATTGCATTTTTTTAAAAAAATTTGAAATTTTTTTTTATCGAAAATTTCTTTTTTTTTGTGGAAATTAAATTTGTAAAGAAAATTTTAGCAAAATTAAAATAATATAAATGAAATTTTTATAGAAAATTTTGTCAAAATTGTTATTCAAAAAAATTGTATTTCAAAAATTTAATTTTTCTATAAAAGTCTTCAAAATTTAATTTTTCTAAAAAAAATTTGTGCAAATTGTATTTTTTGAATGTTGTCCAAATTTAGATCTTTCAAAATTTCGTCGAAATTAAATTTCCCTAAAAAATTTCGTCGAAAATTGAAAGTTTCATACAAAGCTATAAAACTTTTTAAAAATTGAATTTTTCTGTAAAATTTCTTCAACATTTTATTTTTTGAAAATATATTTTTATCAAAAATATTAATTTTTTGTACAAATTTAATTTTTAAGGATAATTTTAGCAAAATTATTTTTTTTTTATTAAATTTTTAATATAAATCGAATTTTTATATCAAATTTTGTCAAAATTGGTAATTTTAAAAAAGTCATAAAATTAGTTTTTCTCAAAAATTTTATTGAATCAATCATTCATTCAGCCTCAGCCTTTAATAAAGTCAACAACCTTTTATCAGCGGCCATTGTCCTTTAAACGATATTGAGTCCCTTCAGTGGCATATATAAACAGCTCATCGATTTTTGAAAAAAAATTTTAGAAAAAATTTAATTTCAAGATTTATTTTGTAGATAAATTTTAACAAAGTCGTGCAAAAAAATACGCAATCCTAGCAAAATTTTCAAAAAAAACAAACATAATTAAAAAAAAATAATTGTAAAATTTTTAAAAAATACAAATTCGAAGGAATTTTCTGTGATATTTCTAAAAAATTGTATTATGATGAAATTTTCATTAAATTTACAATTTTCATAAAGTTTTGTAGAAAAATGTAAAAAATGTAAATGTGCATTCTACCATAACTTCGGTAGAATGCACATCTAAATATCACCATATTCTATATTTTAGACAATTTTGGCAATGATGAGACTGGCAAAGGATGAGCGAAATGCTTCGATTGTTCAGACTCTAACACATAGTACCAAATTCCGAATAACATTATTCACAAAGTGAGGTTGCACTTTAGTTAGCTTACTGAACTAAGATGATAATGCTGGATTATTTCTCTCAAAGTGAGGGTATACTATAGTCTTATAAATATATTGTAATCTTCATTTAAATGAAACCAGGAAAAAAAATAAATTTCGTATAATGGAAAATATATCAATTATTTTGTTTTTAATTACCAATGTCCATCGCGTAAAACACTTTAATATTACATATTTGACTGTAGACTCAAATTTCATATAATCGAATTAATTCGCCATTCATAGCACTCATCAATTTTCATTTCACCTGCTGTCAACAGCAAAACAGAAATAAAACAACATAACTAAGTTGTTGGTTATTATTTAGAAATGTTTTGTTTTTTCTTCTTCGGCGTTACATTTTTGTAATTACAAATGCCAAAATTGCCCTAATATTACAAAGTTAATAAAAGTGAAATTTCCCGTTTATGTAGTTAAGGTTAACAGACATTTCGTGTGGCAAACGAGCGAACGAACGAACAGTGAACATTTATTACGGCCAAAGAGAGACAGACAGACAGACGGACGGACATGGAAATCCATTCCGACGACTAAGTAACTTGGACTGTCTGGCTGACGGACTGGATAGCTGCCTCGATGGTTGGTTGGTAGGTTGGAGTGGATGAATGGTTAGAGGTAGAGGTACTTGCACATGTTGCCTAAATGTACTCATATTCGTCTAAAGTGTTGTAATCGGCTACTTTTGGTTTAACTAAGAAAATTATACACATATGTTGTTGTACTCTCGAATGAATAAATGGCTGAACAAAAAAAAAAACAACACAAAAATTATGAGGTCTAAACTCATTAATGTTTTAATTATGTTGTTATAAACACGACCGACTGACACACGGTTGATGGTCGGTGGTTCAGTCGACCGCTGTTGGCCCGCTAACTTTGGCTATTGCAGCGAGAGAGAAAAATAAACGTTCAAAATAAAACAAAATCTCAGCAGAATAGATTTCTGGCACTGGCCATGTGGATGGCGTCGACGACTACGATGATGATGAATGAATAGGCCAGTCCGGTTGGAGTTCAACTTCACAGACCTGGTCAAAACAACTACAAACGTAGTTTGGACTTACTAACCAATTCTCGTACAAACTAATGTCTTTGATTCCGTTGCAAGTACCATCATTTTTTTGTTGAAGAATTTCTATAAACCCTAGTTTTTTTTGTATAGGCCCACATCTTTTTGTTTATTGTTTTTTTTATTCTTTACTACATTCCTTTGTTCGTCCCTCTGCCCTACCTTATGTTACTTTGTTTAAGATTTTTTTTATGAACTTTTGTTTAATTTTTCTGGTTTAGCGAACGATGAATTTTTTCTGGTTCAGCGTTGGATACTCTTGAGTTTGAGCATTCGGTCGGTATTCAGTTTAATTAAAAATGAAAAGTTTTTTCTCTGTTGCGGAAAATTTTTGTGGAAAGTGAAATTAAAGTGACAGAGAAACTGAGATACAATTTTATAAATATTAACTATTTTGACGTTTCAGACACGCGGATACTTTAATAGTGAGATAATGGAAATACTTTAGCACTTCAGTGGTTTGAAACCATAGCTAAATTTTTGGATGTTGGTGGATCCAGCGGATTAAAATCGATTTTAAATGCGAGTATGTATTATCAAATTCATGTTTGCGCCTCATTTAAAAGCAGAAAAAGTGAACATGTTTTTAAACAAAATATTTTTAATCGCTAGTCCACTTGTCACTGAAAAAATCCGAATCAAATAGTGTCATATTGATACCTCCATTCCAAAGTATGCTAAATCGAAACAGGTAGTTTTTCAGGATAGGTGATCGAAGTTTTATGAAATTTTTAAATGTGTATGGAATTCTTTATAATGAAAATCGTATGACCTCTACTATTTTGTACATAACCTTTGATCGATAAACACCAAGTATTGACTTAATTTAGTTTAGAATATTAAGAATTTATAAAAGCAATGTCCCTTAAAACATCCTAACTTGACTTAGCATATTAAATGAAGGAATCGATATAACTTTAAACAGGCCGAGAAAATGGCAGTCGAGTAAACCGCCTAAGGTGTACCTCACTTTGTGAGTAATGTAATGGTGCTGTGTGTGGAAGCCGGAAAGGTGGCAACATTCTTCACAGTCTGTAGAAATTGGAAACATTTTATAAAATATGGAATATGAAATTTTTTATATGATTGCTTCAGAAGTTATTGGAAATTTGTACTCTATTGAATCTGTCAATTAGCGTGGAAGGTATCAGAAGGGTCTTGACAATTATGCCTATTTTGTGCTGAACAGTAGATACTTCAACGGTCACTTTCCAGTATAAACCGCTCTTTACCACTAGGTCGTATGACTAACATTGTTGCACGAACAGGCCAAGGAGGGGTTTTGACTGGAATTTGACCTTTTATTTGTTTGTCTTAAGTTTTGGTCTTTGGTGTTTACTGACACATTTAGTAAAATATTATGGCCAACATTTTTATAGAACATTTCATTCCCGCCCTCCCCATTTTTAGGGGTGTTTTTACGATTTGTTAAAATATGGCCAAAAATAACAGTTATGTGGGGGAGCTAGAGGGTTAATATGTTTTACAAAAATATTGGCCTTACTATTCTCTATAAAATTGCTGAACATATCTTAAACCAAAAAAATATGTTTGTTACAAAATAGTGAAATACTAATATTTTTGGGGTACAATCTGGTATTTTTGAGATATTTAGAGTGCCTTGGCACGTTCAGATTGTATTGATATGTTCACAAAAGTTGTTCAGATTTACATTGGCTACAATTTTGACAACTTTTGTTAGTGAACAATTACGAATTATGCTGAAAAAAGTTAAAAATATTTTTTCCTAATTTTTTTTAAAAAAAAAGGGCGGAAAAAATCTTTATCTCGCATAAAATGTTAACAAACTTTGTTCAGAATATTCTTGGCTACATTATTGCCAAAAATAGTTAAGTGGTATCGCCAAGTCTGAATTAGTTTTTAGGCAAAAGCTGAGCAAAATTTTGATGCCCATAAAATAAAGTTGGTGACCAATTTCGCAGAGTATAGGGTTATACTACTCTTTGCTAGTAGAATCGAACCTATACTGTCAAGTCTTTCGTATATATATCTTATATTTTTCGTATCACATCGTAGAGTGCGTTTGACCAAAATCTGTTTTAGGATATCTTAAGTCTTTTGAGCTGTGTCCGTCCGTTTGTCTGTCTGAGCATCTAACATCTATCGCATGAAGTGACGACAGACTACAAATTTTGTACGTGATAATATTTTTACTATTTATATATTTCGATTTTTGTCCCCCACAAAGGGTTATAATTTAGTGAAATATTGAATCTCTTATAATACCTATATAAAATATATTAAATTTAAAATTATTCTTCAGGCCATCTTCAGAATTAGTCAATTTAATGAGTTTTTTCCTTTCACTGTAGGAAATTGCAAATAAGTGAAATAATATCAGGTCGTGGATCCACTGACCCAAAACACTTCGAAGCAGCTAAACACCTCTACCCGGGTATCTAAAATTAAATCAACAATAATTTTTTGCTCCCGCGAGTACCTTTTGTCTGTTGCTGTTGTTTCTTATTCGGGCAATATTTATGCTTATTTTGTTGCTCAATTTAACAAAATCGTGTACGTGAACAAGTACATACATAATGTTAGGGAATACTCCAGGCACAACAACAACAACAAAGTATGTTGTGTATCTAGAAGTGTAGGTAGTAGGACCGTGTTGCACGTTTTGAGGGAGGTAATTTAAACAAATGCCGACACTTCCTCCCACTTCCCCCATTTGGCCAGATGAACGCCTGTTCGTTTGTAGCTTCCTGCACTCGGGCAGCGCACTTCACCAAAGAAGGAGCCACCACATGGAGGAACACATAAACAATGCGTGTTTACAGCACAAAATTCCCAACACAAATATTTTACAACCGAAAAGAAGAAAAACTACAAAAAATTCGAATAAGAAAAATAAGACTTTCATCAACATTTATTTTCCCCACATGCAACCGATACTGGTGGGGCTCCTCCAGCATAGAAAACTACTACTGCTGAGGATTTTTTAGTTTTTTTGCACTTCTTGTTTCATTTGCTATTTGTTTTGTTCTTTTCGCATTTTCCATTTGGTCTTAAATTAATGGACAAATTCTTTAACATTTTCTCTTCACTGTTTTCGCTATGTGCAAAGTAAAACATACTCAATTGTTTAAGAAAAGCGGGAGAGACACGTAATGAAAACCAAAGGGGTAATTTATTTGGAAGATAAAATTTTATCACAGTTTTCCAAAAAAGCTGATCTTGAATTAACTTCTTTATATTTGGTGTCTTGCTGACCGTTTGGTCATCTACACTATAGCAGATGACCAGTTGGGTCATCTACACTATAGCAGATGACCGGTTGGGTCATCTACACTATAGCAGATGACCAGTTGGGTCATCTTCACTATAGCAGATGACCAGTTGGGTCATCTACTCTATAGTATATGACCAGTTGGGTCATCTAATCTATAGTAGGTGACCAGTTGGATCATCTAATCTATAGTAGATGACCAGTTGGGTCATCTAATCTATAGTAGATGACCACTTGGGTCATCTAATCTATGGTAGATGACCAGTTGGGTCATCTACTCTATAGTAGATGACCAGCTGGATCATCTACTCTATAGTAGATGACCAGTTGGGTCATCTACTCTATAGTAGGTGACCAGTTGGGTCATCTGCTCTATAGTAGATGACCAGTTGAGTCATCTACGCTACAGTAGATGACCATTTGGCTCATCTACTCTATTTGAGACGACCAGTTGGGTCATCTACTTTATATTAGACGATCAGTTGGGTCATCTTGTTTATAGCAGACGACCACCTGGTTCATCTGATCTATAGTAAACGACCAGGTTGGCCATCTTCTCTATAGTAGACGGCCATTTGGTCATCTATTCTATACTAGCCGACCAGGTTGGTCATCTACACTAAAATAGACGACTGGTTGGGTTTTCTACTCTAAAATAGACGACCGGTTGGGTCTTCTACTCTAAAATAGACGACCGGTTGGGTCATCTACTTTATAGTAGACGATCAGTTGAGTCATCTACTTTATAGTAGACGACCAGTTGGGTCATCTAGTTTATAGTAGGCGACCAGTTGGGTCATCTATTATATAGTAGAGGACCAGCTTGTTCATCTGCTCTATAGTAAACGACCAGTTGAGTCATCTTCTCTATAGTAGACGGTCAGTTCGGCCATCTATTCTATTGTAGCCGACCAGTTGGGTCATCGACTCTATGGTAGACGACCAGTTAGGTCATCTACTCTAGAGTAGGCGACCAGTTGCCTCATCTGCGCTATAGCGATGACGAGTTGGGTCATCTACTCTATGGTAGACGATCAGTTTGGTCATCAACTCTATTGTAGACGACCAGTTTGGACATCTACTCTGCAGCAGATGACCAGTTGGGTCAGATACTCTATAGTAGATGACCAGTTGGGTCATCTGCTCTATAGTAGATGACAAGTTGGGTCATCTGCTCTATAGTAGATGACAAGTTAGGTCATCTGCTCTATATTAGGAGACCAGTTGGGTCATCTACTCTATAGTAGATGACCAGCCGGCTTATCTGCACTATAATAAACGGCCAGTTGGGTCATCTGCTCTATAGTAGACGACCAGTTGGGTCATCTTCACTATAGTAGATGACCAGTTGGGTCATCTTCACTATAGTAGATGACCAGTTGGGTCATCTTCACTATAATAGATGACCAGTTGGGTCATCTACACTATAGTAGATGACTAGGTGGGTCATCTATTTGATAGTAGCTGACCAGTTGGGTCATCTACTGTATTATAGAAGACCGGTTGGGACATCTATTCTATAGTAGATGACCAGTTGGGTCATCTACTCTATAGTATATGACCAGTTGGGTGATCGGCTCTATAGTTGATGACCAGTTGGGTCATCTACTCTACAGTAGTTGACCAGTTGTGTCATCTACTCTAAAATAGACGACCGGTTGTGTCATCTACTCTATAATAGAAGAACAGTTGGGTGATCTACTCTATAGTAGACGACCAGTTGGGTAATTTACACTAAACTATAAGACCGGATGCGTCATCTACTTTAAAATAGACGACCCGTTGGGTCACCTACTCTAAAATAGACGACCGGTTGGGTCATCTACTCTATAATAGAAGACCAGTTGCGTCGTCTACTCCATAGTAGACGACCAGTTGGGTCATCTACTGTATGTATAGTATATGACCAGTTGGGTCATCTACTCTATGTATAGTATATGACCAGTTGGGTCATCTGCTCTATAGTTGATGACCAGTTGGGTCATCTACTCAACAGTAGTTGAGCAGTTGGGTCATCTGCTCTATAGTAGACGACCAGTTATGTCAGATGGGTGATCAACTCTCTACAAGATGACCAGTTGGGTGATATACTCTGTAGTAGACGACCAGTTTGGTCATCTACTCTACAGCAGATGACCAGTTGGGTCATCTATGTACACTATAAGTATAGTAGATTACCAGTTGGGTCATCAGCTCTATATTAGATGACCTGTTGGGTCATCTAATATATAGTAGAAGACTAGTAGGGACATCTATTCTATAGTTGTCTACCACCCGGGTCATCTACTATAAGCTCGTATATAGTAGACGACAAAGTTTGTACGACATGTAATCCATATTAGACTATCTGTATCACATCAACTCTATAGTAGACAATTATAATGTGATACTAAATATAATCAATTTAATAACCCTTTAGCAACAATCTATTCATTCTCCAGCGATGCACACAATTTGTACTTTTTTTCAAATGGTTTCCATGCAACGAAGAGATAGTGCGACTCGTTCACAAAAAAAACCGCTCTGGACTATAGAATGAACTGGTCGTTCGCTGGTGGTTCGCTTGCGGTGGAAGATTCGCCTGGGCCGGCCGCGTTGTGTTTTTTCGCTATTCTATAGAATGTGATCTAAAAACAGAAAATGTGAATATGTTTAGAAAAAGTGTGAATTTAATTGATATACAATGGTGATGGAACAAAAGTACGAATGACTCTGTCCGTCCAATCCATTTGTATGCTCGTTTGTCCGTCCATTCGTCCGTCCGTCTGTCTTTTAATTTGTGCAACAGCAATTGTAAAGGCAACAACATCAACATCATTACTAACATCAGCAGCAATGAGCAGTGGTGTCCGTCCGTCCATCTATCCATCCATCCATTTGCAGTTGAATACATATTATTATTAATATAAACATAGACTTGAATAGACTTTGAATATCTAAATACTCTTCTACATTCAAATCAAATGCAATTTATTGACCCATTATAAGAAATGTTGTTGGGCAATGATTTAGCAACAAGAACAACAAAAATCTCAAGGCAAGTACATTCATACAACAATCAATAATTCATTGCATTGACTAAGAATTAAGCCTAAATACAAAAAAAATAGTAATATTCGTAATTGCGAAATTCTTTGGAATTCAAAAGTTCATTATAGACTTCTATTAGAAATGTGAATTTTATGGTTTATTGGAATATGTATTACACATAAAATGGTTCATTTGAATTTGAGAATTTCTCTTTGATATGAATATAAATAATAACAAATTTTCTATGTTCATTTCTTTCTTATACAAACATTGAGTGTATATTTATTGATAACACTGGTCAACATTTTTTTGCGGCATGAGATTTGCTGGAGAACTAGAGTCAATCGCGAGAACTAGACTTTCTATACAACTTCGTAGAAAGTGATTTTTTTTAAAAAATTTCGTCAGAAGTGAATTTTTCTAGGAAATTTCATTGGAATTGCATTTTCCTAAAATTTTTTTCGAAATTGCTTCTCTAGAAAATTTGGCTGAAAATGAAATTATTAAATTTCATCGAAGTGTAATTTCTCTAACAAATTTCACCAACATTTTTTTTATTTACAAATGTCATCGAAATTCATTTTTCTAAATATTTTTTTTTAGAAAATTTCTCTAGAAAATGTATTCAAATTGCAAAATTTTAATGAAATTTAAATATCTAGAAATATTCTTCGAAAATTCATTTGATCGAAATATAATCATTTCTATGAAATTTCGTCAAAATTGCATTTTCGAAATTCATTGATTGGAAAAAGAAAGAATTTCGTCAAAATTTAATTTTCTACACAATTCACAATTTTCATTTTTCCCCAAAATTTAAAATTTTTAAAAATTTCGTCAAAAAAATGTTTCTGGCAAATCATTCATCGGAATTTAATGTTTATAGAAAATTTCATTGGAATTGGTTTTTTATAGAACACTAGCTGGACCCGGTCCACTTCGTTGCCCCCACACTTCAGATTTCTGACAGTAGGAATCTCTTTAATCTATTCGTAGGTACGAACAGTAGGAATCTATTAGTAGGTACGAACAGTAGGAATCACTTAAAAAATTGCCTTATATATAAAATGGACCCGGTTCACTTCGTTGGTCCACTATTTGCAAATTTTTTTTTCCAAAACCATCTCAGACAAAATAGCTTTCAAACAAAAGAAAAAAAATTAAAATCGGTCCAGTAGTTTAAGCGTCTATAAAATGCATACAAACATTTTTCCATTTTTATATATATAGATTTTGCTCACTCACTACAAGAGTGACATAATTCATAATTGATTATTTTTTTTTATTTTAAGTAACATGAAATAAGATATTTAAAAAATTTGGAATGATGCGTAATATGGTTGTTTAATTATAAATTAAAATTTGTTAAGATCAATTTATGGACATTTAAAAATTCGCATTTCTGTTAGGCAACCTCAAAAATGTTTAATTTTGAGTTATGTCACTCTTGAAGTGTGTGAGCGATTTGCTTAAAATTGATTTTTGTTAGAAGATTTCATCAAAATTAAATTGTTAACGAATATTTTGTCGAAATTAAGTGTTATAGAAATTTTATTAAATTTTGTAGAAGAGACAATTTCGATAAAAGTTTCTAGAAAATCACAATTTCGACCAAATTTTCTTGAAAAATTATATTTTATATGAATTTTTGAATAATAAATCCGATAATACGAGTATTTACGATATTTTAAGCAATTTTAAATTTTGACGAAAATTTTTTTAAAAAATTTTATTTTTTAGAAAACCTAAATTTCGGCGAAGTCTGAACGCACTTTCGATAATATCTGCTAGTAGAATGTTATTTGTGAGAAATTTTGTCAAAAAATGAAATTCAATAAAATTTTTTAGAAAATGGCAATTACGAAATTTTCTTGAAAAAATACATTGTCTATGAAATTTTGAATAAAAATCCGATAATATTTATGATTTTTTAAGAAAATTTAAATTTTGACGAATATTTCTAGGAAATTTTAATTTCGTCGATATTTTTAGAAAATGTAAATTTCGACGAAATAGAAACTCACTTTCGATAATATCTGCTAGAAGAATGTAGAATGTAGAATTTTTGGAAAAATCAATTTTAATAGAAGTTTATAGAAAATGGCAATTTCGAAATGTTCTTCAAAAAAGACATTCTCTATGAAAATTTGAATAAAAAATCCGAGAATATTTACAAATTTTTAAGCAAATTTAAATTTTGACGAAATTTTCTACAAAATTTTAATTTCGTCCATATTTTTAGAAAATGTAAATTTCGACGGACATCACTTTCCATAATATCTGCTGAAAAATGTCATTGGTGGGAAATTTTGTAAAAAAAAAAAATAACAAAATAAAAAATTATAGGAAATGACAATTTCGAAATTTTCTTGAAAAATGCATTTTCTATAAAAATTTTGAATAAAAAACTTCACATACGACGACATTTTCAAGAAAATTTTTTTTAAAAAAATTACATTTTTACGAAATCCGCGATTTGAACGGAATTTTCTAGCGAGATGCAAATTTGACATCATTTCCGATTTTATTGGAACTGTGACAAAATTGTAAATTTTATAACATAATCAATTTACAAATTTTCTTTAAAAAAGTTTTGAAAAAAACAATTTTTTAGACAATTAAATATTGACGATTTTTGTAGAATATTTTTCTTTCATAGGGAATTTCGTCAAAACTGTACTCTTCGGGACAATTTATCGAAATTAAATTTTCCTAGAAAATTTTATCAAAATTGCATTTTCCTAGAAAATTTCCTCAAAATTAAATATTTCTAGAAAAATAAAAGAAACTATTTCGTCTCATAAATTGTAATTTACTTTTTTAGAAAATTCCAACATAATTGCATTCCCAATTTTCCTAGAAAATTTCCTCAAAATTAAATTTTTCTAGAAAAATAAAAAAACTATTTCTTCTCGTAAATTGTAATTTATTTTTTTAGAAAATTCCAACATAATTGCAGTCCCAATTTTTGTATTTTTACCAAATGCTATTTCCATAAAATTTTCTAGAATGATGCACTTTCAATGATATTTTCTCGAATAGTGCAATTATGTCGAGATTATCAACAATTTTTTAGAAAAAAATCTATTTTTGTAAAATTTTCAATAACAAATCCAATATTCACGATATATTCGAGAACATTTTGAAATTTCTAAAATTGTAATTGAATTTTACGAAAGTAAAATAAAATTGAAGACAATGCACATTCGTCAAGATTTTTCTAGAGATTGGCAAATTGCACTAAATTTACTTGAAAATTTTAATTTTGACAAAGTATTCTAGTAAATTGTAATTATGAAGAATTTTTTAGAAAAGTAAAATTTTGACAAAATTCTAATATTTTTTTGATGAAATTTTCTAGAAAATTGTAATTGCGGAGAAATTTCAATTTCGACAAAATAGAAATGCACTTTCTTTAAAATTTGCTAGAAAAATTTAAATTGCAGGAAATTTTGAAAAAAATAATATCTATAGAAGTTTCTAGAAAACGAAGAAATTTTCTTGAAAAAAAATATTTTTTATGGAACTGTAAAAAAAATAAATTTCGACAAGATTTTCTAAAATTTTCAATATTTAGAAAATTTGTAAAAATAAGTTCGACGAAATTTTTTAGAGAAATGACATTTTGAGAAAATTGTAATTGCAATTTTCTTAAATTTTTAGAAAAAGGAATTTATATAAAATTTTCCAGAACGATATTTTCTCGAAAAGTTCAAATCTGTCGAGATTATCACAAGATTTCTACATTTTCTAGAAAAGGTAAATTTTTATAAAATTTTCAATTACAATCAATATTCACGATTTTTTCGAGAAAATTTTGAATTATCTAAAAAACTTAATTTTACGAATGTAAAAAAAATAATAAGAAAATTCACATTCGACAATATTTTTCTATAGATGTCCAATTTTGACTAAATTTAAATTTATTTAAGATGTGCAATTTTAGCAAAATTTTATTGAAAACCTTAATTTTGACAAAATATTCTACAAAATATTAATTATGATGATTTTTTTTAGAAAAGTAAAATTCCTACAAAATTTTAAAAATATTTTGATGAAAAATTCCAAAGATTGTAATTTCGATGATATTTTTTAGAAATTTTAACTTCGAAAAAATAGAAATGCTCTTTCTACGAGATTTGCTAGACAAATTTAAATTGTAGGAAAGTTTGAAAAAATCTATATCGATTGAATTTTCTAGAAAACGAAGAAATTTTCTTAAAAAAAAAATATTTTAAATGGAGTTTTAAATATAAAATTAAATTTTCTAATAATTGTAATTTTAAAATTTTTTAGCAAAAAGCAGTTTCTATAAAATTTTCTAGAATAATGCAATTTCAATGTCATATTCTCGAAAAGTGCAATTATGTAGAAATTATCATAGAATTTTGCAAACATTTTCTGGAATAATGCAATTTCTGTAAAATTTTCAATAAGAAAATTAATATTAATGATTCTACGAGAAAAATTTTAATTTTCTAAAAAAATTATTTTCACGAAATTAAAAAAATTTAAAAAAAGAAATTTCGACAATATTTTTCCAGAGATTTTCTATCAATTTTTACTAAATTTACTAGAAAATAGTAATTTTGGCAAAATATGGTAAAAAAAATATTTATAAGGAAATTTTTTAGAAAAGTAAAATTTAAAAAAAATTCTAATAGTAAAGAAATTTTTGCGAAATTTTTGTAGACAAATTTTATTTATATTAATTACAATACAAAGTAAATTTCTATTCTAATTTTTACGGTTCAGGGAAGTCGGGAGACTCTGGTGGGAACCGAACCTACAACCCTCATATTCATAGGTGATCCCGCGACCTACTTTTTTTTCAATAAAATGTTCTAAAAAAATGCAATTAGACGAAATTTTCTAGAAAATTTAAATTTCGACGAAATAGAAATGGAATGAATTGTGATTAAATTTGGTAGAAAAAATGGAATGTAGTGAATTTGTAGAAAAATTCAATTTTTAAAAATGTCAATTCCGAAGTCGTTTTTAAGAAAAATGCAGTTTCTGTGAAATTTTCAATAACAAATGTTGACAACATTTTCTTGTACAGTCTTTTCCGGCTTTTAATCGGAATTGTTCATTACAAAATATAAGCCATGTCAAGCGGTATATGAAAACCCTTGTAGCCTATAAATTTAAATGAGAATACGTATATTGAAAATATGAGTTTTTGCGCCTTTTTATTAATATATATTATGTTTAAATTACAGTTAATAAATTCCCAATAATTTGCCTTTGAATAACAATTATATTGCGGAATTACACCTGACCGCTGAAAACTTAATGAACTCAATATTATAATTTTTTTCTCAATAAACCGATGAGAAAAGCGTGAAAATCCCCACAAACAAAATAAAATACACTCATGCGATTTCACAACAGACAAAATCGAAAACGAAATTCCCTCTTAATTTCTTAGAATTTTAATTACGATTTTCGATATCATCAAGTTTTCTTTCTCACATGCAATGCGTGGAAGCCGTCCGTTTGTTTGTCATCCCAAATGGAAAACAAAGAATTTAATTTTAATATGAATACAAAATATGAAGGAACGGAGGATGGCAGATGCTGGTTTGTGGAAGGGAGGGGGTTATGCCTCGGGATGGTATGATTCCGGAGAAAAATGTAATCATTTTAATTGAAAGCAAAGTGGTGAAAATAACAGGGCACCGACGACAAATTCAGATCCAGGAAGGAAATTATTTTTTTTTTGGCTACAGACCACCAGACAACGAGTCCGTCGTTGCCGACCAAATGAGTCAACCGAACAAAGTGTGGGGGCGTAACCAGAAGAGGATTTAACAAAAGATTCAATTCAAAGGAAAATAATGGCATGAACCAAGTGTTGAACGACGGCACTGCTGCTGCTGCTGCTGATGATGATGATTAAGAAAATTATGGTGCTGACAATACCTTGTTGGGAAGAATGAACCGAGATAAACCTAATCTCACTCCCAGCGCCGTGCCGTGGCATGTCATAAATACTAAACTACCGTTACGTGTTTAAAATACAAAAGCGATAAAACAAAAGCGCGCTCCTCAATTTGCCACTCAGACAAAACACGCAACAAGTCTGCCTTATGTTCCTTTGCCATTTATGAGCAGGCCATAGTCCTGCCTTAAGATGCCGCCAGCCTTAGAGACAGACAATATGTTGTAGTGTTTTGTTACATTTGTCAAATTCCAAATAGATTAGGAGTTTAAAGGCGTCAAACCGGTTCTGGGCACCTATGTTAATTGTCAAAAACCTTTTAATACACAAAAAAATATCTGATTAAACATGGTCGCGGTAACCATACAATGTTTGCTCGTGCTTTAACATGGTTCCACCGACCAGATATTTTTTAGTTTTTTGATATAAATTGATTCTGTGACAGTTCCATTGTTATATTGCTTCTCATATTCACAATTCAAGGATTGCCAGCATACGAGGGCGGTCCCAAAATTAGCCGACTTGACATAAAGATGGCGGTAGTAGTTTAAAAAAATACCTTAGTGATAAGTGGCAACCTTGTAAAACATATGTTTTAAGTTTCAAGGCGCCATGTCGTTTAGTTTTTTTCTGAGCATTCTAAAGTAAACGATCTCAATGAATTTGTAAACTAGGAAGAATTGGTCACCGATTTGTAATACATTACTTTTATTTTAAAGATCTCAGTCCAACCAAAATTAAAACCGAGCTAGAATCTACTTTGGGAGAGTCTGGTCCTTCTAAACTAAAAAATAATGGGTGGCAGAGTTTAAACGGGGCCATAAGAGCTGCCAAGGCGAACACCGTAGTTGTCGACCAATTCAGGTGGACACCTGAACACCAGAAATGATTAAAAAAATCCTCAAAATAATATTGGATGGCCGTCGGTTGAAAGTTCGTGTGCTAACTGAAGTCATAGGCATTCCCAAAGGTGCTATACATTGCATATTGACCGAAAATTTGATTATGAGAAAGCTGTACGCAAGATGGGCGCCGCGTTTACTCAAAATCAAAACAATGCACCAGTTCACACATCTACTATTGCAATGGCCAAAATCAGTGGACCAATGTTCGAATTTCTTCAGCACGTACCTTATTCGCCAGATTTAGCTCCCTCGGATTATTTTTTGTTTCCAAAAGTGAAAAAATGCCTCGGCGGCAAGAAATTTGCCAGCAATGAAGAGGTGGAGGTTGAAGTATTTTTTAACACATCCAAGAAACGCTTTGTGGATTTTTTGAGATTTTCCCGATAAATGGTTCAGAAGTTATCGATATTTAAAAAATCGTTAAGATATCACTCTTTGTATCGGGCTCATAACTTCTTAAGCTATGGTCCAATTTGAAATTTTTTTTTGAAATTGTGGTAGTTTTTGGTACATTTCAGAAAAAATATTAAAAAATTTAATTTTTTTGTTTTGAGATTTTTATTTTTTTAAGTAATTTTTTAAATTGTTTGTCCTCTCCGATTTCCTCGAATTTTTTATATTTTAAACTTCTATTAATTCTTTAAGATATAAGCTTTAGATGGAAGTGGGCCTAAAAATATTAATATTTTTTTTTAATTTTTAAATAAAAAATTTTTGACTGCTTTCCACTTAGCTTGTGGCTTGAAGGCTTCGGAATAGATGTTTCACGCCAAAGAACAAAATAAACCAGACACTTCAGAAATTTATTTTGTTCTTTGACGTGGAACATATCGTTCCCTCAGTAAAAGAATGGTGTATAATTTTTTTGTAGTTTCGAGAAAATCACATTTAAAGTTTTTGTGAAATTAGAGTTCTTGGAAGATAAAAATGTATATTTTAGAAGAGAATCGATGTTTTCAATTTTTTGTCATTTTAATATGTGGTGAAATAATCTGGCTACAGCCAGATGATATTCTATTCTTGTAAATGTGCGTTAATTGTATATAAATAGGATCAAAGTACCATACTACATATATAGTATACTATTTTTTCAATTTAACTTTTGACCTACTTTGTGGAAGTAGAATTACACCAAATTTTTACCAGGTATAAAATCGATTATCTAGATTCTTATAATGCAATAAAAAATAATGGTGTATATGCGTATACGCTATTGTTTTATTGAGGAGATGATATATTCCGAAGCCTTCAAGTCACAAACAAACAAAGTGATAATTTTAAAAATATTAAAAATTTTAGGCCCACTTCCATCCAAAGCTTATATGTTAGAGATTTAATAGAAATTTAAAATATAAAATTTTCGAGAAAATCCAATTGTACGAAAATTTAAAAAAATTACATATAAATGTCTAAAATTAAAAATCGCACTCAAAATCTGTTTAACAGAAAACAAAAAACAACGATCTCGAACTCAATAGTCAAAAAACAAAACTATGAAAAGTCACAACAGATCGAATAACAAAAAACAAAAACAAATAATATTTGTTTAACTTTTTGTTCTGAAAAGTACCGAAAAATACTAACATTTTAAACAATTTTTTTTTAATCTGACCATAACTTAAGAAGTTATTAGGAAAAACCCGACACACACAGAGTGATATCTTTACGGTTTTTTAAATATCAAAAATATTAATAATTTTAGGACCACTTTCATACAAAGTTTATATGTTACAGAACTAATAAATGTTAAAAATATAAAAATTACTGTACTGAAAAGTTACTGAAAAATACAAACATTTCAAAAAAATTGTTTCAAATCTTGCCATAACTTAAGAAGTTATGAGAATTTTTTAAATATCGATAACGTTTGAGCGAGTTATCGGAAAAATCTTAGAAAATTCAGAAATTTTTTGAACCCGTTGATATGTCGTATAATTGCCCATGTATATCTATATAATACGAGTATGTTTATCGTAATATATTTTGCGCAATCACTTAATGTTTGTCATTTAATAATTTCATTGCAATAGGTTTATCATTACGACTATATTAAGAAGAATTTTTATTAAGGACACCATATTATGGTCATGTGAAATATATAAATTATGGACATGGGAACCATATGATAGTCATGGGAACCATTTTATGGTCATAGGGACCTTATTATGACCGCAAAATTTGTACGTAGAGAACTTATTATAGTTATCCTGACCGTGAACTATGTATATGTTATCCTCAACCATATTTTGTTCTTTGGTTATACAACATATTTATATTATATATTATAATTGGTGTCCAATTTTTTAATAGGCCTCAAAAGATTCTAAAATTAGTAGGCCCCTCGAAAAAGTTGTCATCAGTTTTTGCCCAAAAGCTAATTCAGACTTGGTGATACCTCTTAACTATATTTGGCAATAATATAGCTAAGAATATACATAGCTCACAAAGACCATATTGTACCTAAAAAAATTTAGTTTTTCACTATTTTGTTACTCTAAATCAAAAATATTTTTTTTGTGTAGGGTATATTCAGCAACTTTGTAGAAAATATTAAGGCCAATATTTTTTTGTGGAACATATTAAAACTCTAGCTCCCCCACATAACTGTAATTTTTGGCCGTACAATTTTACTACATATGTCAGAACACCCCAAAGACCAAAAAAATTGTTACTTTTAAATAATACTTTTACTTTTTTAAATAGCCTTTTTTGACATTTTTAAAACAAATTATTCAGTTTTATTATCAAAATAATCGTTCGCCAATTGCGCTAAGTCCATTTTTTTTCAAATCCAAAAAAAACACTTTCCAGTCGGCCCCCGACCTTGACACCGATGAGCAATATTTTAGCTCTCGTTAAGAGATATCTTTTTGCATTGACCGATTCCCGATCCGACGTACCGGATGCCGGTGAGAACGTAACAGTCAATGGGGACCGATCGTGTCATGATAACCGACTATTTGATGCTTGAAATTGAAGCTCGTGATCTCGGCGACATTTGGTTTCAACAAGACAGCGCCACTTCCCACACATCGCATCAATCAATGGATTTATTGAGAGAACACTTCGGTGAGCAGATAATTTCACGTTTTGGGCCTGTCGATTGGCCACCAAGATCGTGTGATATCACACCGTTAGACTTTTTCCTGTGGGGATATGTAAAGTCTAAAGTTTATGCGGGCAAACCCGCTTCGATTCAGGCCTTGGAGCAAAACATCACGCGTGTCATTCGCCAGTTACCAGTCGAAATGCTCGATCGAGTCATCGAAAATTGGACTCAACGAATGGACCATCCGAGACGTAGCCGCGGCCAACATTTGATAGACATAATCTTCAAAAAATAAATGCCAAAGAATGTTCTTTCAAACGATAATAAACATTCCCCATTCAATTTGAATTTTCTGTGTTTTTTATCTTTAAAAAATTAGGGAACCTCGAAATGGATCACGCTATATAAGTACTCGTATATTGCTTCGGCTACTGGGCCGCATGAATAACATTGCTGCACGAATATCTCAAAAAAGTACAATTTTGCTGTTTTTTGTGTTTGTCATAAGTTTTGGGCTTTGCTGTGTTCTGACATACATATATGAGTCATTCCACGCCAAACGGGACGATTTTTGACATCACTATTTTTGATTGCTTCGAAATTTTGTGTATGCATTATTTACCTAAAAATATCTTATACGTAGTTCAAGAAAAAATTTTAAAAAAATTTCTTTAAGAGTTATGAGCAATTTAAAGTTGACGAAATTACGTTTTTTCTGAAAGGTGTGTTTATCCTTTAGCTTGTATCTCCTAAAATACGTGACCTATTTTAATGTGATATACCTTGTTTTGAAGGTAATTTCAACTACTACAACTAACGTAAATTAAGCACTGCAACAAAAATACTAATTTTTAATGTTTTTGCCCTTTTATACTTTCTATTGCGATTTTCAAAATGATTACACCCTTCGATTTTTTTTTAATTTTAATGTCGTGTTCTGAGATGTCTTTGTTAGCTACTGTATGAATTTGGAAGTGGTGAATTGATGGGAACTATTTTTTACGATTTTTTATAAAAAGAACCATTTGCATAATTTCTTTGAGTGTGCTTTAAATAATTAACGGAATGATAATTTTTAGCCGTTAGTTTATTAATATAACAATACAACAATAAATATTATTAATTTTGCAAAATTATTTGCAAAAACGCAAAAATTAGCGATGAATTGATATTTAAAAAACAAAACTCATTAAACAATAGCAAGAGTCAAAAGATAAGAAAGTACTTGTTAAACTATACTCTGAGATGATTTTTTTTTTTTAAATCACAGCAACCTGGATTTCAGTTTTTGATGAAGGAAAAAATACAATAACTTTGTTAGTCCGTTTTTCACATTAAATTCGACAACTCAAAGAAAATGGAAAGCAATAATAAAGCAAAAGTAATTTTTTGAACTTAAAACTACCAAGTCCGATAAAAAAATTAGAGTTCAGACATCATCAACTTCCGAAAAGTACTGTGTTAAGACGGTGTACAATGATTAATATTTTTATACCCATTTTCATCTTTTTTACTGTTAAAAGAATACTTGATTCGAATAAAATACAATAACTTTGTTAGTCCGTTTTTCACATTAAATTCGACAACTCAAAGAAAATGGAAAGCAATAATAAAGCAAAAGTAATTTTTTGAACTTAAAACTACCACGTCCGATAAAAAAAATTAGAGTTCAGACATCATCAACATCCGAAAAGTACTGTGTTAAGACGGTGTACAATGATTAATATTTTTATACCCATTTTCATCTTTTTTACTGTTAATAAAATACTTGATTCGAATCTTTCTAATACATTTTTATTGTTCTTATTTTTACATTAGTATACTGATTATTAATAATTGTCATTCTTTCTTAAATGTTTTATTGTTCTTACTGTTTTAGTAAACTAATGACTAAAAATTATCATTCTGTTAATTATTTAAAGCACATTCACAGAATTTATGCAAATGGTTTTTTTTATAAAAAATCGTAAAAAATAGTTCCCATCAATTCACCACTTCCAAATTCATACAGTAGCTAACAAAGACATCTAAGAACACGACATTAAAATTTCAAAAAAATCGAAGGGTGTAATCATTTTGAAAATCGCAATAGAAAGTATAATAGGGCAAAAACATTAAAAAGTAGTATATTTGTTGTAGTGCTTAACCAAGTTGTTTGTAGTAGTTGAAATTACCTTCAAAACAAGGTATAGCACATTAAAATCGGCCACGTATTTCAGGAGATACAAGTAAAAGAATGAACACAACTTTTAGAAAAAAACGTAATTTCGTCAACTTTAAATTGCTCATAACTCTTAAAGAAAAATTTTTAAAATTTTTTCTTGAGCTACGTATAAGATATTTTTAGGTAAATCATGCATACACAAAATTTCGAAGCAATCAAAAATAGTGATGTCAAAAACCGTCCCGTTTGGCATGGAATGACTCATATAGTAAAATAGTAAATAAAAAAAAAAATAGAAAATTGGTCACGAATTTCGCCAAACTGAGTATAGGATTATATTTACTACCCTTTGGTAGTGGAATCGAACCTATACTGTCAATTCCGTGTATTTTTTCACTGTTACACAGTGTTGTAAGCAGTAATAAAGTGTTGTTTCCCTTTTTAAATTCAAAATTAATCCGGGTTTACCATGAGGAAATTTCACACATTATCCAGTTTCAAAATCCTCTAAACCGGTTCTCTATATCACATATTAGTATTTAGCCTTCATTTAAACCGGAAATTAATCCATGCCAAAAACATTTTAATTTTCATTCACTAATAGCTTTAAGGATAAGTGTATACGACCCCGCATTGCTAAGAACTCATTAAACTCCAAAAATTGTCATGTCCTCCGACAATATTTCTTTTTGACAAATTTAAACCTTTCGACCACATTTCGTGTCAGTGATAATTAGAAAGTATCACACACATATCACACAGACTGTCGTCGGGTGCCGGAACAGCAGCAACAACAATATCGTCATCATCATCATCCATTTTCATCACCACCGCCGCCGCGTGTCATGCAAATTGTTGACTTTAGGCCGTTTTTTCTACTTTAAAGTTTAGTTTAGCATTTTGTTATTGTAGTTTTCATATATGTACGAGTATATTTATGACAAAAGCCATTGACCGTTACGCTTCACGTCATAATTTCGCGCCAAAAATGAAATATTAAATTGCTACTGCTTTTGCAATTGCTGTTGCCGCTGCCACCTATGTATATGCCCCGCATTGCTGCTGCTGCTGCTGCTCTACGAGCACTTTAATATGCGTGTAATCATATTTTTATTTCTCCCATTAATATTTTTCTGTTTTTTGTTGTTGTTGCCTCGCTTTTCACGCGAGTTTCTAATTTTTTCCACATTTTTCTGTTGTTGTTAAACTTTCCATTTAAACAAGGAAATTTTGTTGTTTTCTTTTTAGTTTAGCTCTTTGAATCGTTTATTAAAACGAACATTTTTAATTTTCAAATCAACAATAAAACTAAACAAGAAAAATTTTGCATAAATATTATGAATTACAGAAAATGATATAAACACGGTAGAACATGCATGTTATGGAGCATTTTAGTGTGAAAAAAGATTTCTTCAAAACAAGCTATACATATGTGACATTTCACCATAGTATGATTTAAAAGATCTATACAAAAATAACTATTTGACAGAATGGGATAATTTGACTTCTGACTTCTGTTCTCTTCCTCAGGTGTCAGCCCTATTATGAATTAGCTTGTAGATATTTAGAGGAGTAACTAATCGTTTTTGCCAAAATGCATATTTGCATATTTTGACAGAAATTTTAAAATTCTGGACGAAAAACTTGCTGTAAAGCAATTGAAATTTTTGAAGTAATCATAACCCAAGCGGGAAAGGTATCACATACTAAGCCTAAAGACTTCAGTCCAATTAGTCTATCCTTGCTCCTGCTAAAAGGTCGGGAAGGATTTTTAGATTCGTTTATTACAGAGAAAACTTAGATTAAAAACTTTTATCGGAAAACCAATACTCTTGCAACAAGGGACTACAATACGTCCATGGTGATTCGGCAAAACAGACTGAATTAATGTGACAGATGTAGCTTCAACAGTATGGCCGCAAAAAACTGTCTGAAGATCCCTTTTGGTAGACCCATTGTATATAAGGGCTAGATCTACTTCTGAACCGATTTTCCCCAAACTACAAAAAATAGGCTCACCATTATTAGGAACCTGATGTACGATGGTGTACTGAGACTGCCTCTAACAGACAATGCTAGGATTGTTGGTTTCGCGGATTAAGGTTAGGTTTATCTCGTGGAAATTGTCATTGTGTCAAATATATCAGTCTTATGATACTGACGAAGGTCCTAAGGATTACAAGGAAACAGGAGATGTTCCACAGGGTTCAGTGTTTGGACCATTATTATGGAACTGATATACGATGGTGTACTGAAACTACATCTACCAGACAATGTCAGGATTGTTGGTTTCGCGGATAATGTTACGCAGGAGATAGTGGCAAAATACCTGGGAGAAGCAGAAACGGAAACGAATTCAAGCGTTAAATTGGTTCAATACAGTCTTAACAAATCAGGTTTAATGTTGGCAGAACACAAGACGGAAGTCGTATTGATTCGTAGTAACAAAGTGATGGAGGATATACATATTACACTGTGCTAGTCCAAAACTGTAACAGAAAACATACCCTATGGATAGACCTATTTCGGCAATGCTGAATACAGTGACATTAGCCGTTTTTCAATGTTAGCTCTTGTTTTCGCGATATTCGACCACCAAGTTTGTTGGGAAATCAGAGAGGTTACATATCTCTTTGATGATTTTTAAGTGGAAGACTTCAAAATATACTCATCAGTAAAAAGATGGAAATAAAGAGAACATTTGGAGAATTATTTCTCTCAAAACAGTCGTCCACGCTTCTCACCCCCTTATCCCTGAAAAAGTACAATAAAATCTTATCATATGTTAAAAATCATATATATCGTCGACATTTTTAGTAGGCATCGTTGAGGAAAATATTCCACGCGAAAAAATACTATAAGTCCTTTCTCAGCTCTTTTATGAGATTTAAGCAGATTTCGATTTATTACATAATTTGTGTACTTTTCTGCTCATAGCAGAAAATATTTGTAATAACATTTTTTGACTTAAATTTTTGTAAATTATTTTTTGGTTAGTGCCAATGGAAATTTCAAAGGTAACCAATAAAACCTGCTAAATTATACAATCTGTTCATTTTTCATAAATATGTTGAAAGGAGACTCATAATAATTTTTTACGAGGAATATTTTTCACAAAGACACAAACTAAAAATGTCGACAATTTGTATGTCGTTTGACATATGGTAAGTTTTGATTACACTTTTTCAGGGGTAAAGGGGTGAGCAGCGTGGTTGACTATTTTGAGAGAAATAATTCTCGAAAGGTTTCCTTAATTTCGTTCTTTGGAATGAAGCGTGTATTCCGAAGCCTTCCACTTCAAAATCACCTCCGAGATAACTAACCCCTATGATTTTCTTGCAAACTTTGAGGTCCAATATCGCGAAAACAAGAGCTAACATAGAAAAACGGCTAGCACTACTAGATTCAGCAATGTCGAAATAGGTATATCCATTGGGTCTCATTTCTGTTACATTTTTAAAGTGTCCATTTCAAGCACAGTGTTATTGTTGGTAATTGTTCTATACGCTCCAAAGCCTATCTTAAGTATCTTGGAGTTCTGATCAATATGGGACTATCATTCAAACCTCACATAACTTACTTTAGTGAAAAAGCTAGAATGACGTTTATGGCTATATCTCGTTTAATGCCAAATACTAGAGGCCCAAAGTACTCCCAACGGAGATTGTTAGCAGGGGTTGTCAGAAATGTCATCCTGTATGCAGCTCCAGCGTGGTCCCAGGCGATGAAATACCAATCATACAGAGATGAAATCGCCCCAGTATATAGGTTGGCGGCCCTACGAGTATGTTCGGCTTATCGGACGGTGTCGGATGCGGCGGCTTTGGTGATGGCAAACATGATACCTATTGACCTGCTTGCTAGTGAGACAAAATATGCTAACGACCTGAAATCAACGACAACAAATATGACCCATGCGGAGGCCCAACAAATTGCAAGGGACAAATCCATCCATGATTGGCAAAACAGGTGGACAACATCCAGTGATGGGCGATGGACGTGTCGACTAATCCCCAATTTAAGAGTATGGCTGGATAGATCATATGGAGAATTGGACTACTTCTTGTCGCAGATGCTGAGCGGCCATGGTAGCTTCAAATACTACCTACATCGCATCGGCCGAGAAACAGACCCATTTTGCCCAAATTGTGAATATATTGTGGAGGATGCTGAACCTGTATTGTTTGAATGTCCTCGGTTTACAAATCTGAGGGTGCAGTTGGAAGAATCGATGGGAGTTGTTTTGATTCCGGACAACTTAGTTGCTATCTTCACAAAGTAATTTGCAATGTATAGCGACGTTAATTAGGTCCATTATGAGCGAATTGCGTGTTAGGTTAGGTTAGGTTAGGTTAGGTTAGGTTAGGTTAGGTTAGGTTAGGTTAGGTTAGGTTAGGTTAGGTTAGGTTAGGTTAGGTTAGGTTAGGTTAGGTTAGGTTAGGTTAGGTTAGGTTAGGTTAGGTTAGGTTAGGTTAGGTTAGGTTAGGTTAGGTTAGGTTAGGTTAGGTTAGGTTAGGTTAGGTTAGGTTAGGTTAGGTTAGGTTAGGTTAGGTTAGGTTAGGTTAGGTTAGGTTAGGTTAGGTTAGGTTAGGTTAGGTTAGGTTAGGTTAGGTTAGGTTAGGTTAGGTTAGGTTAGGTTAGGTTAGGTTAGGTTAGGTTAGGTTAGGTTAGGTTAGGTTAGGTTAGGTTAGGTTAGGTTAGGTTAGGTTAGGTTAGGTAAGGTTAGGTTAGGTTAGGTTAGGTTAGGTTAGGTTAGGTTAGGTTAGGTTAGGTTAGGTTAGGTTAGGTTAGGTTAGGTTTGGTTAGGTTAGGTTAGGTTAGGTTTGGTTTGGTTAGGTTAGGTTTGGTTAGGTTAGGTTAGGTTAGGTTAGGTTAGGTTAGGTTAGGTTAGGTTAGGTTAGGTTAGGTTAGGTTAGGTTAGGTTAGGTTAGGTTAGGTTAGGTTAGGTTAGGTTAGGTTAGGTTAGGTTAGGTTAGGTTAGGTTAGGTTAGGTTAGGTTAGGTTAGGTTAGGTTAGGTTAGGTTAGGTTAGGTTAGGTTAGGTTAGGTTAGGTTAGGTTAGGTTAGGTTAGGTTAGGTTAGGTTAGGTTAGGTTAGGTTAGGTTAGGTTAGGTTAGGTTAGGTTAGGTTAGGTTAGGTTAGGTTAGGTTAGGTTAGGTTAGGTTAGGTTAGGTTAGGTTAGGTTAGGTTAGGTTAGGTTAGGTTAGGTTAGGTTAGGTTAGGTTAGGTTAGGTTAGGTTAGGTTAGGTTAGGTTAGGTTAGGTTAGGTTAGGTTAGGTTAGGTTAGGTTAGGTTAGGTTAGGTTAGGTTAGGTTAGGTTAGGTTAGGTTAGGTTAGGTTAGGTTAGGTTAGGTTAGGTTAGGTTAGGTTAGGTTAGGTTAGGTTAGGTTAGGTTAGGTTAGGTTAGGTTAGGTTAGGTTAGGTTAGGTTAGGTTAGGTTAGGTTAGGTTAGGTTAGGTTAGGTTAGGTTAGGTTAGGTTAGGTTAGGTTAGGTTAGGTTAGGTTAGGTTAGGTTAGGTTAGGTTAGGTTAGGTTAGGTTAGGTTAGGTTAGGTTAGGTTAGGTTAGGTTAGGTTAGGTTAGGTTAGGTTAGGTTAGGTTAGGTTAGGTTGCAAAATGGGATGAAATTGTAAATGCGTTGCAACGTATCAATACTCCATCCTATCTCGTGGAAATTGTCAAGGATTACTTTAGAAATAGATATCTGTCTTATGACACTGACGAGGGTCCTAAGGACTACAAGGTAACAGGAGGTGTTCCACAGGGTTCGGTGCTTGGACCATTATTATGGAACCTGATGTACGATGGTGTACTGAGACTACATCTACCAGACAACGCTAGGATTGTTGGTTTCGCGGATGATATTGCACTGGTGATAGTGGCAAAATACCTAGGAGAAGCAGAAACGGTAACGAATTCAAGCGTTAAATTGGTTCAATCCTGGCTTAACAAAGCAGGATTAACGTTGGCAGAACACAAGACTGAAGTCGTACTGATTAGTAGCCGCAAAGTGATGGAGGAGATACAAATTATAGTTGGTAATAGTTCTATACGCTCCAAACCATATCTAAAGTATCTTGGAGTGCTGATCGATATGAGACTATCATTCAAACCACACCTGACCTACATTAGTGAAAAAGCTAGAACGACGTTTATGGCTATATCTCGTTTAATGCCAAATACTAGAGGCCCAAAGTACTCCCAACGGAGATTGTTAGCAGGGGTTGTCAGAAATGTCATCCTGTATGCAGCTCCAGCGTGGTCCCAGGCGATGAAATACCAATCATACAGAGATGAAATCGCCCCAGTATATAGGTTGGCGGCCCTACGAGTATGTTCGGCTTATCGGACGGTGTCGGATGCGGCGGCTTTGGTGATGGCAAACATGATACCTATTGACCTGCTTGCTAGTGAGACAAAATATGCTAACGACCTGAAATCAACGACAGCAAATATGACCCATGCGGAGGCCCAACGAATTGCAAGGGACAAATCCATCCATGATTGGCAAAACAGGTGGACGACATCCAGTGATGGGCGATGGACGTGTCGACTAATCCCCAATTTAAGAGTATGGCTGGATAGATCATATGGAGAATTGGACTACTTCTTGTCGCAGATGCTGAGCGGCCATGGTAACTTCAACTACTACCTACATCGCATCGGCCGAGAAACAGACCCATTTTGCCCAAATTGTGAATATATCGTAGAGGATGCTGAACATGTTTTGTTTGAATGTCCTCGGTTTACAAATCGGAGGCTGCAGTTGGAGGAATCGCTAGGAGTTGCTTTGACTCCGGACAACTTAGTTGGTTTTATGCTATCCTCGCAAAGTAATTGGCAGTGTATAGCGACGTTAATTAGGTCCATTATGACCGAATTGTGCGAGCAAGAAAACTTACGACGAAGAAATGTTAGATAGTGATGGATCTTGAAGATCTTCCCCACCCTGTGAAGTAATACCTAAAGGTGGTCCCACAGGGCTGAATGGACAAGTGTAGAGGTGTTTTTAGCGGGTTAAAGTCCCGCACTATTTGCCAACTCCATCAGGCAAATGTCTTTCGACGATTTTCACCTCATTAAAAAAAAAAAAAAAAAAAAAAAAAAAAAAAGGTTAGGTTAGGTTAGGTTAGGTTAGGTTAGGTTAGGTTAGGTTAGGTTAGGTTAGGTTAGGTTAGGTTAGGTTAGGTTAGGTTAGGTTAGGTTAGGTTAGGTTAGGTTAGGTTAGGTTAGGTTAGGTTAGGTTAGGTTAGGTTAGGTTAGGTTAGGTTAGGTTAGGTTAGGTTAGGTTAGGTTAGGTTAGGTTAGGTTAGGTTAGGTTAGGTTAGGTTAGGTTAGGTTAGGTTACATTACCTTACGTAATGTATGTTAGGTTACATTACGTTACGTTAGCCTGTCACCTTCTTGAGAGAGCGGGGCACAGACGCATATTGATTGAGTGTTATATTATTGAGTGTTATATTGATACCTCCTCCCTTCGTCTCCGCCGCTTCATCGAAACTTCGCAAGACCTTCAATATCTCTGTATGCCGTCCAATGACCAATGACACTGAACCGTCGTGACAAATACTAGTGAGAAGTAGGATAACGATCCTTTAGTGCGTATGGAGTTTAGACAGGGCCCCATCAGCCTGTACTGCACGCAAATTCTGATTAGTACCCACCAGTTATTTGGCTCAGGAAGAGCTTGGAGGAATGCCCATATATTGCAGGTCCACTGGACCGTGTATTTTGGCCCTGCGATCCAAATCAGGAGAATATAGATCTATTAAGGCATCTCGGTAAGAGATATCCGACAGTCTATGTCAGTTTTTGAATTAAAACTACTATTGTCAGGATCTATACATGGTTTGAATTCAGAAATATTATTTCCTGGTTCCGACATTAGATATCTAAGCGCTATAAAATTTCTTATATAAACATTCAGTTATGCCATTTTGTTTGGTCTAGTCGAAAAATACATCGCCGGGTACACTTTGCTACAAATTGTTAAATTTTTTTTATAAACATAATTTTTTGAAACATATTAAATATCACAATTCAAACAAATTATTCTTTTGCGACAAACGTTTTCTCCTCTATTGATAAACTGGCATTGCTTGTAACAAACACAATAACCGTGTGCGCCAAACGTTTATAGGGTTTGTAACAAATATAAATCATTTACGATAAGTGCACTAACCGTTTGCTATAAACTCAAAGAAAAGTTTTAGGATAAACATAAATCGTTTGCGACAAACATAGACCACAAGCGAAATTAGTTTGTCCCATTTTTCGTTTCAGATTAACGAATTTTTTCGTTGCGTACATGATATAATCCACTCCGCTCGATTTTAGCCTTTATTACTTGCCATTTTTAATCTATTTCGGGAGTCAGGATTTTGTTGAGTTTGTGAGTTCACTTTATGAGCCGTATTTGATAGTTTCTGGGATGTTGAAAATTAAATCAAGCATTCTATGAACGAATTCTATAATAAAGACACCAAATTCTCTTATAACCGGAAATATTAAATTCCCATTTTCAAAATATACTAAAGAATAATTTTGAAATTTTGTGTACTCAGATACGAGTAGCATTTCATTCAATCGAAAACTATGACGTTCACTTGTGGCACGTTTGTCTATTTAAATTTGAACGGATTTCGGGAGGGAAATTGGACGGAGATAGCTAGACACGTTTTGGCCATAATCGCTGCTCATCTGCTGCACTTCATCACGATGCAATCAGTTGGTCAGTTCATGATGATGGCGTCTACGGTGTCGGTGCTGGTGGTGGTATTTTACAAATTGATTAAAATTCCATGCCAACATGCGAATACAGTGCAGTGCATTGCAGCGCAAAGTACTTGTACTATGGCTGCTTGGCTGGATGGTTGGACTGGCTGACTGGGCAGCTCCTCCATGGTTGGCCAGAACTGACCATATTCATTGGCATTGTGAGTGTTGTGCATGCCATCACTGTATGGGTTTTTTGTTGTTTTTCTTTCTTTCTTTCAATACGAATGAGTTTATCTGGCATTTTCATTTGAGATACTAGAGTATTTAATTGCTTTTCCACTATTTCATTTGTTGGGTTTTTTTTGTTTCATTTGCTATTTGAAAATCGCACGCGAAATTTTCGGTAGATAAATTATTGGGAATGTTAACATGGACACATCATATTTTGCGCATTTATTGTTGCCCATAATCTTTGCAATGTTTTCTAATCTGATGCTACTACGACTATGTATGAGTACAAAGTAAATACATATATTTTGTTAATGTTTTTTGCAAACAAAGGCGGTGAAATGAAATTTTGCACTTCCGATATAACGGCACAGACTGTACTGGCCTGGCTAAAAGTTAATGAACTGTTTTTCGTGTTGTCGTTTTTTTATAATCGCCACTGTCCGTTTAAGTGTTTAGTTTATGGAGGAAGTTTTATTTTCGCAAATTTAATTAATTCCATTTTGTGACAATTTTAACATTGCGAGAATCTACACCGACTCTGCCAGAAGTCTGGCATAGACGTCATGTCACTATTTTATGATTACTAGGAATAATTAAACAACAACAATCAGAAACAGGTAAACCTAGTGTGAGTGAATGTTGGGAGTGCCACATTTTGTTTGGAATGTGTTGAATGAATCATTTTCCCCCAATATGACATCTTAGTGGCAATGACCAGATGTGTATAAAATGTTGTTCTATGTTTCCTGTATAAAATCTGAAGAATTGCTAGGCGTATTTCCTCAATGCAATTCGAAACATAATTATAATGTAAGCAACATTTTGTGAATCTAACAAGTGAATGCTTTTTATGAAAAAATAATAAAGAAAATGTTTGAATTAACTAAAACATTATTTACATATTTAAAAAAATATGTTTGTAATATCCCTGAATGGAAGCCTGGAGTGAAGTCTCTCCAAGTCATCACTTGAAATGAAGCAATTTTCTTGAAAATTTCTTAGAAACTGTCTTAGAAATTTAAATTTTATTAAAAATTTTCAAAGAAA
The DNA here is from genome assembly GCA_963930755.1 of Eudasyphora cyanicolor. Classification (NCBI taxonomy): domain Eukaryota; kingdom Metazoa; phylum Arthropoda; class Insecta; order Diptera; family Muscidae; genus Eudasyphora; species Eudasyphora cyanicolor. Next base: position 8,952,312 of record OZ005737.1, read on the forward strand.
TTAAATTTTTTTTTTAAATTTCTAGAATATCTTGCCTAAATAAATATTTTAATAAAGAAATCCCATCCAATCAGTTTTTTTTTAAACGTCGTTATTGAAAATTTCTTAGAATTTAAATTGTATTCAAAATTTTCATAGAAAGTGCAATTTTATTGAAAATTTCATAAAAATTGTGTCAAAATTTGTGAAATTTTATATTTATCGAAAATATTAATTTCTTAAAAGTTTAAGCCGAATTCTTATAGAAAATGTTAAAATTGGTATTTTAAAAATATTTCATCAACACTTTATTTTTTTAAAAAAAATTTGAAAAATGTATTATTCTATAAAAATTTTATAAAAGTTTCAAAATTTAATTTTTCTAGAAAATTTGGTCAAAATTTTTTTTTAAACATTTTCCAAAAAAATATTTTTATTTAAAAATAAGTTTTTTCATGGAAATTGCGTTTTTGTAGAAAGTTTCAGCAATATTTTTATAGAAAATGTCAGCAAAATTTAATTTTTTATAAAAGGTTTAATAGAATTCTTTTTTATAAAAGTAGAAAATTTTGTCCAAAATGGTATCTTTAAAAAATTTCATCAAAATTTAATTACCTAAAAAAATCATAGCAAATTCCTTGAAAATTAAATTGAAATTTTATTCAAAATTTTCATAGAACGTGCAATTTTATTGACAATTTCATAGAAATTGTCTCAAAATTCAAAAAAAAATCTATTATACTTTGTCTAAGTTAAAATTTACTTTAAAATTTCTTCAAAATTTAGTTTTTATAAAAAAAAAACAATTAACGAAATCGAATTCTTATAAAAAGGGTTGTCAAATTCGGTTTTGCAAAAAAAAAATCGAGTAAAAATTTCATAGAAAGTGCAATTTCATTGAAGATTTCATAGAAATTGTGTCAAAATTTATGAAATTAAATTTTTAATAAAAACATTAATTTCTTCAAAATTTAATTTAAAAAAAAAATTAACCGAAACCGAATTCTTGTAGAAAATTTAAATGGTATTTTTGAAAATATTTCATCAAAATTGTATTTTTACTAAAAAAATCGTTGAAAATTTTATTATTCTATAAACATTTTATAAAAGTTTCAAAGTTGAATTTTTCTAGAAAATTTGGTCAAAATTTCTTTTTTGAATTTTTGTCCAAAAAATATATTTTTATTGAAAATAAATTTTTTTATGGAAATTGCGTTTTTATACAAAATTTCAGCAAAATTTAATTTTTATAGAAAATTTCAACAAAATTTTAATTTTTATAAAAAGTTTAAAGAAAATTTTGTCAAAAATGGTATCTTTAAAAAATGTCATAAAAAAATATTTTTCAAAATTGTCATAGAAAGTGCAATTTTATTGAAAATTTAATAGAAATTGTGTCAAAATTTATTAAATTTTATTTTTATAGAAAATATAAATTTCTTGCAAATTTCTTCAAATTAAATTTTTATAAAAAGAAATAACAAAAACCGAATTCTTATAGAAAATGTTGTTAAAATTAGTATTTTTAAATATATTAAATCATCAAAATAGTATTTTTTTCTAAAAAAGTTAAATATTTATAGAAAATTTGGCCAAAAATTTCTTTATGTTAAATTTTATCCAAAAATATATTTTTATTGAAAATTAAGTTGTTTTTCATGGAAGTTGCGTTTTTTAAGAAAAATTCGGCAAATTTATTTTTTTTTAAAAATTTCAGCAAAATTTTATTTTTTATAATAAATTTAATAGAATCTAATTTTTATAGAAAATGTCAAAAATGGTATCTTTAAAAAATTTCATCAAAATTAAATTAGTTAAAAAAATCTTTGCAAATTCCTTGAAAATTAAATTGAAATTGAAATTTGATTCAAAATATTCAGAGAAAGTAAAATTTGTTTTTGAAAACTTCATAGAAATTGTCTCAAAATTAATGAAATTTTATTTGTCCAGAAATTGGAAATGAATTTTTATTCAAAATTTTTATAGAAAGTGCAATTTTATTGAAACCTTAATAGAAAATATTAATTCCTTGCAAATTTCTGAATTGGTATTTTTAAAAATATTTAATTATAGGCATTTTTAAAAAAATTGTATCTTTAAAAAATATCGTCAAAATTTAATTTTTTAAAAAAATCGTTGCAAATTCCTTGAAAGTTAAATTGAAATTTTATTCAAACTTTTCATATAAAGTACAATTATATTGAAAATTTCATAGAAATGGTGCCAAAATTTATGATTTTTTTTTTATAGAACATATTATTTTCTTCAAAATTTAATTTTTATAAAAAAAATTAACAGAAACCGAATTCTTATAGAAAATGTTGTTGAAATTGGTATTTTTAAAAATATATCATCAAAATTTTATTTTTCCTAAAAAAAATCGTTGAACATGGTATTTAGTATTCTATAAAAATTTCAAAGTTTAATTTTTCTAGAAAATTTGGTCAAAATTATTTTTTTTAATTTTTTTTTTAATTTTTTTTCAAAAATATGTATATTTTTATTTAAAATTAAGTTTTTTCATGGACGTTGCGTTTTTATTGAAAATTTCAGCGAAATATAATTTTTTTAGAAAATTTAAGCAAAATTTAATTTTTATAGAAAATTTCGGCAAAATTTTAGTAGTTCTTATCAAAAGTTTAATAGATTCTAATTTTTATAGAAAGTGCAATTTTTTTTGAAAATTTCATAGAAATTGTGTTAAAATGTATGAAATTTTATATTTGTAGAAAATATTTATTTCCTGCAAATTTCTTCAAAATTTAAATTTTATAAAAAAATTAACAGAAACCGAAATCTTATAGAAAATCTTGTTAAAATTGTTATTTTTAAAAATATTTTATCAAAATCGTATTTTTTCTAAAAAAAAAATGGTTGAAAATTGTATTATTCTATAAAAAATTTTAAAAGTTTCAAAGTTGAATTTTTCTAGAAAATTTGGTCAAAAATTTCTTTTTTTAATTTTTTCTAAAAATATATTTTTATTGACAATTAAGTTTTTTCTTGGAAGTTGCGTTTTTATAGAAAATTTTAGCAAAATTTTGTTTTTATAGAAAAGTTCAGCAAAATTTTAATTTTTATAAAAAGTTTAATAGAATCTAATTTTTATAGAAAATTTTGTCGAAAATGGTATTTTTAAAAAATTTCATCAATATTATATTTTTAAAAAAAATCTTTTGCAAATTCCTTGAAAATTAAATTAAAATTAAAATTTTATTTAAAATTTTCGTAGAAAGTGCAATTTTATTGATAATTTCATAGAAAATGTGTCAAAATTTATGGAATTTTATTTTTATAGAAAATTTTAATTTCTTTCAAATTTCTTCAAAAAAATATTTTTTTTTTTAAATAAAGGTATTACCGAATTTTTATAGAAAATGGTGTTAAAATTGGAATTTTTAAAAATATTTAATAAAAATTGTATTTTTTTCAAAAAAATCGTTGAAAATTTCATTATTCTTTAAAAATTTTATGAAAGTTTCAAAGTTGAATTTTTATAGATAATTTGGTCAAAATTTCTATTTTAATAGAAAGTTTAATAGAATCTACAATTTGAAAAGTTAATAAAAATTGTGTCAAAATTTATGAAACTTTGTTTTTCTAGAATATTTTACCTAAATTAAAATTTTCTTTCAAATTTCTGCTAAATTTTGTTTATGTTAAAAAAAATCGTCAAAAATTTATTTTTCTAAAAAATCGTTGAAAATTTCATTTTTCTATAAACCATCTTCAAGCTATAAATTTTAAATTTTCCACAAGTTTTTTGTCAAAATTTTCATTTTTACAATTTTTCCGAAAATATATATCTATTGAAAATTAATCTGTTTCCTAGAATTTTCATTGTTATATAAAAAAATATTACTTTTTATGAAAAATTTTACTTTTATAGAAAATGTTGTCTAAGATTGTACTTTTAAAAAATGTCACCAATTTAAAAATAATTGAGGCAAATTTCTTAAAAATCGCATTTTTTCTAAAACTAATTCTTTAAAATCATTTTTTTTTAATTTATCGAAAATACGTTTTTATTGAAAATGTCTTAGAAAGTGAAATTTTATTCAAAATTTTTAAAGAAAGTGCAATTTTATTGCAAACTTCATAGAAATTGTGTCAAAATTTTAAAAATTTTATTTTTATAGAAAATATTAATTTCTTCAAAATTTAATTTTTATAAAAAAAATTAACAGGCACCGAATTCTTATAGAAAATGTTGTTAAAATTCGTATTTTTAAATATATGTATTTCATCAAAATTTTATTTTTTCTAAAAAAATTCGTTGAAAATTGTATTATTCAAAAAAAATTTACAAAAGTTGAATTTTTCAAGAAAATTTGGTCACAATTTCTTTTTTTAAATTTTTGCCAAAAATAAATTTTTATTGAAAATTAAGTTCTTTTTCATGGAAGTTATAGAAAAGTTCAGCAAAACGTAATTTTTTTACGAAATTTTAATTTTTATAAAAAGTTAATAGAATCTGATTTTTACAGAAAATTTTGTCAAAAATGGTATTTTTAAAAATTTCATCAAAATTAAATTTTGTAAAAAAATTTTTGCACATTCCTTGAAAATTAAATTGAAATTGTATTCAAAATTTTCATAGAAAGTACAATTTTATTTTTAGAAAATATTAATTTCTTGCAAATTTCTTCATAATTTATTCTTACAAAAAAATTAACAGAAACCGAATTCTTGTAGAAAATATTGTTAAAATTGGTATTTTTAAAAATATTTCATCAAAATTTTATTTTTTCTAAAGAAAATCGTTGAAAATTTTATTATTCTAAAAAAATTTTATAAAAGTTTCTATGTTGAATTTTTCTACAAAATTTGGACAAAATTTCTTATTTTAAATTTTTGCCAAAAATATATTTTTATTGAAAATTAAGTTTTTTTTCATGGAAGTTGCGTTTTTATACAAAATTAAATTTTTATAGAAAATTTCAGCAAAATTTAATTTTTTAAAAAAATCTTTGCATATTCGATGAAAATTAAATTGAAAATTTATTCAAAATTTTCATAGAAACTTCAATTTTGTTGAAAATTTCATAGAAATTGTATCAAAATTGATGAAATTTAATTTTTCTAGAATATTTTGCCTATATTAAAATTTTCTTTCAAATTTTTGCAAAATTTAGTTTTATAAAATGATTAACAGAAATCGAATTCTTACAGAAATTTTGTCAAAACCGTTGTTTATAAAAAATCGTCAAATTTTTTTTTCTAAAAAAATCGTTGAAAGGACATTTTTATAAAACTTCTTCAAGGTTTCAATTTTCCAGAATTTTTTTTTAAATATATTTCTATTGAAAATTAATCTGTTTCGTAGAAATTTTATTATAGAAAATTTTAATTTTTATAAAAAATTTAACTTTTTAGAAAATATTGTCTAAGATTGTATTTTTAAAAAATGTCATGAATATTTAATTATTTAAACATTTTTTTGCAAATTTCTTAAAGATTGAATTTTTTCTAAAAATAAAATTTTAAAATTTAATTTTTTAAAATTAATCGAAAATACATTTTTATTGAAAATGTCTTAGATTTTGAAATTTTTTTCAACATGTTCATAGAAATTGTCTCAAAATTTATGACATTTAATTTTTCTAGAAAATCTTGCTTAAATTATTATTGCAAATTTCTTCAAAATTTAATTAAGCGAATTAAAAAAAGTAAATAAACGAAAATTTTAATAAAATATATCATGAGAAATTTCAAAAGTCTAGTGAAAAAAATATAAAAATATAATTGTTTAGCCTAGAGACTGAACGGAATTGATTTTTTAACTTTAGTGCATTAGTGGATGCGGGATATATTTTTACAAAACCCGAACAACCCGCTTTCCATTTTTCTTTTCGTTAGCAACATTTTACAACAAAAATGGCTGTCATTTCAAATAATGAGTAAATTTTAATATGTATATTTTTAAGTATATTGAATCTTAATATTTCTACAAAAGCATTTTAAAATGACGCCACCTGACACTTTTATTACAACGAAAGTGTTTCCTTTAATTATCTGCTTCGCTAAATGAGGTCTCCCATTATAATTATGCATTTGTCATATTTAAGTTAATTATGTTCGTCTCGTCTCGTCTCCCCTCCTCTTTCCAAGACTTTTCAATGGAATCTCAATAAATGTCACGTACCCGAAATTTCCTTTGATACACATCTTTTTTTGTTGAACTGCAAAAATGTCTCCATTTTCCATAGTTGACTTTTGTGTCTCATACTTAAGACTTTGTAAATATTTGAGAGAGTTAAGTCCCCAAAAAAAGGAAGACGACAAAGTAATTTCAAAAATGTGTCTACCATAAGAAAGAGTCGTCTGCTCCAAAAACCACCCTCCCGCCGAGACTCCATTCACGTCGTTGTCAATGGAGCACCCACATCGATGGCGATGATGATGATGGATGATGAGTCATCCTCCTCTCCATATATTCAAAAGCCAATATAAAACCATGGAAAGATTGACGGACGTTGCATCCGTCCGTCTGCCCCTTCTCTTCTCTTTACAACAAAAGTATTCATTGTAACCATAAAACTATTGAGGTTCCTCCACTTTCTGGAGGGAATACAAAGTCAGTTCGGGCCATCTATACTTACGTGAATGTTTACACTTCTTCTGAAATGGCCTTTTTTGCTCTGTGTACTCGTTTGTGTTGGTGTGCACGTTTGGAATTCTTCCGCTTCCGTTAAACACAAAAGCTCCTTCACTCCCCGCCTGAATCCACCAAACGCTTACCAAGTTTCAGTGTTACCAGAGCAGTATCTCCGTCTCTCTTTTGGCTCTCTTGCCTCTCTTGTGTCGTCTGTGGCATCAAAGTGATACCATTTCAATGTAAAAAAGAAAACTTTTTCTTTTTGGATAAAAACGAAACTGAAGAAGAAGAAAACATGATGCGGCTTATAGCGCACAGTGTTTTGTTTCGTGAAAAATGTGAAATTTTAAATTGTGGACTTGGATCAGGCTTCCCAACCGAGGGCGTAGTGATCTTCCAAGGGAGGCGTGAGTACATTTAATAAACATATTACTAGTTGAATGTTATACTTCAAATATTTTAATTGGTAATTTACGACGTTTGAAAATGTCGAAAATTACGAAAAGGTAATGAATTAATCAATTCTAATAAAATTTATACAGATTTAGACAATATGATGGATTATTTGAAGACATTTTTTAAACATGTTTTAAGTTATTAATTTTTAATTTGAAAGCAAATATATTCATTGTAAATTCATTGCAAAATAGCTTTAACTTCTTAATTTTCCCATGGATTTGCCCTTTTAATTTGATTACTTTGCCTCACATTATTCTTGGCTAACCCCCAGTTTTTGTAAAACGTTTTCGTTCGTCTACGACGAATCATCCAAGATCAGTCAATTGATACGCGAAATATATAAGCCACAGGAGTCTTTAATTCGTCTTATTCTATAGGAAAGCTGGGAAATAATTCGTACCGAAAATAGTTCATGAATTTGACGATTTGCCATAAACGAACGAAAACGTTTTACAAAATCAGGATGTAAGTCCTGTTCTAGAAAAGATCGACGAAATAGGATTTTATTGAAAATGTCTTAGAAATTGAAATTTTTTAAAAATGTCTTAGAAGTTTAAATTTTATTGAAAATGTCTTAGAAATTTAAATTTTATTAAAAAATTTCATAGAAAGGCCATTTAGTTGAAAATGTTATAGAAATTGTCTCAAAATGTATGAATTTTATGTTTCTAGAAAATCATACCTAAATTAATATTTGCTTGCAAATTTCTTCAAAATTTAATTTTTATAAAAAATTAACAGAATTGAATTCTTATAAAAAAATATTGCCAAAATTGGTATTTTTAAACAATTTTTGCGAAAATTGCATTTCTGTAAAAAGAAATTTTATAGAAAATTTCAGCAAAATTAAATTTTTATAAAAATTTGAATAGAAATCTAATTTTTATAGAAGATTTTGTCAATAATGGTGTTTTTTAAAAAAATTCAACATTTAATTTTTTTAAAAAAATCGTTGCGCTTTACTTCATTACATTACTATTCTTGAAAATTGAAGTTTGAAATTGAAATTGTATTCAAAATTTTCATATAAAGTACAATTTTATTGAAAATTTCATAGAAATTATCTCAAAATTGATACAATTTTATTTACATTTTTAATCTTGCTTAAATTAATATTTTCTGGCAAATTTCTTCAAAATTCTTATAGAAAATGTTGTCAAAATGTAATTTTTTAAATTTTGCCAAAAATTTATTTTTATTGAAAATTAAGTTTTTTTTCGCGGAAGTTGCGTTTTTATAGAATTTTTCAGCAAAATTTTATTTTATAGATAATTTCAGCAAAATTTTAATTTTTATTAAAAATTTCATAGAAATCTAATTTTTAAAAACATTTTTGCAAAAATGGTATTTTTAAGAAATTTCATCAAAATTTAAGAAATTTATTGAATTTTTTCTGAAAAAAAATCTGCAGAATTTAACTTTGTCGAAAATTATTAAAAATGTTATTGAAAATGACGTAGAAGTTTAAATTTTATTCAAAATTTTTATAGAAAGTAAAATTTTCATAGAAATTGTCTCAAAATTTATGATACTTTATTTTTCTAGAATATCTTCCCTAAGTAATATTTTCTTTGAACTTTCTTCAAAATTTAGTTTTATAAAAAATTTAAAAAAAATCGAATTCTTATAGAAAATGTCAAAATTGGAGATTAAAAAAATCGTCAGTTTATTTTTCTAAAAAAAAAACGTTGAAAATTTTATTTTTCTATAAAACTTCTTCAAGTTTGCATTTTTCCAGAATTTTTTTTGTCAAAATTGTTTTTTTTTTTAATTTTTCGAAAATATATTTTTATTGAAAATTAGGTTTTTTCGTGCAAATTGCAATTTTATAGAAAATTTCAGCAAAATTTAAATTTTAATTCTTATAGAAAATGTCGTCCAAAAATTTTATTTGTAAAAAATTTTATCAATATTATTTAATTATTTACAAAAAATCTGCAAATTTCTTGAAAATGACATTTCTTCGAAAAAAAATTTTCAAAATTATTTTTTTTTAAATTTATTGAAAATACATTTTTATTGAAAATGTCTTAGATATTAAAATTGTATTCAAAATTTTCAAAGAAATTGTCTCCAAGTTTTTGAATTTAACTTTTCCAGAAAATTTTGCCTAAATTAATATTTGCTTGCAAATTTCTTCAAAATTTAATTTTTATACAAACATATTGACAGAAATCGAATTCATATAGAAAATGATGTCAAGATTTTTATTTTTAAACATTTTTTGTCAAAATTGTACTTTCCCAAAAAAAGATCCTTGAATAGTGCATTTTTTTATAAAAATTCTTCAAAGTTGAATTTTCCTAGAAAATGTCAAAATTTATTTTTTTTTAAATATATTTTTATTGAAAATTAATCTTCTTTCGTCGAAAATTATTGAAAATGATATTAAAAATGTCTTTGAAAATGACCTTTTATTCAAAATTTTCATAGAAAGTACAATTTTATTGAAAATTTCATAGAAATTTATGAAATTTTATTTTATTGAAAGAAAATATTAATTTATCTTGCCTAAATTAATTTTTTTCTTTCAAACTTCTTCAAAATTTAGTTTTTATAAAAAATGATCAAAAATCGAATTCTTATAGGAAATGTTATCAAAATCGGTGTTTAAAAAATTTTCAAAATTTATTTTTTTTAAAAAATCGTTGAAAATTTCATTTTTCTATAAAACTTCTTGCATTTTTCCAGACAATTTTTGTCAAAATTGCATTTTTAAAAATTTGTCCGAAAATATATTTTTATTAAAAATTAATTTGTTCCGTAGAAATCGCATTTTTATAGAAAATTTCAGCAAACTTTTAATTTTATAGAAAATTTAAATTTTTATTGGAAATGTAGTTTCGTTCTAGAAAATTGTGTCAAAATCCATTTTTTATAGAAAATTTTGTTGAAACTGCATATTTCCAAAAAATTTCTTCGTAATTTAATTTTGTGATTCTAACTAGGATATTCTCCCGGCTTCAAGACCATTTTGTTTCTATATTATTATAGAAACAAGATTTCTGAGCCGTGACACTCGTTATCAACAGTTCTGCTGCAATTGTATGGGAGATACGGAGCTCTATATGGTTGACTTCAACACGCAAGCGAATGAGAAATCTTTGTGAAACCACACTTCACCAAAATCTTCCAAAAACAATTGTTAACCAAAGTTAATACAAAACACCAGCCATGTCCAATGAGAAGCACATTTTGCTCCATCTAATGGAAAATTACCACACTATGCAGAAAAGCCTTTATGGTTTTTGACTGCACTAAGTGTAGTTTGTGGTGGGTCACCTTGTTTTGCCGAGCCATGCATTTGTTATGTTGTTTGCTTGCTTTTATTTGGTCTGCAAATCTTTGTGATTCTAACTAGGATATTCTCCCGGCTTCAAGACCATTTTGTTTCTATATTATTATAGAAACAAGTATTTTATACATGGCGGTGTATAAATATGTATTAAAAATTTTAAATCTTTGTGTGGTTTCACAAAGATTTCTCATTCGCTTGCGTGTTGAAGTCAACCATATAGAGCTCCGTATCTCCCATACAATTGCAGCAGAACTGTTGATAACGAGTGTCACAGCTCAGAAATCTTGTTTCTATAATAATATAGAAACAAAATGGTCCAGTATGTGTGCTGCCAATTTTTAATACATATTTATACACCGCCATGTATAAAATACTTGTTTCTATAATAATATAGAAACAAAATGGTCTTGAAGCCGGGAGAATATCCTAGTAAGAATCACAAAGATTTGCAGACCAAATAAAAGCAAGCAAACAACATAACGTAATTTAATTTTTCTAGAGATTTTTCCCATTTTTCTTTTAAATTTCTTCGTTTTCCCGAAGTTCTCCATAATCAGGGGCCATAGTCCTGAAACGATTCATCGATCCTTAATCCCTTCAGTGGAATAAATTTAACTTCAAGAAATCTTGTAGAGAAATGTAATATTAATAAAATTTTCTTGAGAACTGCAATTCAACGACTTTTCTAGAAAAATGTAATTTCAACGAAATTTTCTAGAAAAATTTGATATCAACAAAGTTATTTTAGAAAAAATGCATATTTGAAGATTTTTCTACAAACAAAAATTTTTTCAAGAACTTTTGTAAAAAAATTTATTTTAGATGCAATTTTCTATAAAATTGCATTTTAATTTTTTAGAGAAATGCTATTACAATGACATTTTCTAAAAAACGCAATTTCGACGAAATTTTGCAGAAAAAATTAATTGCGGGGAGCACGAAGACTTATTAAATGGTTGTGAGGAGCCGTATTGTTGAAAGGGTTGGGAAGCCCCCTGAAGCCCCAAGGTTTTGACAACAGATTCTGAAGGAGGGGGTATAAAAAGAATATACTTGTATCGGCGTTTTGAAAGTTTAGGTATGGATGTCATGTTAGAGGGATATCAATATTTCCCCCTTTTGCATTTTAACCCTCTAGCTCCTCAATGTAGGGGTCTTTTTGGTTCCTTTTGTAGACAAGGTAAAAATAACCCCTAAAAAAGGAGTCCAAATGTTTTACAAAAATATTTGTCATAAAATTCTACTGTAAGTCTCCGAATGCACCAAAACTCAAACCTCATTTTAAATGCCTGTAATACAGTCTAAGTATTTTTTAGCAGGCTGACTATTAGAAAAAGTGCTGATATTCATAAAGATTTTTTATGAAGTCGGGTAAGAGTTTTCATATTTTATATATAACTTTTGAATTTTCTATGACAACGGAATACTGTGCAACGCAACATCTCAACGCTTACGTTGTCTATATATTTTTCCTGGTGTCATTCACAATTTGTTGGTCTAATTAGACAACTGAAATAATGTTGTTTATGGACGGAGCCATCCATGGCGGAGATAACATCCAATGGAGTTGGGTGTTTGTTGCTCGTTGTTGGGTGGCGGCAACAGAACAGTGTGCCGCATTCGCGTACGTGCGTGCCCCAGGCAGCTGATGTACACAGCCTCCCCGAGGTGTCTCTGAAGTCTGTCCTTGTTGCTCTGAGATGTGATGGTGGTGTTGGTGTGGAGTCGTACAACACGTAAAACTACAACAACACCGACGACGATGAACATTTTATCGATTTGTTTGTAGATTGCTGCAGACATTCTGTATCGCATTTTTATTTTGTTTTTAATTTAAAGTCTATCTATATATACGTGCCGACTCATGGCTGACATGGCTATAGAGACGACAAATGTAAGGTAACATTTAGACAATATGTATGCAGTTTTGTGCCTCTGGTTTGTTTGTTTAACATGCGCTCCGCATTTAGCACCGCCCACCCCTGGAGCACTCGCAGAGGTCCAAACAACAACACAACATCTCCTAAACATTACCAAACATCAGCCATAAAACAGATGTTTTCCTACTCGAATTGAGGTAGGTAGATAGTTAGGCGGGAAGGTATGTATATAGGAGTGCCCACACCTATACACACGTTTCGTGTGCATGAGTGACGCTAAAGTGAGTGAGTGTCAGCAGTGGTCAAGGAGGTGCAGGAGGTTTTCTTTTTTTTTCATAGAGAAACTTTTGATTTGGATATGGTCTGTTGCCAGGGCGACATTGGGACAACATCAGAGATTGACAGTCATTTGTGTTTTTGTAGTAAAGACATTTTGGTTTTTTTCCCGGTCTTCTTTCAATTTTCAAAATGAAATGGCGAAAAAAGGAGCAAAAATCTGTGAATTTTTGAGATAAATAAATGTCTAGTCTGCAAGGACATCATTTGATAAGAAATCGGTGAATCATCATTATTTGAATTGTAGGTAAATACCAGAAAATTCCAAATTCGTATTTTTTCTTATTTTAGTTATAAATCAGAAAATATAAGTACTTATCGAGCGTCCCAGTAGGTGAGCTGGTAGCGAGCTCGCCTATGAGTTTGGGGGTCGTGGAATCGAACCCACGACCCCAAAGGCGAGCAGACCAGATGCTCTGGTCGGTCGCTACAAAAATGTAGCAACCAACATGGTCTTGTCACCCAACTTTTTCCTAAAGTGTAGAATATAAATTTTCTTTGTATTGTAATTCATTTAAATAAATAAATACATAAAGAAGTACTTATAATTGTAAAGTTATTTATAGATAATATAGAGCCATATAACTGCAGAACTAGAGGTTAACACTTGTTAACTTACTCCACTAAATTAAAAAACAAACTAATTTCGTTCTTCTACTGCCAAATAATTTACGGGATATACAATTGCTACGACTTTCAATAATATAACCATTGTTGAAGAATTTCGTGGAAGAAGTTCTCCAATAACTAACAATACAATTTTGTTGTCAAACTGTTAATGGTTTCTGAGATATTCACTAACAGAAATTTAGTCTATTATTTTTATAAATTCTTGTGGAATTTACTGCTCAAAACTTTCTTCTTAAATGCTAAATTTTCTTGTAAAAATGTAGATTTTTGAGAAAATTATTCAAAATTTAAGAACTCAGTACCAAGGTCAGTGGACAAAATTATTTCAAAGAAAAATTCAAAGCCTTCGGCGAATTAAAATACCCTTTTTAGGTATTCATTTGCAACATTTTGCCAACTACATCTATATACTCGTATTTGTATGCACATAGAAATATGTTCTTCAATGAATATTGACCACATCCTTTGAAGTGTTAATGAACAAAGCAAAGAAAAGTATTCTTTTCATGGAAAAATCCTTTTAGAAACACAATCTAAGCTATAAATATTCTTCATTTTCTTTTCCCCATAAATAATTATTTTCTTAACAATTACATTGTACGACAGGATAATGAAAAGTATAAAGCTCATTAAATTGGATAAAATGTTACAAATCTAAAATGAAATTTAAGAAATTTAATTAGTGACAGATTGAAATATAATCCGGATTGTGATTTGTATACATGTTCTTGGTACGTATCTAATCAATTTTATATTAATATCAATCATACGCCATGGTTACCAAATACATACATTTTTAATTGGCAACACGTATACGCATTGATGCACTAAATTATTAATATCAAGTATACGCCAAGAGATTTGTAAATATTTTAAATTTTGGAACGTGAAGAGCAATTCGTCTTCACGAATACAAAGCATAATACTATAGGAGCACATTAACTGTAATTATTTATTAGGAATAAAATAAATAAATATTAATTTTTTTAAATATAATAAAAATTAATTACGTAATAAAATCTATATAATAAAAATTAATTACAGTAGCAGCACTAATTTTGCAACTGCAAGGAATTAGATTTCTTAAATTTTATTATCTTAAAAAGCTTTGATTTTAAAAATGTTATAAAAAAATTAGGTTTTTTTATAAAATTTTTAAAATCAAAGCTTTTAAATATAATAAAATTTAAAAAATTAAATTCCTTGCAGTTGAAAAATTAGTGCTGTTTTAAAAGCTTTGATTTTAAAAAATTTATAAAAAATAGGTTTTTTAAAATTTTATGAGAAATTTTGGATTTTAAAATTTTTATTAAAAATATAGGATTTTAAAAATTTTATAACATATCTTATACTTAAAACGTTTTATAAAAAATCTGAATTTTTGTAACATTTTGCGAAGTTTTTATTATACAATTATTATTATACAAAAATATCGCGGATTTTTTTGTTTTTAAAATTTCTATAAAAAATTTTGGATTTTTTTAAATTAAAAAATTATATAAAAAATTGTTATTGTATTTTCGTTTGTTTTTATTTCGGTCATTAAATCGTTATTGATTTGTCACTAGGATATTCTCCTGGCTCATGACCATCTTTGCCTCTATTATGTATTATACAGGGTGGATCGCAGGAATTTGCTTTTTTGCACAGCAGGCTGTGGCCGCACTGTTCGTCGAAGGGAGTGGAGAGTGTGCATGGCTTATAGTGGCTGACGGGAGATTTGTATTCGTCTGCCTTTCAGTTGCCATCATGCATTGGACACGTGAGAAGAGGTTATTTTGTGTTGAAGCGTATTTTTCCAATGCGCACTCGATCGTTGCAGTGCAGCGTGTTTTTCGCTTACGATTCGCTGTTCCCCATGCGAACGTGTTCCTGGACGGCAATCAATTGTAAATTGGGTTTATATTAACCGTCCCAACACCTTGGAAGACCTAATTAACATTATTGAGGCTGAAATTGGCAGAATACCAGTCAACATGCTTGTTAGAGTTCATGAAAACTTCTCGAAAACGCATGCAGCAGTGTGTGGATAGCAAAGGTCGACATTTGCCAGATACAGTATTTAAAACCATGTAATTTAAAAATTCCCTTATTGTTCAATACAATTAAAATAGAAAATAAATTTTTCTAAGGTTCATAACTTCTTTATTACATTCCCAAATAAGCAAATTACCGCGCTCCACCCTGTAGAATGCAACGTTTTTAAAAACTATGAAGCAAATACAAGGAGATCCTAGTGACAAATCAATAAAAAAATTGTGTATTTCTTATTTTATAAATCGTAGATTTTTTAATTTTAAAATTTTTATAAAAATCCGGGATTTTTTAATTCTAACAATTTTATAAAACATCGTGAATACATATTTTAATTTTAAAACTTTTATAAATATTCGAGGAGTTTTTTAATTTCAAAAATTTTATAAACAATCGCGGATTTTTTAATATTAAAAATTTTATAACAAATCATGGATTTAAATGTTTAAAATTTTTAAAAAATATTCGTGGATTTTTTAATATAATTTTTTTTTATAAAAAATCATGGACTTTTATATTTAAAAATATCATAATTGTGGATTTTTTCATTTAAAAATTTTAAAATTTCTATAAAAAATTGTGTTTTTTTTAAATTTTAAAACATAATCGAAGATTTTTTTAATTTTTAAAATTTTATAAATAATCGTGTATTTTTTATTTTAATTTCAGAAATTTTATAAATAAAATCGTGGAATTTTAAATTTTACAAATATTGTAAAAAATCTATTATCTTTAATTTTTAAAATTTTATAAAAAATCGTGTATTTTGTTATCTTAACAATTTAATAAAAAAATACTGGATTTTTAAATTTTAAAAATTTTATAAAATATTGTAGATTTGTAATTTTAAAACTTTTGTAAAAAAAACTATTATAGATAATCCAAGATTTTTTAATTTTAAAACTTTTTTAAAATATGTGGATTTTTTATTTTAAAACTTTTATCAAAAATAATGGATTTTTCATTTGTATTTTTTATAAAATATCTTTTATTTAATTTTTTTTATAAAAACCGTGGATTTTTGTATTAATTAATTTTAGTAATATAAATTAATTTTAATGATGGCTTTTTTTATTAATTTAAAAAATCTCTTCATTAATTTTATTATTATTAAAAAGCTTGGATTTTAATAATTTTATAAAAAATATAGGATTTTAAAAATTTTATGACAAATGTTGGATTTTAAAATTTTTATAAAAAATCTAGGAATTTTAAAATTGTATAACAAAATATAGATTTAAAACGTTTTATAATGTGGATTTTTCATTTAAAAAACTTTATAAAAAATGGTGGATTTTTTAATTTTAAAATATCTACAAAAATCGTGAAGTTTTTGAATTTTTAAAATTTTATAAATAATTGTGTATTTGGTAATTTATAAAAAATTGCGGATTTTTTTATTTTAAAAATTCTATAAAAAATCCTGGATTTTTTAATTCTAAAAAAATTATAAAAAATTGTGAATATTTTAATTTTAACACTTTATAAATAATCGTGAATTTTTTCAGTTTTAAACTTTTATAAATAATCCAGTATTTTTTTAATTTTAAAACAAATCTTGGATTTAAAACATTTAATATAACGTTGTGGGTTTTTCTAATCTTAAATTTTTTTTATAATAAGTGGTGTTTTTTTTTTAAATTAACAAATTTTATAAAAAATCGTGAATTTTTTAAATTTACAAAATTTTATAAAAAATCGTAAATTTTTTAAATTTACAAAATTTTAAAAAAATCGTGGATTTTAACTTTAAAAAATTTTGACTTTTTTTAAAATTATAAAAAATTATAAAAAATTATAAAAATTTTAAAATTTTTTATAATTTTTTTTTTTAATTTTAAAACTTTTATGAAAAAACTAACTTATTCCGGACTCCTCCTTTCAGTGTCGAAATTTTTGCAAATGTTGCGCCATTTTTGTCTATCTTGTGCTGTTTAAATCCAGGTTTTTTAATTTAAATAATCCAGGTTTTTTAATTTTGAAACTTTTATAAAAAATCTTGAATTTTTGTAATTATAAAAATTTAAGAGAAATAGTGAATTTTTCATTTATTTTCTTATGTTTTTATATATTTTCTGTAATTTTTTTTTATAAAATATCGTATTATTTAAAATTGCAATCATTTCCCGGTATTGATCTGCAATTATTCTGCAATTTTGTTTATTAACGTTACCATTTAGGTTAAAAATGGTCATCGCTCATTAAATGTTTATGAATAAACTCGTTTTTTCTTTCAAAATAAAATAAAGCAATTTTGGTTCTTTGTTCTTTGCTATGTGTTTCCATCATAAATTTCCCAAGTTTTTCAAAGTTAATCTTAAAACAAAAAAATTATCCTCAATAATTAAATCAAAACGTTCATCATGGGTCATCCTGTATATTTGAGTCGATTACATTATTCTTTACTTGCGTCGAATGATGATGTTATCATCCAATGTGCGGTCAGTCTCCGTGGTCTTCCTTTATTTTAGAGTCGATCGCTGAGGATATCCCTATGTTATAGTAGATCGCTAAGGTCTTATTTTATACTAGAATTGGTTTGTCATTCTGCATATTGCAGTGGATAGTCATTGTGCCAATTGCAGTGAGGTCTTCCACTGATCTCCTTCAATACCAGACTAGACTTGCAAACACAACATCTATAGAGTCTTTAATTTAGGTATTCCGCTATACTTGAATATACACTCGGGTCTTCATGTATACTGAAATTGACCACTTAGGACTTCCTCTATTTTAAAGTCGATGACTGAGATCTTTATTTATAGCAAAATCTACCACTGATGTGTTCCAATGATATTAAAGTCGATCATTGGCAATTTATTCTATGTAAGACTCCACCAAAGAGGTCATCTACTATTGTAGAGCCGGTCGTTGAAATATTCCTGTATATTGGAGACGATCTTCTACTATACTGAATCGATCATGAGGCCTTTCTCTATATAAGCCGACTACTGACATCCTAATCTGTGACGGATAAACAACAATTTTGACTGAACATATATATTTAAAAATTAAAAATGTTCTGTTCTTTATTATAATGTTCTGTTTTATACATATTTTTTCAATATTTTACTGACAGATATTTTATGACTTTGCGGGCATTTTTGCAATTTGTAGTTTTGTTCATTTTTGCGGGTAGGTTTGTTCAGCATTTTTTCTCCTATTATATACAACTTTCCTTCGGACACAAAACAACTTCTACAACTTTTCTTCGGACACAGAAGATATATTCCGTTACGTATACCGAGAAAATAGTATAGAAAAAGTGCAAAAAATCCACCTTGAGCAAAAAATTCGTATGGCCATTAAATTATTAATTTAGCCAACTCGACTAAACGAATGATTCAGAAGTTCTTATTTTTGGGGCTACTATCACGACCAATTCTCAGAATTGAGTAACAAAATCAGATCCTTTCACTGATAATAATAAAATTAGAAAATAGTGTTATCCATTTGTCCGGCATTCCTCTCTCCCTCCAATCTATCACTCCATAGGAAATATAATAATTTTGAATTTTCGGTGTTTTTATGACGCTTTTATCGCATTATCTGGCAATATATCTTCGAAACCGCTGAACAGAAGAAAAAAATATATTTGTTCCTATATTATATATATTTTTATTTGTTACTATATATTACTATGCTAGGAAATTAATATCAATCATACGCCTTGTGGCCTTCAAATACTACATAATTTCAAATGCGTATACGCAATGTCGTTCTGCGATATGCAGTACCCAAATATGGCGATTCACTGTCCTTCGAAAATGTATCTAATGTATTTATGTCCAAGGAAAATTAAGAAACTCGATTTCCTTGCAAATCATTTGCAGTATAAGCAAAACTATAATACCACGACATTAATATCTGTCATTTGCCATATTAACAAACTAACCGCCATTATTGTTTTTGCCAAAATGAGAACTTTTCTTTTGATACAAACGACTTCATCATTCATTTCCTCTCTATTGCGCCAAATTTGCTTATTACTTCCCTTCTACTTCCACTTCATCTTCAGCATTTTCAGTAAGTTACTTATATCTTTCGTTCAAATGGGCATACATTTTCCTTTTTATCTTGACCCCTCGAACAAAAAGCAGAAAAAAATGCCTGCGCCCAGAAGCCATTGTCATTTTGTGGTACATTTGACTCCATTACTTCCCTCCGGTTTACTGCAACTGCCGGACTGCATAAGAGCAGCAGCAATTGTTGGCAATTAATTTTGTCTCAGGGTTAGAGTTCAAGGCGAGGAAAGTGTGTGTGTGTGTTCACGCACCAAAATATTTGCAATATGTCTGTTGGAGCGATGCAAGGATACAGCTGCAATAATGTTTTGGGCAGATTTTCCAAAGAAATTAACAAAAGGCATAATTGAGAGCAAAACTATTAGAAAAACTTCAAAAGAGAGTTTCTAATTTTAATAAAAAAATCCCTGAGAGTTATTAACAGTACAAGAGAGTGAGAGGGCACTATCCAGAGAATAACATTTTTTCCAAAAACATTGCGCAGCGTCCATTTTTAGGGATGCTTTCCACGTCGTTATTTAACTCTCGATTTTGTGTTGTGTTCTCTCACTGCCTCGCTCTATCTCTCTTGTTGCTTTCCCTTATATTACAGCATCCTTGTGGCATCATCATCATCATCGTCTCCACAAGTATTGTGCAATCGATTATGTTAATTTTTCCTCGTGTGTATATGTGTATTTTATCTACACCACAAATGCATTTTTATCTATCGCCTATATGCGGCATATCCTTCGTACTCACCTCGACATATAATGACGTCATTTACATCGTATATCCACGTTGTGAAAACGTGATGTTTTTCTCGTACGAATATATTATACAAATGCACCGTTTACTCAAACTCCATACATCCTATGCTATTTTACCACAATGACGTCAACGTCAGGATTTTGTTTTACAGAACTCTATGTTTGTCTGTATGTTAATGATTGATTTTGTTTCTTTGTGTGTACGAGTACGTGATTAGATTATGGCAAATGTCAAATGTAAAGCGAAAATTGGATTTAAATGAGAATTATATGCAAATTACAAGTAATTTATAAATTACATCCCACGAGAAGTCATCTCATTGGTTAAAAATAATTATTATTTATCCCGTTTATATGTATGTTGACTGTACACCTTCGCTGCTTTTAAAATGTGACAAAGTACTCAGTGACATTTTAGGGTTTGTTAAGGAAGAATTCCTTATTTATGAAATGATATAATTTATTTTTTTAATGCAAATTATTTTAATTCTTTTTTCTGCAAATGTACTGTAGAGTGATAATTTATGAAGAGTTTATAATATATTGTCTTTACAAAGATGTCACACTATTAATATTACGCTAAAAATATAAATGCGTTCAGGGAATTTTATGTTATTTGTATTATATAGGTTGTACCTCAGGGCGTATACGTATAATTAATTAAAAAAAGATTTTGTATAAAAAAGCGCGCCGTTGTTATTAAGGTACGTTAGAAGATATAACAAGGTCTTGCTCCATATTATAGTCGTTCATTGAGTCCTTTTCCTATACTAGAGTCCGTCCGTCTGTCCACGTAAAGTTGTTCGTCGACTACAGGTCGCAATTTCACTCCGATCGTTCTGAAATTTTGCAGTTTAGAGTATTTCGCGGCTGTTAAGATCGCTATTGAATTTGGTTGAAATCGGTTCAGATTTAGATATAGCTCCCATATATATCTTTCGTCCGATTTGGTCCTTTAGTCCTATAGAAGTTGTATTTTACATCCGATCGTTTTGAAATTTAGAATGGTAGAGTTTCTTGATCCATGAACCAACATTGCCGAATTTGAAGAAAATCGGTTAAGATTTAGCTATAGCTCCCATATATATGTTTCGTCCGATTTGGCCCTTTAGTCCTATAGAAGCTGTATTTTACATCCGATCGTTTTGAAATTTAGAATGGTAGAGTTTCTTGATCCATGAACCAACATTGAAGAATTTGAAGAAAATCGGTTCAGATTTAGATATAGCTCCCATATATATCTTTCGTCCAATTTTGCTCTTTAGTCCTGTAGAAGCTGTATTTTACATCCAATCATTTTGAAATTTAGAATGGTAGAGTTTCTTGATCCATGAACCAACACTATCGAATTTGAAGAAAATCGGTTAGGATTTAGCTATAGCTCCCATATATATGTTTCGTCCGATTTGGACATTTAGTCCTATAAAAGCTGTATTTTACATCCAATCGTTTTGAAATTTAGAATGGTAGAGTTTCTTGATCCACCAACATTGCCGAATTTGAAGAAAATCGGTTTAGATTTAGCTATAGCTCCCATATATATGTTTCGTCCGATTTGGCCCTTTAGTCCTATAAAAGCTGTGTTTTACATCCAATCGTTTTGAAATTTAGAATGGTAGAGTTTCTTTATTCATGAACCAACATTGCCGAATTTGAAGAAAATCGGTAAAGATTTAGCTACAGCTCCCATATATATGTTTCATCCGATTTGGCTCTTTAGATCCAATCGTTTTTATACCCTACACCACACTGTGGTACAGGGTATTATTTAAGTATAAAATGTCCCAAAGTAAATTTATGTAAACAATTTATACATGAATTACAAAATTTATTTATCAGAGTTATTCAATATTACGAGTAGTGGTGTAGGGTACGACTTTAGCCTTTCCTTACTGGTTCTATACTAGAGTCGAAAATTGAGATCTTTATTTATATTAGAATCGAGCATTTAAGTCTTTCTCTATACTAAAGTCGACCATTGAATTCTTCCTCTATATTAGAGACGACCTCTGAGACATTCATCTTTAGTAGAGTCAACCATATAGGACTTTTTCTATACTATAGTCAACTAGTGAGATCTTTCCCAATATTGAAGCAGGTTTGAAACACAATAGCGTACGGAATCCTGATTTAACTTCGAGACGTCATAAAACTGGTCTGAAATTCGGTTATTTGGGTTTAATTTTTCCTAGAACTATTCATACGAACAGTGGTCACCAAAGATCCTTGTTTTGATGTTGCCCCCACAGAAAAAGTGCCTTCAGAAATTACTACTAAAATTGCCATCGATAAGGCTGATATATGGCAGTTGGTGCTTAAATTCGACTGAATCCATCTCTTTCAAACATTTTCATTATTGGTCAACGATTTGCCGTTGTCGAAAAATCCCCAGACTTAACGAAGAACCCCTGACATGACTTCTGTGGGCTGTATAATCCGCAAATTTCCACCAATTATGCTGAAATTAATTGGGGTTAGACTCATTTTCATACAAAATCGTAATTATTGGTATAGGTTTTCATAAATCCCACTACAAGGGACCCAAGAATTGAAATTTTGACTTTCTAGACACAATTTTTTTTACAATTCGGAGTTAGGTTTAATTTTAACCATTTTTACGGACTACATTGTTGACCATCACATTGAAAGTCCCTCTGAATTTGAATCCATAAAATCCAGATTTTTTCACCAAATGAATTACGACAAATCCATTCGCAAGTAAAAGGGTATTTGTTGGTTCACTTTTTCATATAACTCTACAAAGATCCCTCGTTATTTGAATTTTTTTATCTGTGGAATTCCAACCATGGTGGAGGGAAAATGTGATTCAGCATGGGCGAATATAAAACCTTTCTAAGTTGTTTTGTTTTTTATAATCCCAAACATTTGCCATAGCCCTAGAACAAAAGAGTGGCTTTATTAAAGCAATTGTATTTAAAATACGTATACGCCGTGATGTTCTTAGATATTAATATCAGTCATACGCAACCACAACTAAAAGGGAGAAAGCCGAGTCAGTCTGATCTTGATAGTTTTCATAACTGGTGCCTGGTCAACTTAATGGAACTTAATATAAAAAATTTAAACATATTTCTTTCTCTTGAAATGTCAATTTCCAATCCAATTATTATATTTATAAATGACGTTATGCTGGAATCTGTTGAATCCTTCATGGATCCTGGTATTCTGTTGGATCGTCGAATGAATTTCAGATCACATATATCGTTAACAACTAATAAGGCTTATGGTGCTCTCGGATTTGTGAAGCGTTGGAGTAAAGGGTTTACTGATCCCTGTGTTACCAGAAATTTGTATACTTCGCTGGTACGTCCTATTCTTGAATATGGATCCGTAATATGGGATCCGTGTTATACAATTCACTGCAATCGCATAGAATCTGTTCAGAAACAATTCCTACTATTCGTACTTCGTATCAGTACAGACTGGATCTTATAAAGTTACCATCGTTAAAGAGCAGACGCGTAATGCTGAATATTTGTTTTGTATTAAATATATTACGAGTACAATGAAATATTACCTCTGAACGCCTGATTAATAAAATTAAACTGAATGTTCCATCTAGACCAACTAGAAACTTTGAAACTGCTACACCTGAACTACTTCAGAACTAATTATGCTAATAATGATCCCTATCGTCGCCTGTGTGTTACCTTCAACAAATACTACCACTGTGCGATCAGTTGGAATTTGTGGTCTCTATGGCGTTAAGAAATAAAATAACATAATCTAGAGGGACACTTGAATAGGGGCTGTATCAAAATTTGGACCTATGACTTCCGTTGTTCGTGTAAAAGGTTCCGGGTACAAATATTCCCAAATACCAATTTTTATCCCGACCAGTTAAAATGTGAGGTCTCCATGGCATTAAGAAGTCAAATCGGGGAGATGCTATAGGGTGATCTAAGTAGAGATAATTTTGTCAATAGCCTTTTTTGACAGATCACGTGTGAGTCGTGTCATGCTGTTATGTTATTTTTGTTAAGTATTGTTTGGCATTTAATCATGGAAGGACTTACTCCTGCACAACGTTTACAAATTATTCAGTTTTATTATCAAAATAATCGTTCGCCAATTCAATTTTTTTTAAATCCAAAAAAATACACTTTCCAGTCGACCCACGACCTTGACACCCATGATCAATATTTTAGCTCTCGTTAAGAGCTATCTTTTTTCCAATCAATCAATGGATTTATTGAGAGAACACTTCGGTGAGCTTATAATTTCACGTTTTTGGCCGGTCGATTGGCCACCAAGATCGTGTGATATCACACCGTTAGACTTTTTCCTGTGGGGATATGTAAAGTCTAAAGTTTATGCGGACAAACCCGCTTCGATTCAGGCCTTGGAGCAAAACATCACGCTTGTCATTCGCAAGTTACCAGTCGAAATGCTCGAACGAGTCATCAAAAATTGGACTCAACGGATGGACCATCTGAGACGTAGCCGCGGCCAACATTTGATAGACATAATCTTCAAAAAATAAATGCCAAAGAATGTTCTTTCAGATGATAATAAGCATTCCCATTCAATTTAAATTTTCTGTGTTTTTTTTTCTTTAAAAAAGTAGGGAACCTCGAATCCGAAATGCGTTAATTTAGCTTGTTAAAAAATATATTGAGATGTAATTGTGTCTACACTGAAGAAACTATTCTTCAAAAAACCGACTTCTGGTTCAACAAATATTTTTCGAATGGTGATAGTCTCTTGGGCTGCAGTTCTTGATTGATGAAGATCTTATAAGTGCTTAGATGCAAATCTGTTATCAAAATTCGCTGCGAAATGTAATACGAAAGTTTCAGATGCTGTAAACGACAACGTATCCATATATATCTAATTCTTAGACCAGACTTTCTGAGCTCTGCCAATATTCCGAACGACCTGGCAGGACATACTGATATGTTTTCGTGTTACATGGTCCCTTTTATTCTAGTTTTCAAATTGTATACTCAGAATGTCGATTATTTACACCAAAATATTCCCGTAAGAAATATGTAATATGTCCATATTATCATAATATGCGAATAATAATTCAAACACGTTTTTCCTTTGTGTGTATTGTAAGCATACCTAGAATATAAATTTCATTTTGTTTGTGATGCATACCTTCATTTTTGGAAAATATTTGCCACTGTAATGTGGAAACTCAAAGTGAATCAATTTTTAATTTAATTAAAATACGTATACTTAGTGGTGTCCTTATATGCATATTAATATCAGACATACGCAACCACTAACTGACCATCTTTTAATTCTAAATATAATCCGTATACGCAGTGGTGTCCTACAATTTATTATTATCAATCATACGCTACCACCAACAAAACAAAAAAGGTAGAAATTTACCTAAATAAGGCTATTTTCTTAAAAAATACATTGTAGCACACAAATATTTGTCAAATGAATCTTAGCGTATTATACCAGAAAGGAAAAATATAACTTTTTTATTACCTACTACTGAATTTTTATATTCCACTTAGAATATTTGTGCTTTTAATTCCTGGAATAACTGACACTGTGATTAATTTATTTTAAACTTTATTTCATTGTTGTTCCCAGCTATCAAAAATTTATATAAATCATAGTACAATTTTCCTTCGCAAACAAGGAAATCAATGTTGATTTGTTTTACGATTTGTTGTTTTATTTCATGAGGAAGTACAAAACAACAAGTGTAATAAATAATAACTAAAAAATAATTAAGAAATCTGATTGAGAGAAAAAACTACAAAACAAAACACAAAGATGAAACTGAAGCTGAAGAAGGAGGAAGTAATTCACACACATTTTTTGTTTTGTGTTAGATCAGATCAGTTCGTTCATTTGCTTCAGATGTTCAGATGCTCAGATGTGTTCATGCATTTGTTTTATGATATCTGTATGTCTGTCTGCCGGATAGGTCTAATATCTTGAACTATATCGTATCGCATCGCCTCATATGAGTATATCTATTCCTTTCCACGCGGGCAAACGCACATTCGTGGTCGCTCATTTTAATTGATTTGACACTTTGTAATCACTCATCATCATCTCCGTCGTCGTCGACGGCGTTGTTGTATAAAAAAATTACAACAACCACAAGAATGATGATGCTCCTCTGTAGAACGTTACAACAACCACAACATCTGAGCAAAGCTGAACAGAACAGAGCACGAACATATAATATACTAGACCATAAAATATAATTTAAAGTATAAAATATTTATAGAGATATCAACACCACCACCACCGCCATCGCCACCATCAGCCATCATCATCATCTCAGCAGTGCCACCATCAAACCTCGTCTTGACGTTCAACTCTGCCGCGCTATTATTGTGGCGAGTGCCAAGTGTCACGAGTCTGTCTAGCAAGTTTAAATGTGAGTGACTGTCTGTCAGACTTAGGCAACCCAAACAATCACATGTACTCTTCTTCTGTACTCTCGTCTTTTTATTAGACTAAGTCATAGTTAGTATTAATAAATTTAGTTTTTTCGCCGACACTTGTAATAGGTTTTTAATTCCCCTTCCTCTGCATAACCACCATAGCCCTCATCATCATCTAGACTATAGTCGTAAGAAAATTTATCTTAGCCTCAGCGGCAACGTCATTTGTTATAACAAAACAAGAAAATAACAGAAACAAATTTGTAGCAAATATGCACTTCCCACATTCCATATTAAGAAGATAATGAACGTCTCGTTGACAAAAAGAATAGCATTAAAACAATAAAACGACTTAAATGGAAGCATTGTCATAAGAGATTTTTTATTCACATATTAGTGTTATGTGACACTTAGATTTTGAAAATGCAATTAATGTATATTAAGGGAAGGAGAATATCTCAATTTTTTTTGACAAAGTTACTCTTTCAATTAAAAGTAAATTAAAATATTTACCACTGATATACATGGCGAGTCTAAAGTGATTGAAAGTTGACCTATATTGACGCCAAAAAAAGATAACGGGGTTTGGTCATCTCTACTCTTTACTACTAAAAATATCAGTAGTTATTTATCAGATCTTATCTATAAGTAGCTGCAGATATAGGTTTAGAGTGTCACACTGTATGTCAGGCTCACTTAGACTGTGTACTTCATTGTTCTACAGCAGGGACGTACGGAAAAACGTTTATTGCTTTAGAAAGTTCAAGAAAATGGGAGCATGAGGGTAACATGCCGCCTTCTAGGGAGAGCTGGGCACAGACCCAGACGGTGTTCTACTGAGTCCTCCTCCTTTTCGTCTCCAAAGCTGTCGCAAAAATCACCTACGGTAAATTAAGTGTCAATTTACCTGAGTCTACTGATCCCAGTAGTAGTTAAATTGGGAGCTCTCACAGAAGTTATTGGTATCAATTAAATAAAGTAAAGTAAATACTGGATATTGTATGTCATAATACTATTGTATCAGAGAAATATTCTCCTTAATATACCACAAGATGGGTTATCTACTTCCTAGTAGAGGATCAGTTGGGTTATCTACTCATTAGTAGAGGGTCAGTTGGGTCATCCACTCCCTAGTTGAGGATCAGTTGGGTTAATAACTCCCTAGTAGGGGATCAGTTGGGCTATCTACTCATTAGTACAGTAGATAGGGTTATCTACTCATTATTAGAGACCAATTGGGTTATCTACTCATTAGTAGAGGGCCAGTTGGGTTATCTACTCCCTATTAAAGGATCAGTTGGGTCATCTACTCCCTATTAAAGGATCAGTTGGGTTATCCACTCATTAGTAGAGGGTCATTTGGGTTATCCACTCCCTAGTTGAGGATCAGTTGGGTTATCTACTCCCTAGTAGGGGATCAGTTGGGCTATCTACTCATTAGTAGAGGACCAGTTGGGTTATCTACTCATTAATAGAGGACCAATAGGGTTATCTACTCATTATTAGAGGACCAATTGAGTTATCTATTCATTAGTAGAAGACCAGTTGGGTTATCTACTTATTAATAGAGGACCAATAGGGTTATCTACTCAGTAGTGGGGACCCAACTAGTATTTCACTAATAAACTAACTACTTTGTAAAATATCAGTTTTTCGGGATACTCCTTAGTTGACGACTCGTTTGGCTATCTACTCAATAGCTGACGACCAGTTGGTTTATCTACTCTTTATATGACGACCAGATAGTGTAGCTACTCCTGAGATGTTGAGTTGGGTTATCTATTAGTTGATGACCCGTTAGGCTATATACTAGATAGCTGACGGCATGTTGGTTTACTACTCCTTAGTTCACGAGCAGTTGTGTTATCTACTCATTAGTTGACGACCCGTTAGGCTTTTTAATCCATAGTTGACGACCAATTGGTATATCTACTCCATAATTCACG
Source organism: Eudasyphora cyanicolor (assembly GCA_963930755.1). Lineage (NCBI taxonomy): Eukaryota > Metazoa > Arthropoda > Insecta > Diptera > Muscidae > Eudasyphora > Eudasyphora cyanicolor. The sequence goes on from OZ005737.1 coordinate 8,980,632, forward strand.
ATCAGTAATGATGGCGACCAGTTCGGCTACCATCTCGTTAGTTCACGAGCAGCTGGGTTATGTACTCATAAGTTGACGACCCGTTAGGTTTTCCAATCCGACGTTGATCACCAGTCGGTTTATTTACTCCTTAGATAACGACCAGGAGGGTTATCTACTTCTTATTTAACGGATATATGTATCTCAAAGTGGCAATGACAAAACCAAATTAAAGTTGCTGATTGTTTTCATAAAAAGGGAACAATCTGAGAACTGATCCCTGTCGCTAATGGACTATTAAATAATTAATATCAGTCATACGCCAACTAGTCCAAATTTATAAATTAATTATTTGAGAGTTTTGGAAGGGCGTTGGAGTTCTGATAAATAGGAAAGTCCTAAAAACAGAAAATTGTTAATTGTCACAGAGAGATCAGAAACATAGTTTTCAATTTACATCGTTAATTTAAGCATTTGAATTTTTAGAATTTATCGATATTTCAAAAAGTTACAGCTAAATCGCTGAGCAGTTAATTTTAGAAACTCTTTTTAGTTTTAGTACTTTCATCGGATTATGACCCAGACCATAATCATTTTTTTTCTCACTATCTATAAGATAAGTGGTGTTCATTATTGATTTGTCGATATACGTATATATGTAGGTAAGATTCGTTTGGCGTTTGAAATCTCATGCTACGCATGCAAAGAAAGCAATTTATTTTAATCATTTAAAAAGCAACGAAATTAATTTTCTTACACGCATTACCACAACCGTAGCCGCATACACCACAGCATATGCAACTGCAACACAGTCTGGTCCACATGAAAATCCCAACTGCATCTTCAGCCACAAACATGAGATGGGGGATAGGTGAATAGCCATCCATGGCTATGGATGAAAATGAATAAAAAACCCACAAACCTGTATTCACATCACGTATACGTTCCATGGCCCGCATACACACACACTCGCAAACAGAATATTCGTACTTTGAAAAGCAAACTGCTGCTCGTCTATGAAGAGGACCCTCATCGAGCGATGGTGGCATGTCCTTGATGAAATAAATCACTTTAAAACGTTCAACACACATTCACGCGCTGCGAAATAAAAACAATAACAATTTAATGCAATGCCATGGCAGCTTGCTTCGACAGTTCACCCATAGCTGCCGCGCCGCACCCACTGTGCACGAACGACTTCATTTCCATATTTGCAAACATTTGTTCATATTTACATCGCCCTCTGGCACAACGAGGAAAAAACGAAAAGCGAAAATAAAAAATGCCTCAAGGAGACTTTGAGCGAAACACCCGGGTTCGGTTGCGGGGGCGGTGCTATTTGTCTTTGGAGAAATATAAATTTCACTTTGAGAAACGTTTTGCGAAAGATTATCGTAAATATTTAACATAATACTTACTTTATTTATCAACAACAACAATAACAAACAAACAAAGATTAATAACACACACAAATCGTCGACAAAAACGAATAAATAAAAACAAAGCAACAGATCGGATCCCCAAAGTTTTCCTCGTCCACTCAATGCCGGTGGGAAATAAATCGACATCTTCTGTTTAATGTTTCCGATGACGAGGACTCTTCTTGCGCACAGTTGCACAGTGTTTCAGTGGAATTATAGAGATTAATTGCATTTTGAAGATAATACAAAATTGCGCAAAGTTTCACAGTCTTTCAGTAGAATTATAGAGATTAATTTAAATTTGAAGATAATAAAGAATGTGATTATAAAAAATAGTTGATTTAGGCAATTCCGGACGGACGCGTGTCTGCCCAATCACATTCTTCATACGAAATACAAACAATTGGCAAAAATACAAAAATATTTTTTATAAAGTATATCTTCAAATGGCCATAACATTTCCCCAAAAACGCAACTTTTTAGTTTTTCCCCCAAAATTGAATATACTAAAAGCCGTGCTCAAAATTTCTTTTGCAGTTACACGCATACAAAAATGGTAAAGGTTTTATATTCTAGCTTTACGGTTGTCGAAAATTTGGCCAAGTTTTGAAATTTTCTACTACATCTACATTAATCTATCCAGGATATCTTAACTCTCTTTTATACTTCTTGAGTTTTTCCTTGATCCTTGATTATTGAGTGCTTCCTGCAGCATTTATCAGCATAACTAACTGGCACGACCTGCCGTTTAATAGCGCATGGCCTTAACTTTTGGAAATGCACGTTGCCTTTTAGAAATTAATAATTTTACTGTAAATTTACCTTTAAGATACATTCCTGCCGAAAGGAAACATATTCTCTAGTTTCGTTAAATTTTTGAATTTTTAAAAACTGTTAATAATTGCAAAACTTACAGATGTTTTACCGAAAATATTCAATAATTAATATCAGTCATACGCCAACTAGGCCAAATTTATAAAATCCTTAAAACGGAGTTTTTAGTTTTTTCCCAAAATTTATTATATTAAAATCCGGTTTCAAAATTCCTTTTGCAGTTTACCGTACAGCACATTACTACATATAAAAATGGTAAAGGTTTTTATTTTCAAACTTTGGAATTATCGAAAATGTGGCCAAGTTTTGAAATTTTCCTAAAAAAGGGTGTAATTTGGAGAAGCAGTATTAACAAAAATTTTACACACTCTTTTTTCGAAAATATTCTCCAGAAAGTTTCCTTTAAGACGAATATAAATATGTTATACTTTCTTTTTATAATTTCCTCTCCTCTTCCCATACGAAATAAAATACAAAAATTACCTCTTTGAGCATATCTGACCGAAATTTTTTTACAAATCGTAAATCTTATAGTCAATTCAGAAACGTATGTTTGTATTCTGCACTGACATTAAGAAAATTCTAGGACAGGGTCAGTAAAAATTAATAAAACAAGTAAGAAAGTTCAGTCGGGTAAACCGACCTATGAAGTCCCAAACAAATATAAGTATTTTTTTTTTGTTTTAATTAAATTATTATAAATTTAAATTGCATTTAATAACTTTAAAGTACATACTGTATTATAGTTATACGCTGTTAACTTTTGGTGTAAAATGTTCCATTTGGCCATAACGGCCACTTTTCTCTAGACTCTAGGTGCTATAAAAGCATTGACTGCACGAAATTTCAAGTATATGTATGCACTGGTATTGAAGTTAAAAGCTGTTAACTTTTGATACAAAAGGTTTCATTTGTGTGGGAGGTACCAAAAGGGGCGTGCCAATAACGCCCATTTTTCTCTGGACTCTTGGTACTATAAAAGCATTACACTGTACAAAATTTCAAGTATTTCTATGCACTGGTAATAAAGTTATAAGCTGTTAACATTTGGTGTAAAATGGTCCACTTTTCTCTAGACTCTATGTACTATAAAAGCATTGCACTGTACAAAATTTCAAGTCCTTGTATGCAGAGGTAATAAAGTTATAAGCTTTTTTACTTTTGGTTCAAAATTGTCCATTTATGTGGGAGGTACCAAAAGGGGTGTGGCAACTTCGCACATTTTTCTCGAGGTAATAGTGACTAATAAAATAATACTCTGTGTAGAATTTCAGAGGATTCAAATAAGTAATATAGAAGTTGTTAAACAATCAATATTTCACTAAATGTTAACCCTTTGTGGGGGAGGTACTAGAATGAGTGGACCAATATGGCCCATCTTCAAACTTAGCCGGAAATAGAAGAAAATATTACCACATACCAAATTTGAAGTCAATCGGTTGCTCCTTTCGAGAGTTATCGTGCGCACCAGCCAGCAGACAGACAGACGGACATTGCTCATTCGACTTAAAATGACCCAAAACTGATATCCGCCGAACATACTTAGGGTCGTAGGTCACTCCTTCGATGTGTTACACTTTTCGCTCGTAGCAAATGATATATACCCTCCTCTCTAAGGTGGGGGATAAAAATAAAATATAAATTGATATATGGTAATTCCAAAGGAATCCGACCCAGTCCGAATATTTATGGATTTAAATTTCAATGATTTAGATTACACGCATATACTAGAAGACCATGCAGACTTACTACTTTTTACCGATGTTCCAAATTCATAACGGTTTTGATTTTATACAACATTTTTTTAATAATTTAGCCTTTTTGAAGTCTGCATAACTTTTGAACGGAATATCAGATTTGAATGACCATTGGAAAAAAACTTAACATCCTCTCTAAGAATTATAAATTAAGTTACATCAAAAGGACGAAAATTTCCTTAATCCTTGATTATCCTGAAAAGCATATCTTCATTTTTTTCTTTTTATTTTTAAAAAATTTAAGCATGGGTCCTCCATCGGTTAAATAAATATGAATTAATTAGTGTCCGTCCGTTTGTCAGTTTGACTGAATGGTGCTAACGATAACTCCGAAAAAGAGTGACCGAATGACTTAAAATTTCATACGTTATAATATTTTATTGCAAAAGAAAATCCCACAACTCCCAAAAATATTTCGAAAATCCCCAAAAATGGAATTTTTAGATTGTCACCTATATCTACTATACTGAACAAAAGCCGGGCTCAAAATTGCCTTTGAAGTTGAACGTGCAACACCATACCACGGAAGACGGATTAGGTTCGGCCATGCCGAATCTTATATACCCAGCACCATGAATTGCATGGGAATGGTTTCGGATACAAATAAACTCATTATACCAAATTTCAGCCAAATTCGTTGAAATTTGAGTTTTTGGTGCGTTACGAAGTTAAATCTAGAGGGACCTCTGTATGGGGGCTATATCAAAACATTGACCTATAAACACATTGAATAAACTCCAGCTACCAATGTTCAGCCCGGTCAGTTGAAATTTCAGGTTTCTGTGGCGTTAAGAAGTCAAATCGGGGAGATGCTATATATGGGGTCTATATCAAAAAATCGACCGATAGTGCCCATTTTTAATCCCAACATACCTGCAAATATAAGATGTATATGTACCAAATTTCAGCCACCTAGCTCAAGGATTATAGATTGTAGCGTAATTACAACAGACGGACGGACGAACGGACAGACGGACATGGCTAAATCGTCTTAGAATTTTACAACTATTAATAATATATATACTTTATGGAGTCTCAGATCAATAGTTAGTGGTGCTACAAACGAAGTGACAAATTGAATATACCCCCATCCTATGGTTGAAGGTATAAAAATAGTAAAGGTTTTTATATGTGAGCTTTGCGATTGGAAAAAATAAATGGTTCTCCAGATAAATGTTTTTATTTATTTTGATATATCAAGAAGTTCCATCCCACAAATATACCACAAAGAACTTAAAGGAAATGGCCTAAGCTTTTTTTGAGCAAAAATAAAAATATTTTTTTAACCAAAATGTCAAAAGAAATTTTAATTTAAAGTTTAGTTTAAAAACTCACAAAAAAATGTTTGCGAATATTTTTATTTTCATAAAAAAATTGAAGAAAAAGTACCAAACACACTTCGGACAAATATTTTTAGAAATACAATAGGTAATTAGTTTTATGGATGGGAAAAAAGGACCGTTTGACTAAAATGTCAAATGCAATATGGTTGAAATTTTGTGGCACAACTACTATCCAATAGCACTAAACTTAGTACACGTTTCATCCCGATCAGAACACACAAATTCACTCACTTGACATAAAATCTCCCAGTATTGATATCGATACCTCCATTCTAAAGTTCAGTTAAAATTTGGTGATTATCCGTCAACCCAATCAAAAGTTATTCACTAAACAGTAGAGGTCATTCGGTTTGCATTATAAAGGAATTCCCCACAAATTTAAAAAGTTCATCTAATTGTAAATGCCTCTCCTCAAAAACTACATTTTTTCACTAAGCATAGTTTAGAATGGAGGCATTGATATATAGAGACGACACAAAGCAATTTTTACAGCACACTGTTAAAGGGTTAACAGATCACTGTTAAAATTTTAACTTTGATAATATATTAACAAAAAATTTCGACTTAAATTCTAAATAATTAAAATTCTAGAACATTTGGTTAAAATGGTTAATACTCGTATTGCCGATTCAAACTCACTGTGCGTACCGTCTGTCATCTGGCTTTGACTCTGTGCATTGCTTTTGGCATTTGGTTATTGTTTAAACAATTAATTGAACTTGATTTTCACAAATGTGATCATGAATTGTCATCGTCAAAACCATAAAATGGCCATAAACATTTAACGGGTTTCACAAGCGAAAACACCAAAGCGTTCATTCATATGAAAAACAGATATTTACTCGAAACGTTTTCGCTAATATTCGCCAAAAAATAAACGTACATCTGTAATTGTCAATGAGAGTCATAAGCTTTGTTTGTTTGTTTATTTTTCTTTTGTTGTTTCACTTGTAAATATTTACAATGACAGAAACAAACATTTTTCTTACTCCTCCACACAACACTGCACAGTGCCAAACACAACGGCAACAATGGCAGATTGTTAAAATGTCGTTAAATTCAAAAATGCTTACCGCTGACCATTTTGGTCAGGCAATAAATTTGCCAACAAAATATAAATGTTCATTTCATTTTATGCGTAACATCTTTTTTTGGCAGACACAGAGTCGCGTCTTCCAACTGTTACAATTAAAGAAGTGTTGTTATTGTGATTTTAAAATTGTATTTTTGATTAATAATTCAGATCGAGTGTGATGAGCACATAATACAGGCCGCGGTACAATTTGTTAGTGGGTGGCTGGCTCGCTGCAATGGTTGCCGCAAAAGGAGTTCCTTTGAGATTTATGGCATACAGGGAGTCATAAATCCAGAGTGCAGCAACATCAATCAGACAGTTTTAAATGTAGTTGTATTTTATCAACAAAACCAAGGCCATATAATAGTATCAGGATATAATATTAGCTATAATCGTCAATTTGGACAAATATATTCATTACGGAAAGCACATTCAAACATATTATAAACAAAAGTTTCATAAATGAATACCCCCAACTTATGGGGAGAAGGTGTGATATCGCACGTGTAACACATTAACACGTATAAAAATGGTAAAGATTTTTATATTCTAGCTTTGCAATTGTCGAAAACCTACAAATATTATACGACATTGCAAAAATCTATCCAGGATTTTTCAACTCACTTTTGTACTTCTTGAGTTTTTCCTTGTTGATAACCCAGTCCTTAAGATAAGTTCCAGCTTAAGAAACCGTTCCCCTAGTTTTTTTACGTTGTTGAATTTTTAAAATCTATTAATAATTGAAAAAGTTACAGATGTTTTACCGAAACTATTCAATAATTAATATCTGTCATACGCCAACGAGGCCAAATTTATAAAATCCAAAAATGGAATTTTAATTTTAATTTTGTCCCAAATAATATTCTACAATCCGGGCTCAAAATTCCTTTTGCAGTTTACCGTATAATACATTACTACATTTAAAAATGGTAAAGATTTTTGTATTCAAGCTTTGCGATTGTCCAAGTTTGCGAAATGTTGCCAGGTTTTGAAATTTTCGTAAAAAATGGATTAATGTGTAGAAGCGTGGCAACACTATTTATAAACTTTTTTTCGAAATCTTTTTGTATCAAATGTCCTTTAAGTCTGATATAAACATGTTATACTTTCTTTTTACAATTTCCTCTAAATCTCTAAATTACTAGATACTCGTATACGTTCCTCGCAATAAAATACAATAATAACCTATTTTTTTAAAATGTAAATTGATAAGATCATAACTTTTGTGTCAGTGGGCACATCTGAAATTATTTACATCGTATAGAAATTTTGTTGTTAACTCAGAAATGTTAATGAGAGAAAAATCGGTTTATATTCTGCACTGATGTTAAGAAAATGCTAAGACAGGGTCAGTAAAAAAAAACAATTTTCAAATGCAGAGAGAAGGGTTTACCAGTATGCCCGTATCATTTGATTTTGGTATCTCCCTAAAAAGTGACCAAATCATAGCCATAATTAAAAAAATACATAATTAAATAATACATACATACTACACTGCAATGACTTCCAAGAGCCTGAGCCACATGGCAAGTGGCCGAAACATTTTGAAGATATTCACTTAACAAAACAAGCTTTCATTTAAGACGCGGACAACCGCGATATTTTTTTTCTGACCCTGTCTAATTTACATATGTAAGTATACATATGTCTAGGTTAGTTCGCAGTGTGGGAACTGTCATTAGAACAGTGACTAGAAGAGATCAAGGTGAGGGATGAGTTTGTGTATATACATACATATCGTCGGAGCACCGACAAAAACTCCTATGTGTAATATTTCTTTTTTTTTATTGTTGAATTAAAATGCCCTAGCGGTTGACCGACTTCTTACCAACGCACTTTGCGCTATCTTCATCGGTTCCGAAGTTACCTAAAACTCCTATGTGTATCCGTCTATGGAAATTCTTCGACAAAAACTACTATGTGCGTTAGGCACAGCGTTCGCCAAGGGATAGAAGGTTGGCTTAGATGTACGCCAAAAAAACGGCTAATGAGATTTTGTTCAGAATCATACCCTATATTCGACTATGAAGAGATCATAATCTGATCTACTTCCTTTCGCGAGTTATCTATCTTCTATCTTCTATCTTCTATCTTCTATCTTCTATCTTCTATCTTCTATCTTCTATCTTCTATCTTCTATCTTCTATCTTCTATCTTCTATCTTCTATCTTCTATCTTCTATCTTCTATCTTCTATCTTCTATCTTCTATCTTCTATCTTCTATCTTCTATCTTCTATCTTCTATCTTCTATCTTCTATCTTCTATCTTCTATCTTCTATCTTCTATCTTCTATCTTCTATCTTCTATCTTCTATCTTCTATCTTCTATCTTCTATCTTCTATCTTCTATCTTCTATCTTCTATCTTCTATCATCTATCTTCTATCTTCTATCTTCTATCTTCTATCTTCTATCTTCTATCTTCTATCTTCTATCTTCTATCTTCTATCTTCTATCTTCTATCTTCTATCTTCTATCTTCTATCTTCTATCTTCTATCTTCTATCTTCTATCTTCTATCTTCTATCTTCTATCTTCTATCTTCTATCTTCTATCTTCTATCTTCTATCTTCTATCTTCTATCTTCTATCTTCTATCTTCTATCTTCTATCTTCTATCTTCTATCTTCTGTCTTCTATATTCTATTTTCTATCTATCTTCTATCTTTTATCTTCTATATATAAAAGAGAATGTGTGTTTGTTTGTACAGTATAGACGCCTAAACGGCTGAACCGAGCTTCCTGAAATTTTCACAGAATGTATATGTATATACGTAGGGGTGCTTAAATTTGAGTGGACGCGGCCCTTTGAGCCAAGTTTTGATATTGGGAAAAATTTGTAGCTAGATTTCTGAAATTTCGGGTGGGTGCAAAAAATAAATTGTTAAGATCTCTGACAAATATATTATTTTTTATGCGAAGGGACATGCGCCTCTACAAAAAAGTGTGATTTATTCCATCATTTTTCTGATAACGGCAGTTTCATTTAAAAGATTATTTAATTTCATGATCGAAATGAGACCATTATTTTTTGCTGAATTCAGATTATAGTAAACATTTTTGCACAAAATATTTTTATTTTTATTCTTTTCACTTTCAATTTTTTAATATTTTTATTTCAAAGAATATGCTTTCCTTTTAGGAAGTAATGTGCAACACTTTTTGATACAGACCTAAATAGAGCCCCGCTTTTTGTTGCAATAAACAATTGCATGTTATTTATATTTGCAAAGTGCCCTCTTGCAATTGTTTAATCTTCCTGAAACCATTTTTTTGTTGTTTTTGAAAATACTTAAACGGATATTAAAAAACAGACAAAACAATTCATGGCTTTGTTTAAATTACCGCATTTCGTTTAACTGCGAATATGAGTCGGAACATGAGATGCATACGAAAGTATTCACGCGTAAAACATACGCCAGAAATTGCATAAAAATACAATTTAGTACCGCGTACCTCCGGTACTGTATTAAATATCTTTTCTATGTAAACATCTCACCGAATACTGTAATAATTATAAATAAATAAATGAATGAGCAAAAAAAACGCAACTTTATGATGTGTAAACAAATCTTACACGAAAAACATTGGCTAAGTGAAAGTGTTAAAGAGTCGCTCGGAAATGGTCTTTCAAAGGTAATATGGAAGACCATTTGTTTTGTTTTTGTGCTCAAGGCAATTTCCTTTTATCCATATTGGCTATTAATTTGCCTCGGTCTCGAGTTTCCCCCAGCGCAATGCCTCTTCAATGGATCGAACGGCCATCTGTTAACCATTTTCCCTTCATGTAATCATCGCCTGACGCCAGTCAACATCCTTTGGCAATTTTCACGCTTTCATCTCATCTCATAGCCGCGTGAATCAATGTCATCATCGTCGTCAGCATCAACATCAGCATCATTCGGCCGGTCAACATGGCCACTGTAAGGCGATTGGTGATTGGCAATTGCCGATTGCTGATTGCCACGGCATTGCCCTCCTGGCAAAAATGCAAATCAAGTTCATTTTACTTAAATGCATTTTTCTCCTTTTGTAAATAAATTCTTATTATTGTATATTATTTATATTTGCAAAAATAAAACAAATACTGTTTGGCCTGTTAATGACCCGTTTTAAGATTTATGACTCTCTTTGGCGGTTGTGTTTTTTGATTAAGTCACTTTTGGATCATTTCCTTTTCGACTCTGTAATTGCCACTAAATTTACAAGCAACAAATGTTCACTTCACTTCCAATGTCATCATCATCACTGGAACGATGTTGTCGGAATTTTCAATTTGCATGTTCAATGTGATTTTGTTTTTTGATTTTCCTCCTTTTTTGTGCACTTTTGTTGCAATTTTAATTTGTATTTCGTTCACGTCAAAATATTTTTAAGGAAATCGTAAGTGCTGTTGCCTCACATCACGTTTGAAAAATTGATGTGTTTTTTGCAGGCCCGGAATTGAAAGTGAGACAAAACAGTTTTGGATAACGGCTTAAGTCTTTAGGGCAATATTTGGAATTTTGGTATATCCAAGGAAAAAGAGCTTCCAAAAGAAAAGAGAAGTAAGCAATTCTTGTTATCCTGAAATTGAGGAATTTCATGAGTGACCAATACGAAGATGGACAATGAATTCAGGTTTGTCGCAAGAACGACCACTAGAGCAATTGGTGAAAATAAGTTCAGATTTACGTGTATATACATGGTCTAGTGGTTTATTTTGAATATTTTAGAATTGGCCGCGATTTGACGCCATTGACCTTTTTATGGGATACCGTGAAAGACCGATATTAAGTGAACAATCCATTACCGATTCAGGTCGTTTAGGCAAATATAGAGGAAACCATTCGTAAGATAGAGCCAAAACCCATCCCCAATTTCCTGGCAAATAGGATTGACAGGATAAGCTCCTACGAAGTCAGTCAATGCAGCCACATGAATGGAATCGTGTTCCAAAAAAAACTTCGTCAAACTAATGAACACATACATCATGTATTGATTTTTGTGTGGTTTTGAAATGTATCCTTGTTCTCAACTGTTTAAAGATAACCAATAATTACGATATATATTTAAAAAAACTATTTGATTGCCATAAAAGTTTATTTTGGGAACCTATAGTGATTTTTTACGAGGAATATATTTGTCGAATACATCACCCAAACAATCGATCGATTTCAACGACTTTTAATAAATCAATATTTTTAGATGGGGATTTTCAGGCTATAGAGTGAGCGTGGATGTCGGGTGTCTTGGGACAATTGCTTCTTGAAGTGTCTCCTTTTTTTCGATCTTTGACGTTGGACTTATATTCCGAAGCTTTCTATACTAAAAATGTTTCTGAATTTACTAACCCTTCATATTTAAAAAAACCCCTGGGTTGCCATTAAAGTATATTGTGGAGACTTATAGTGATTTTTTACAACGAATACTTTTGTCCAATACATTACCCAAAAAATCCATCGATTTATGTGACATTTGATGTATCACTATTTTTGGAGGGAGTTTCTCAGGGGCAAGGTGATGAGAGGGGTAATCGTGCGTTTTGAGAGAAATGCTCTTTAAAGTATCTCCTTTATTTTGTTCTTTGACATGTAGCCTTCTATACTAAAATTCTGTTTGTATTTTCTAAACTCTTTGTTTACCCAGCAAACTTTGTGGCTACATATCTTGAAAACGCGATGTCTCAGGAAAAAACTGTTAATGTTAATAATTCGATTTAGCGTGTCGAAATTATGCGGCGTATGTTGTTTTCATCGAGGATACATTTTTAAAGTGCATTTTGCACACACTGAATTATCCCCTCACCAGAGAGAGAGTAGCCAAAAGTGTAAAACATCTAAAGAGTGACCTAAGACCCCAAGTATGTTTGGCACAAATTCGATTTGGGTCATTTTAAGGTTTTTGAGCAATGATCGGCCGTCCGTCCGCCTATTCATCAGTCTGCGTGTCTTTCTGTAAGTGTAAAGTGTAACACGTCGAATAATTTTATTTGTACTTAAACTTAATGTCTTAAAAGACATTAATTTGTGTTCCAAATATATATTTTCTTTCGATTTAAGCATATCAAAAATGGCGATTTTTCCCCTTGTTGTATTTATGGCATATGACTAATAAAATATAACCGAATTAAAAAAATTAAAACAAAAACAATCATAAAACCAGTAAGGAAAGGCTAAAGTCGGGCGGTGCCGACTATATAATACCCTACACCAATCTCGTAATATTGAATAACTCTGATATATAAATTTTGTAATTCATATATAAATTGTTTACATAAATTTACTTTTGGGACATTTTATACTTAAATAATACCCTGTACCACAGTGTGGTGTAGGGTATAAAAACGATTGGATCTAAAGAGCCAAATCGGATGAAACATATATATGGGAGCTATAGCTAAATCTTAACCGATTTTCTTCAAATTCGGCAATGTTGGTTCATGGATCAAGAAACTCTACCATTCTAAATTTCAAAACGATCGGATGTAAAATACAGCTTCTATAGGACTAAAGGACCAAATCGGATGAAACATATATATGGGAGCTATAGCTAAATCTTAACCGATTTTCTTCAAATTAGGCAATGTTGGTTCATGGATCAAGAAACTCTACCATTCTAAATTTCAAAACGATCGGATGTAAAATACAGCTTCTATAGGACTAAAGGGCCAAATCGGACGAAACATATATATGGGAGCTATAGCTAAATCTTAACCGATTTTCTTCAAATTAGGCAATGTTGGTTCATGGATCAAAAAACTCTACCATTCTAAATTTCAAAACGATCGGATGTAAAATACAGCTTCTATAGGACTAAAGGGCCAAATCGGACGAAACATATATATAGGAGCTATAGCTAAATCTTAACCGATTTTCTTCAAATTCGGCAATGTTGGTTCATGGATCAAGAAACTCTACCATTCTAAATTTCAAAACGATCGGATGTAAAATACAGCTTCTATAGGACTAAAGGACCAAATCGGATGAAACATATATATGGGAGCTATAGCTAAATCTTAACCGATTTTCTTCAAATTCGGCAATGTTGGTTCATGGATCAAGAAACTCTACCATTCTAAATTTCAAAACGATCGGATGTAAAATACAGCTTCTATAGGACTAAAGGACCAAATCGGATGAAACATATATATGGGAGCTATAGCTAAATCTTAACGGATTTTCTTCAAATTAGGCAATGTTGGTTCATGGATCAAGAAACTCTACCATTCTAAATTTCAAAACGATCGGATGTAAAATACAGCTTCTATAGGACTAAAGGGCCAAATCGGACGAAACATATATATAGGAGCTATAGCTAAATCTTAACCGATTTTCTTCAAATTAGGCAATGTTGGTTCATGGATCAAAAAACTCTACCATTCTAAATTTCAAAACGATCGGATGTAAAATACAGCTTCTATAGGACTAAAGGGCCAAATCGGACGAAACATATATATAGGAGCTATAGCTAAATCTTAACCGATTTTCTTCAAATTAGGCAATGTTGGTTCATGGATCAAGAAACTCTACCATTCTAAATTTCAAAACGATCGGATGTAAAATACAGCTTCTATAGGACTAAAGGGCCAAATCGGACGAAAGATATATATGGGAGCTATAGCTAAATCTTAACCGATTTTCTTCAAATTAGGCAATGTTGGTTCATGGATCAAAAAACTCTACCATTCTAAATTTCAAAACGATCGGATGTAAAATACAGCTTCTATAGGACTAAAGGGCCAAATCGGACGAAACATATATATAGGAGCTATAGCTAAATCTTAACCGATTTTCTTCAAATTAGGCAATGTTGGTTCATGGATCAAAAAACTCTACCATTCTAAATTTCAAAACGATCGGATGTAAAATACAGCTTCTATAGGACTAAAGGGCCAAATCGGACGAAACATATATATAGGAGCTATAGCTAAATCTTAACCGATTTTCTTCAAATTCGGCAATGTTGGTTCATGGATCAAGAAACTCTACCATTCTAAATTTCAAAACGATCGGATGTAAAATACAGCTTCTATAGGACTACAGGACCAAATCGGATGAAACATATATATGGGAGCTATAGCTAAATCTTAACCGATTTTCTTCAAATTCGGCAATGTTGGTTCATGGATCAAGAAACTCTACCATTCTAAATTTCAAAACGATCGGATGTAAAATACAGCTTCTATAGGACTAAAGGACCAAATCGGATGAAACATATATATGGGAGCTATAGCTAAATCTTAACGGATTTTCTTCAAATTAGGCAATGTTGGTTCATGGATCAAGAAACTCTACCATTCTAAATTTCAAAACGATCGGATGTAAAATACAGCTTCTATAGGACTAAAGGGCCAAATCGGACGAAACATATATATAGGAGCTATAGCTAAATCTTAACCGATTTTCTTCAAATTAGGCAATGTTGGTTCATGGATCAAGAAACTCTACCATTCTAAATTTCAAAACGATCGGATATAAAATACAGCTTCTATAGGACTAAAGGACCAAATCGGATGAAACATATATATGGGAGCTATAGCTAAATCTTAACCGATTTTCTTCAAATTCGGCAATGTTGGTTCATGGATCAAGAAACTCTACCATTCTAAATTTCAAAACGATCGGATGTAAAATACAGCTTCTATAGGACTAAAGGACCAAATCGGATGAAACATATATATGGGAGCTATAGCTAAATCTTAACGGATTTTCTTCAAATTAGGCAATGTTGGTTCATGGATCAAGAAACTCTACCATTCTAAATTTCAAAACGATCGGATGTAAAATACAGCTTCTATAGGACTAAAGGGCCAAATCGGACGAAACATATATATAGGAGCTATAGCTAAATCTTAACCGATTTTCTTCAAATTAGGCAATGTTGGTTCATGGATCAAAAAACTCTACCATTCTAAATTTCAAAACGATCGGATGTAAAATACAGCTTCTATAGGACTAAAGGGCCAAATCGGACGAAACATATATATAGGAGCTATAGCTAAATCTTAACCGATTTTCTTCAAATTAGGCAATGTTGGTTCATGGATCAAGAAACTCTACCATTCTAAATTTCAAAACGATCGGATGTAAAATACAGCTTCTATAGGACTAAAGGGCCAAATCGGACGAAAGATATATATGGGAGCTATAGCTAAATCTTAACCGATTTTCTTCAAATTAGGCAATGTTGGTTCATGGATCAAAAAACTCTACCATTCTAAATTTCAAAACGATCGGATGTAAAATACAGCTTCTATAGGACTAAAGGGCCAAATCGGACGAAACATATATATAGGAGCTATAGCTAAATCTTAACCGATTTTCTTCAAATTAGGCAATGTTGGTTCATGGATCAAAAAACTCTACCATTCTAAATTTCAAAACGATCGGATGTAAAATACAGCTTCTATAGGACTAAAGGGCCAAATCGGACGAAACATATATATAGGAGCTATAGCTAAATCTTAACCGATTTTCTTCAAATTCGGCAATGTTGGTTCATGGATCAAGAAACTCTACCATTCTAAATTTCAAAACGATCGGATGTAAAATACAGCTTCTATAGGACTAAAGGACCAAATCGGATGAAACATATATATGGGAGCTATAGCTAAATCTTAACCGATTTTCTTCAAATTCGGCAATGTTGGTTCATGGATCAAGAAACTCTACCATTCTAAATTTCAAAACGATCGGATGTAAAATACAGCTTCTATAGGACTAAAGGACCAAATCGGATGAAACATATATATGGGAGCTATAGCTAAATCTTAACGGATTTTCTTCAAATTAGGCAATGTTGGTTCATGGATCAAGAAACTCTACCATTCTAAATTTCAAAACGATCGGATGTAAAATACAGCTTCTATAGGACTAAAGGGCCAAATCGGACGAAACATATATATAGGAGCTATAGCTAAATCTTAACCGATTTTCTTCAAATTCGGCAATGTTGGTTCATGGATCAAGAAACTCTACCATTCTAAATTTCAAAACGATCGGATGTAAAATACAGCTTCTATAGGGCTAAAGGGCCAAATCGGACGAAAGATATATATGGGAGCTATATCTAAATCTGAACCGATTTCAACCAAATTCAATAGCGATCTTAACAGCCACAAAATACTCTAAACTGCAAAATTTCAACACGATCGGAGTGAAATTGCGACCTGTAGTCGACGAACAACTTTACATGGACAGACGGGCGGACGGACGGACGGACAGACATCGTTAAATCGACTCAGCTAGTGATTCTGAGTCGATCGGTTTACTTTAAGGTGGGTCTAGCTGTGTTATTTTCAGGTGTTACAAACATCTGCCGTGAAACAAACTTATAATACCCTGTACCACAGTGTGGTGTAGGGTATAAAAATGTCGTTTTGGTTTCACAAAATTGTATGCCTCAATCTATACAAAAAAAGTTTTTAGGTCTCGGGCACAAACATTTTTTTGGTTGCATAGAGTTAGGTACAGGACTTCCCTCCCAAGAACAAGACTATATAAAAGTAAAACAAGTAAGAAAGTTCAGTAGGGTAAACCGATGCACTGGTATTAAAGTTATAAGCTGTTAACTTTTGGTGTAAAATGATCCATTTGTGTGGGAGGTACCAAAAGGGGCGTGCTGATTACGGCCACTTTTCTCTAGAATCTAGGTACTAAAAAAGCATTGCACCGCACGAAATTTCAAGTATTTGTATGCACTGGTATTAAAGTTAAAAGCTGTTAACTTTTGGTACAAAAAGTCCATTTGCGTGGGAGGAACCAAAAGGGGCGGGCTAATAACGCCTATTTTTCTCTGGACTCTAGGTACTATTAAACCATTACACTGTACAAAATTTCAAGGCTTTATATGCACTGGTAATAAAGTTATAAGCTATTAACTTTTGGTTCAAAAGTAGTAGTGACTAATAAACTAATACTATGTGTAGAATTTTAGAGGATTTAAATAAGTGGTATAGGTGTTATTAAATAATCAATATTTCACTAAATGTTAACCCTTTTTTGGGGAGGTACTAGAAGGAGTGGACCAGTATGGCCCATCTTCGAACTTAGCCGGAGATAGAAGATAATATTACCACATACCAAATTTGAAGTCAATCGGTTACTCCTTTCGAGAGTTACAGTGCGCACCAGCCAGCAGACAGACAGACAGACAGATCGACAGACAGACGGACGGACATTGCTCATTTGACTTAAAATGACCCAAAACGGATATCCGCCTAACAAACTCATGCTCTTAGGTCACTCCTTCGATGTGTTACACTTTTGGCTCGTATCAAATGATATATGTATACCCTCCTCTCTAAGGTGAGGGGGTAAAAATGCGGTTTATAAAATGGAAAGAATTTTTCTGAGACGACATTACGAACAATTTAAGCTCATTTTGAAAGTTTACTTGTATAAGGTTTCTGCTGGTCCAACGTCATTTAAAGAACTTGCATCGCTAGTATTAACCATTTGAGGTACTATAAAATAACTCAGTATGTTGCCAATTGTTTAGTATATTGGCAATTGTTTAGTATATTGGCAGAAATGATCAAACTTTTAACACCAAAATCATGTACAACAAATTACATTTCATTTCGAGGTTCTATACTTAAAAAAAAACACAGAACATTCAAATTGAATGGGGAATGTTTATTATCATTTGAAAGAACATTCTTTGGCATTTATTTTTTGAAGATTATGTCTATCAAATGTTGGCCGCGGCTACGTCTCAGATGGTCCATCCGTTGAATCCAATTTTCGATGACTCGTTCGAGCATTTCGACTGGTAACTGGCGAATGACACGCGTAAACGTTGTTCAGGCGTAAGTCTTTCCATGATGAAATGCCAAACAATATATAACAAAAACAACATGACAGAATGCCACGACTCACACGTGATCTGTCAAAAAAAGGCTATTGAAAAAAGTATCTCTACTTGGATCACCCTATACAAACAAAATTAATTTTAGTACAAATTATATTGAATTTTAAATACTTTATTCACACACACAGAATACAGTTTGGTTGCCTCAACCGAATTATTTGCCAACCGCATTTTGGTAGTTCTGTCTACTATCATGCGATTCCATCAGAATAACCAACATTTTGGTTGTGGTATACTTCTGCTTCCATGTTGACAACAATCATATTTGGTTGCGCCAACTACGAAAATGGTGGCTAAAATTATCTGTTGTATGTTGCCACAACCAACTGTTTTAAAAAATTGGTTGTTCTGACTATTTGTCAGTTATATACTTCCGACAATTAATTCAAAACAGTTTTAATTAATTTTAATTTTATTTATTGAACAAAAGACCTAATAATTCATAACAAAATTAAAAATCCCATAATACAAATTCATCACTATTATGAGATGTGGAAATATTTATCCCCTCACCTTAGAGAGGAGGGTATATATCATTTGCTACGAGCCAAAGTGTAACACATCGAAGGAGTGACATAAGAACCTAAGTATGTTCGGCGGATATTCGTTTTGGGTCATTTTAAGTCGAATGAGCAATGTCCGTCCGTCTGTCTGTCTGTCTGCTGGCTGGTGCTCACGATAACTCTCGACAGGAGTAACCGATTAACTTCAAATTCGGTATGTGGTAATATTTTCTTCTATCTCCGGCTAAGTTCGAAGATAGGCCATATTGGTCCACTCCTTCTAGTACCTCCCCCACAAACGGTTAACTTATTTGAATCCTCTGAAATTCTACACGTAGTATTAGTTTATTAGTCACTATTACCTCGAGAACAATGGGCGAAGATGCCACGCCCCTTTTGTTACCTCCCACACAAATGGCCAATTTTGGACCAAAAGTTAATAGCTTATAACTTTATTACCAGTACATACAAAGACCTGAAATTTGGTACAGTGTAATAGTTTAATAGTACCTACAATGCAGTGAAAAATGTGTATTATTGCCAGGCTCCTTTTGGTACCTCCCACACAAATGGACCATTTTGTACCAAAAATTACCAAATTATAACTTTAATACCAGTGCATACAAAGACCTGTAATGGACAGTGTAATGGTTCAATAGTACCTACAACACAGGGAAAAATGGGCAATATTTCCACGCTCCTTTTGGTACCTCCCACACAAATGGACCATTTTGTAATAAAAGTTACGAGCTTATAACTTTATTACCAGTACATACAAGACCTGAAATTGTGTACAGTGTAATGGTTAAATAGTACATACAACACAGGGAAAATGGGCATTGTTGCCACGCTCCTTTTGGTACCTCCCACACAAATGGACCATTTTGTACCAAAAGTTACCAGCATGTAACTTTAATACCAGGGCATACAGATACTTGAAATTTTGTAAAGTGCAATGCTTTTATAGTAACTAGAGTTCAGAGAAAAATGGGCGGTATTGGCACGCCCCTTTTGGTACCTCCCATACAAATGAGTTAAAAGCTGTTAACTTTGTACCAAAAGTTAACAGCTTTTAACTTTAATACCAGTACATACTTTAAAGTTGTTAAATGAAATTGACAATAATTTATACCCGTGCTTTCAATTTCATGGTTGTTGCTTTTATTTTTTATTTATGTAAAACATTTTGCACAACATATTCTGCATTCCACACATTATTATCCAAACGAGATTATTTTTTTTTGATTACCTATACCGTACTATTTTTTTATTGTTACAATCGATTTCCAACCAATTATTTTCCTGGGTGCATTAGTTAAAATATTTTCGGGAGATTTTTCGTGGGTTGAGAAATGTTTTTTTTGGATTTAGGGGATAAAAAAATAAATGTTTGAGTATTCGGCGCTAAAAGAACTGGCAAGTCTGACTATAAGAAAAACTTATTTTTTTCCAAAAAAAAAACGTGTTTTATTAGAAAATCTTGAAAGCGAGCATCCTAACGAAGAAAACAATACCTATTTAAAGAAAATCTATGGATAAATGTGAAAATTATAGTACTTTTGGTATAAATAAGAGATTTTAAACATAATCTGGTGTTTATACCACCACTATTGTTAACAATGTTATATATCTGCGGACCCCAAGAATATTTGGCTGAAATCCGTTTTGAGCCATTTTAGTCATTTGAGCAATGTCTGTCTGGTTGGTGCGCATGATAACTTTCGACAGGATTCAACGATTGACTTCAAATTTGATATGTGTCAATATTGCTTTCTATCTCAGGCTAAGGGCAAAGATGGGATGGACTATGTTGGTGCACTCCTTCGAATTCCACCACCACAAAGGGTCAACATTTTGTGAAATATTGATTATCTCATAACTTTTATACTACTGCCACTATCTTGTATACTACCATTTCACACATAGTATTAGGTTCGTGGTCGCTTTCATCTTGAGAAAAATGGGCGAAGTGGTCACAAAAGATTAACGACCTATAACTTTGATTCCAGTCCTAAGAAATACTTGACATTTTGTGAAGTATAATGCTTTTATTGTACCTACATACAGTCCCGTAAAATATGGGCGTTATTGCCACGCCCCTTTTGGTACCTCCCATACAAATGGACCATGTTGCGCAAAAAAAATTTCCAAAATAAAAAATATGAAAAATGTTTTTTTTTTAATTTCCCTATTTTTACAATATAGATCATAATTTATACATTTATACATAGAGTTTTGCAAATAGGCACAGTTTTCTTCTTTAGGATCCTAGCTTTTAAAAAACGGAACAAACAATTTTGTGCAAATTGTTTTTTTTTAGTTTAAAAAAAAAAAAACAAATATTTTTCTATTTGTTTTAAAGACAGTTACTAAACATCCGTTTCTACGTGAAAGATTTTTTCCAGAATTTCTAGACTTCGTAATTTCCTTTAGTTTAAATGGTATCTCGAGCTTATACTTTAAAAAATTTGTTGCAAATACTAAAGGTACCTTCAATGACAATTTCAATTTTAGAAAACATTTTTTTAAAAAAAAAAACTTTACTATAGTATGCCTTAATCTAGGCAAAAAAAAGATTTTGGTCTCGGACAAAAAAAATTTTTTTGCATAGTGTTATTATTTTTCAATATTTTTTTTTTAATTTGTACATCTTGACACCAGAAGTCGAGGCTAATTCCACAATTATTATATTTGCAAAGGAAAATCTCACAATTACCAAAATAAAATCGAAAATCGCCAAAAACTGTTTTTTTTTAGTTTTCCCCAAATATCTATTATACCAAAAGCCGGGATCATATAAAAACAGTAAATATTTTCATATTCGAGCTTTACTTTACTTACTTATTCCAGACCTCTGTTTACCTTTCAGTGTAGAGGTTTTTTGCAAAGTTTTCTTCATTCTGCTGGATTTTGCGCAGTTGTTCTGGTCGATCAGGGGTCTATATTGCGCTCTATCATACTTTTGTTGACCGTTTCTTGCCATGTTTCTCTCCCTCTACCACGAGGTCTTCTGCCTACAGGTCTGGCTTCAAGCACTCGTTTCTGCAAGCGTTCATCCGTCATTCTGGCCACATGTCCAAAACATCTTAATTTGTTTCTTTCTATCCTACCAACTACTGGTTTGAAGGATAGATTTGACCGTAGGGTGTCGTTTCTTATTCTATCTCA
This sequence comes from Eudasyphora cyanicolor, assembly GCA_963930755.1. NCBI lineage: Eukaryota > Metazoa > Arthropoda > Insecta > Diptera > Muscidae > Eudasyphora > Eudasyphora cyanicolor. The sequence goes on from OZ005737.1 coordinate 9,002,562, forward strand.
TCTCGTCTTTCCTGCTATTCGACGAACGTATTTCATTTCTGAGGCTTGTCATGTTTTTATTTTTTGTTGTGTGCGCCCACGATTCGTTTCCATACGTAAGGTTTGATATGTATGTGGAACTCCGGCGTTGCCGGTCCCAAGCGCTGATGATAAAGGAGGAGGGATTACACCGCAGTTAATCTCAATCGAACATCCATGCAATCAACATCATGCAAACTGGACTACGATGACCATTAAAAAGGGAGCAGCCCTCCTATTCCAGGTGTAGGAATCCTGAAGAAATCAAATTGTCGAAAATATGGCCAAGATTTGAAATTTATGATAGTGTTGTTTCATCAAGATAATGCACCTGTTCACACATCCACAATTACGCTTGCCAAAATAAATGAACTAAATTTGAATTGCTTAAGCACATACCATAGTCACCAGAGTTAGCTCGCTATGATTATTTTCTTTGATAAAAATCTGTTTAGATAGTCCCTATATTTGTTCCTTCGATTCGGCATCTATGCGCCACAAAAGTGTGGTGTGGTGTGTTTTAAGGTTATCGTTTCAGATTTAGATACTAATATAGGGTATCATATAGTCGGCCCTGCCCGACTTTCTGCCTTTCCTTACTGGTTTTATTTTGATTTCTTTTTAAACCTTACGCTTACTTTATAAGCGTAAGGTGGTTATTTTTTAATCTACTTGTATGCTTATGAAAGTACTATGCGCCTGAAAGTACTTTCCTCCAATAATATCCCCGAAATATTCGTTGGCTTTACATTTGCATTAGTGAAGAAAAATTTTGTTTGATATTGCTCCATGATCAATTTTGTAAAGGTGTCTACAATATAAACTTTAGTTTCTTAGTGATAAATATTTAAATGTCGGAGCAATGTTTGCAACTCTCATGTGAAATTCATTTTATCCCAGATTCATTTTTGAATGAAATTTACAAAATGAAATTGGGTGACTCGTTAGGTATAAGTCAATATCAATAAGTGCCTCAACAAAATCCCAAGTTTCATAATATTTAAAAACATTTTTCAAAAAGTACCCGTTACTCTTGCAAAGCGATGACTCAAACAAAACTTATCCATCACAAATCATCATTATCAAGTCTAAAAAGTCAACACTATCACTTTCATTGAGAAACCATACGTCTTGAAAGAACTGCGTAAATAACAAAATATTTACATTTCTCTTTATTGTTTAAATATGTACTCGAGTACTGTCAGTAACGTTAAAATTTCATTCAATGCTAAATATTTGAAGTACAAAGAACGAGCCCCCTGCCGGCTCTGTTCATTGATCTGTTTTTTTCTTCTGGTTTTTTAAGACAGCAATCGAAGAGCCCTCGACAATTATGATTTTTGTTGTTCCATTCAGAGAAGCGGCAATGACTGTCAAATGAGTCATTTTCAGTGACTTCGAGAATCTTGAGTGATTCTTACGGTCATTTGTCAAATATTGACATTTTGACAACTGATGTATTTGAGTGCGTGGAAAGCATCTATCTATTTGTCCGTCACACCCTGCCCACACTACCCACTGTGCAACTTGTAGCTGTGGACAACATAATTATTTGTTTATAGACATATTTATTTTAAATAATTTTTAATAAACTCATACAGTGGACAAGGCTCTCCTATGGTTTGTCCGTCCATATGAATCTCATAATTTTTGGTTTCATATTTTTGCAAATTTTTTTATATTTTTTGGGTTAAGGCCATTGAAATTTTAAAAAAAAGTTGAAGGAACCATTGCGAAGGCTAAGGCGCGGAGGTGTGAACAACACTTTTGTTGGCATAATTTGCGGAAAATGACACAATTGCTGAACGTAAACATTGTTGAACACGAAGACCATTTGGGGACTGAATGTCTATCTTTGCACAGATGTTTGTTTCTCCGGTATTACATATTTAGTATTTAATTTTTCAAGGAAATTTCTCACAAAAATTGGAATAATTATTTTGATTTCAGAAGAATTTCCTTAAATGAATAATGGGAGAAAGTATAGCAAGAAATTTAAAAATTGTTTGGAAATAGCTTTTAACGACAAACAAATTCAACAGAAATATCTTTTATTGAATAACAAAACATTTTTCCAATAAATTCATAATTTGAACTAAATGTAATGAAAGACACATTTCATAATTTTGTATAAGGGGTTTTCATGTGAAGTAAGTGCATTTTTTAAAACCGATGACTTTTGATCGGAATGAAACTTGCAATAATTGTATTCCTATTGAATAGTAGAGTGGCTTCAAGCGACAAGTTTTTTCTATCTCCTGAAATTTCAATTCGAGAAAACCAAAGATTTGTCCGTCTTTTGCATTGTCATTTTCTTGCCAAAAATTTTTTCCTGCAAAACGCACTATGCTTCCATTAAGGAAATGCTAAAAGTCTTTGTTCGCTTTATTTACTACACATTTGTGTGTCACACTTGATTTGATTAATTACTTTAACATTTTTTTTTTATTTTCTGTTTTTTTTTTCGAATTTGCAAAATAATTCCTCGACTGGTTCCATGCCAAACCCACCCACATTCACGACTTCACTCGCAGATGCACAAATTGCAAATGCATAAAAGACAGACAAAGAGTTGACGGACGGACGGATAGACGGACAGCGTGGAAACGCAGTATAGTCAATTGTAATAATTTCTAGAGAAACAAGCATTTATGCCACCATTCGAATGCATTCATGTTGTGAATAGATCGGCCACTGTGACCGTTAATGACACTGACGTTTGACTTACATTTGAAGAAATACAATTTAGATCTATTTTCAGTTTGAATAATTTCCTCCAACATTTCAATGACTTCTATGATTAATAGCAAAGCAAGAAACGTGGGTGAAAACGTGCTCTCGGAAATATGCACAATTTGTTGGAGTACACATTTTGTTACTATATTATTTACTGAGAAATTGACAATTGATAGGGGCAACATAGGTCATATTGAATCCTAGAAGAAGAATTCACATGTACCTCTATTGACATTCAAAGGAAATCAATTAGAATACAGAATACATTTTTTCAGTTCGAATTCTTTCAATTAATCATGTGAGCGATGCTTCAAACGTAACATAACTCAAAAATGGAAATTGTAAAAAAATAGTAACGTGAAAAAATATGTTTAAAAAGGGTGGAATAATCCGAAATATGTTTGTTCACTTATAAACTAAAATTCGCTGTGATTAATTTATGGACATTTCGAATTTCTGTAAGGCAACTTCAAAAATATTAAATTTTGTGTTATGTCACTTTCGAAGTAAGTGAGAGATATAATCATTACAAGACAAATTTGAATTACAGATACTTTATTTATTTTCAATTGACGTGTTTTAAATATCAGTTGATGTATTTTGAATTACTGCATTTCAAAAGTTATTTTTCTACTCTACGCCATTGGAGATGCATCATCCAAGCTAGAATCTGTAAAACTAGAGTAAACTTAATAAAAATTTGCTGAAATATTTCATATAGTCGTTTTGATTGAAAACAGAAAAACATGTTTTGATATATACAGCTCCCCAATATAGATCGTTCCCTAATATAACTCGTTGGGTCGTAAAACCCCTTTTTCTAAGCAATTTGTCTGAAGCTTTAGTTTTTGTTCACCAGTGGAGCTAATAGGTCTATGTTTCATATATGCCTAAGTTTGATATAGTCCTTTTTCGTTTTTAAGCCATATACCGGACATTTTCTAATAATATTGGCTGAAATTTTGAAGTTTGTGTATTATCTTGACAAAAAAAAACCAATGAAGAAAGATTAAAGTCCATTATTACTATGAATTATTGCAGGTTAAATAGAGTACATTTCTAAATTCCAGGCACATACTTAGGATCGTGCGTTCTATACCGCGAAGAAGCCTAATTCGACTGCGCCCTTCATCAAGGGATTATATAGAGTTTCCCAATAAGAGTGATATGATTTCTTTGGAAAAAAACACACTTATTGTTAAGGAAATTCAAAAGTTTTTTATTTAATGTGAAGTACAATCGGTACAATTAAGTTCTAAATAAAACGTCATTCAAATAGCGACTTCTTCTGCAGGAATGAATTCGATAACCCAATTTTCGAGCTCTTTTTCCACTGAATCAAGTCGTATGTCATGAATGGCACGTTCATTATTGACTTGTAAAGCTTAAAGAGAGTCTGGTTTATTTCGAAAGACCAATGACTTCAAATAACCCCATAAGAAATAGTCTAATGGTGTTAAATCACAAATTCTTGGAGGCCATTCAATATCACAATTTCTTGAAATAATCGAATTTACAAAATTTTATCGCGACAATTCAATTGTTTCATTTGCTGTGTGGCATAGCTCATAATTCTAAACTTTTTTGTTCGAAATTTATTCGTCGCGGAATGTTAATCGCGGATTTGCTGCACTGGGCAAAATCGCTTTTTTTAATATGTTGGAATCGAAAGAAAATATACTTGGAACAGAAATTTTTAAATATTATATATTTTCGAGCAAATAAATTTTTTTATTTGAAAACCAATAAAATATATTTAGAACCCATATAATAATATATATTTGCGAACTAATTTTCTCAAATAAAATATGTGTTTAAATACAAATAAAATTATTGTTTATGAATATTTCCAAATATATTTTATGAAAAAAAAAGATTTTCAAAACTTTGCTGAATTTTTCGAATTATAGTTTTAAATTTTTCATTGTTTTCGAATTATGCATTCGTATTAAAAATGACATACTTACCATTAATTTCTATTTGAAACCACTTATTTTTATTTTCTAACTATTCCAAGTCATTATTTTCAATTATAAAGAAATTTTACTAACATTAAAAATTTCTAAAAATTTCCTTTGAAACAAGCAAATAGATCTTTGTTTGGGAATCATAGTTTTGTTTAGAAAAAAAATGCATATATATTAATCATATAAAACTTGCTATAATATTTTTTTTAATAATTTGGCGGTGTAAAATGAATTTATATATTAAAGAAAAATCGCAATATACTAATGTTGCAAATATCGCGGACTTTACAAAGCGTCGTAAAAATGATCATATTTAAAGGAATTTGTGTTACACTTCTAAATTTCCGCGACTTTCTTTCAAAGCAATTAAGTTTGTTTTGAGTAAAAATACTTATTTCGCTATAACCCTCGAAAGGAAGCAGAGGAGATTTTGATCTATTCCTAGTCGATAAGAGGGAATGAATCCGAACAAAACTTCATTAGTCTTTTTTTTTGGCGTGAATCTAAGCCAATATTCTATCCCTTAAGACACGCTGTGCCTAAAACACATAGGAGTTGTTTTCGGAGAATTTGTATAGAGGGATACACAGAGGATTTTTAAGTATCTTCGGCACCGGTGAAGATAGCGCAAAGTGCTTTGGAGAGTAGTCGTATGACCGCTAAGCCACTCTGATTCGACAATAAAAAAAATTTTAAATTACTCATAGGAGTTTTCGTCGGCGCACAAACCATATGTACCTGTAGGTATATCCCAATTTTGCTTTATGAGTTTGTTTATGAAATTGTTAATTTTAGACAACGACGTTTTTTAGCCAACAGAAACTTACTTCGTTGTTAAAACAAACTAGTTTAAGATTAGTATTTTCAGATTCATCCAAGCAAAATCCATTTACCGGAAATGTGGTTTGACTTGTCTAAATTTCGTTTCTGCACTAGGAAAAAAAACGCTTCTGTAGTATATTTTCCGGAAACATATTATATTTGGGATCATTAACTTTTTTCCTATAGGTCGAAAAACAAATTCTGTAACCTGTTTTAATATTTCCCCGTTTTCTAGGATAATCTGCACCAAAATTCCATAAAAAAATAATATTGATAAACGAGATATTCGAACATTTTTTCCGGTATATAAATATCAAATATTTCCGCCAAAGTATATTTTATTTAAATTTTGCTCCCAAACATATTTTGTTTCCTGTTTTTTTCTACGTGTAGGATGTCATATGTTCGGCTACACCCGACTTTAGATTTTCTTTACTTGTTGGAATAACGATTGAAAATGGTATATAATCCAAAATATATAGCGAAAATTTATTCACACTGTCAAAATAACCCACTGTGCACCGATTAAGACAACGTCCATCGGCAATAACGTGTGACACGGGTATCATGGATGGATGGATGGATAGGCACACCACCTGAAAACGTGCGTATTTACGGAAGACGGTGGCGATTTTCGCTACAAAAGCACGCGTCAACAATACGTCAAACGTATTGTCACAACAGCAACAGCCGAGAAAGCAAAAACAACAAAACCATGCAAAACAATACAGAACGATGACAACAACAAAAATCACGATATACTGCAGCGATAAGAAAAGAAGAAAAACAAAACGCGATATAGACGAAAGCCAGAATGAACAAAAACAGCAAAGACTAGAAACAATTGTTCAGTAGTTTTTTTTAAATGTAATACAAAAAAGCAAAAAATAAAACGGAACCAAAAAATACTAAAAACAACGGAAAACATAAGTTTTAAATGCACATTTGTGCAAAGATGACAAAAAAAATAAAACAAAAAATAAATGCGAGTATAGACCAAAAGTAATTGCTAAAAATAAGCCACTAAAACGCAACAACAAAACAACGAATGGCAACAAAACAAGACAAAGCCGAAAAAAACCCATCAACAGGAAATGCATCGAAACACAACAATGAACATCGAATGCAACAACAAACACTACTAACGACAACAACGCCGACCGACGACGACGTACGAACAAAGCGAAGCACAAAGTTTTCAAAGTTGAGTAACAACAACAACGGCAACAACAAATTTGCCCCAAAACAATACCGACAATACTGACACTATTGGCAGCGAATCATCAAATATTGGATACTTTAATAGAGATTTGATAGAAATGAAAACAAAACGAACGAATTCGAATTCGTATCCTCTGCAACGAGAGTACGAACGCGAATGCAATTACGAATATTTGGAAGGGGAAATACTCACCAAAAATCAAATGTCGATCTTTGGCAATTGTAGCAATGTAGTAGTTAGTGTTGTTTTTGGCTGGTGTTATGTTTACCGAACGATCGTTTCGACAATTGTGCAGCAGGTGTCGCTTTGTCTAAGGCGGATGGATAGATGGATGGATGAATCGATCGACACTAGATATGTAGATGCATATATAGATACATAGCCACTCGTACATACATTCATTTAGGAATGAATGATGTATTGCTTATTTACTTTGTGTTTGTCAATTTCAACAGATTTTTTGGCTTTTTTTTTTGGGAGGAAACAAATCCAAACGGAAATTTTGAAATTTTTATTGTTAAATAAACACAGATGCATGTCTTGCACTGATTGATTGAGTTTCAATGGAGTCATTTTGTTATTGTCACTTCCGACACTACATAGTCTCTTTGAATAATAGTGCATTTTCGGCAGATACATTTTCGGGGAATAATGTCAGATTTTCTTCAAATTCGTTTAATAGGTAACATTTTTTATCTGTCAGGCCATGCTTTTAATATATTTGCCCATACGTTTGCTGGAAAATCGAGGAGGCTAGTCACTTCCGTGATTATTTTGAAATGGAAATATTTATAAACTCCATCATAAGATGAGGTACGAGTATGCTAACTTTTTCATTCTGTTTGTAATACCTTAAGATATTAATGCGAGACCCCATAATGTATATATACATCTTGACCGTCATATAATTTGATCAATGCCCGTATGTCTGGTGAAAAAAAAGCTACAGTTCGTAATAAAGGGTTTTCCAACAAGAGGTGATATTTTGGTATTCAAGGGAAAATTCCATTTTTTGAGATAAACATCGGATGTTTATTTCATAATAAAGAGGAAGGTATGCCGTTAATAATGAAACACAACATCTGCCAAATGGCCACCACGACCATGCTTACAGGACAATATCCTTTTCATGAAATTTTCCATAACCAAATCGCAAAGTGGCTGCCCTATGTCCTCGATAGCCTCACGAATTCTATCTTTGAGGTGTTGAATCGACGCTGTTGGCGAGGACCTTATCTTTCACGTGGCCTCAAAGGAAGAAGTCGCAAGGTGTTAAATCACAAGATCTCGGTGGCCAATTGTGATCACCTCCTCGAGAGATAACACGGTCCGAAAACTTTTCCCGTAACAGAGCAATGGTTTCGTTGCTTGTATGGCACGTAGCGCCGTCTGGTTGAAACGTTGTCCAGATCAATACCATCCAACGCTGACCATAAAAAATCATTAATCATCTTCGATGGCGCAATCCATTCACTGTAACTGTTGATCCAACCTCATTTTCGAAAAAGTAAGGTCCAATGACCCCGCCGGACCATAAACCACACCAAACAGTCACACGTCTCAACTAGTTTGCTTGTTGACGTAGCCACCGAGGTGGAAATGGGCCTCATCAGTCAAGATGATTTTTAGATGTTTTTGTATTTTTCAAATTTTAATAATTTCACTGCGTTTTTGAATCGGTTATCGTTCTATTTATAGCTGTCATTTACCGAAATACCGGGTGATTCAAAATAACACCTCTTGTTGTAAAACCCGTATAATAGCAAAACTGATTACATCGAAACATTGAACGTGGAAATCATCGTATGGAATGCATGCAATAATAAACCGTTTGATTATCCGAGACGCATTTTGCGACCTCTAACCTCTGAGAGGTATTATACAGATGTTACCACATATATAATAGTTTGGTCAGAATATTTAATATCGACCTATGTAGTTTATTTTTTGGCTAAAATGTTTATAAACAGTTACGAATAGGTAAAATAAGATCATTTTTTTGAAAAAATTTTATGAGCATTTTAATTTTTGAAAAAATTTAAAAAAATATTTTTTGTGTTTTACGAAATTTGTAATTGCTCTCGAACGGCGGAATCGACTTCTGCAAAGTTTTTTTTTAATTTTTTTTTAAAAAATTGTTTTCAAACGTTTTTTTGAAAAAACTTTTGTAGAAAAAATTGCTCCCTCCTCGATTTTCTTCTAATTTTCGCAGAATATTCGACGGAAATTTAAGGGAAAAAATTAAAAATTCAATTTTTAATTGCAGATATCTCGGTAACTATACGAGATAATTCTTAGGTGTAAACAGTTTATTTGTAGACCACAGTTAATAGAACACACACAAATTTTATAAATCGGAATAGAAAGACGAGTTACACGCGCTTGAACATTTTTTTCACCCGATGTGGACAAATTTTAGGCCCTCTAGCTCCGTCCCTGTCAAATATTGAGTCTTTTTATTGTTCTGGATTTGTGTGAGTGCGACGAATAATCTGTGAAAATTTTAAGAAAATCGAGGGGCAAAAATTACATTTATGTGAGGGAGCTAGAGGTTTAATATGTTCCACAAAACTATTGGCCATAATATTTTCTATAAAGTTTCTGAACATACTTATACCAAAAAAAAAATATTTGTGTTACATAATAGTGAAATACTAACATTTTTTAGGTACAATGTGGTTTTTTGGGCTGTTTAGGGTGTCCAGACGTGTTCAGATTGTATTGATATGTTCACAAAAGTTGTTCAGATTTACGTTGGCTAAAATTAGTTAGTGACAAATTACGAGTCCCTGAAAGTTATGCTGAAAAAAGTGAAAAAAATATTTGTTTCCTTCACTTTTTCCAAAAATGTACGGAGAAAATTTTTTTTCGCATACAATTTTAAGAAACTTTGTTCAGCATATTCTTAGCTACATTATTGCCAAATATAGCTAAGCGGTATCAACAAGTCTGAATTAGGTTAGGTTAGGTTAGGTTGAATAGAGGAGACGTTTAAAACGTCTCATGTCCATGGACATACACTTAAGCCAGTGTTTCGGCTGAAAAAGTCTGAATTAGTTGTTGGACAAAAGCTGATGACACCTTTTTCGAGGGGCCCACTGATTTTCAGAAACTTTGGAGGCCCATAAAAAAAATGTGTCACCAATTACGCCAAACCAAGAATAGGGTTATTCTACTCTTTGGTAGCAGAATCAAACCTATAATGTCAAGTCCGTGTATTTTTCAAAAAGTGCTAATTTATTGCATAGTGTAATCAATTATTCCAAAATCTCCTAATACATAAGCTATATATAATTTTCAACCAATTACACTATGCAAAAAAAAAAAATTTTTTGATATTATATTCAAAACCAAATTTTGTTTTGTTTTTTAATTCTAATTATCATGAAATTTACGTTTCTTTAGTATTAGAAAAAAAAAATAATTAGCAAAATGTTGATTTTTTTCTTAAAGTTCATTGCAACTTTTTATTTAAGACATTCGAGTATAGAAGAAGATGACGACAATAAGAGGCTGCTGGTACGCGGTTAGAATTGTTTTCTTATTCGTTTGCTTTTATTTGTAACCTTTTTATCTCCTGATGATGTTCTTAAATTAAGAACGAAATATTGAGTTTTTGAAAAGATGAATAAATAAAGATCAACAAAAAAACTTGAGCTTGAATATCTAACAACAAAAATTTATGATGAATATTTTTTTTTGAGCTCGTTCCATTTTAAATCCCCTAGTCTTATTAAAAAAATAATAAAAAAAATTATCTTAAAAATTTTATAAGGAATTCAAACACCTTTGGCCATTTGTATTTAAAAAAAAAAGACAGCAGACGAAGTCGGTTGATATAACAAAGGACGTGTTTATATTTTTCTGCACTTTTTACGTCATTGCAAGCAAATGCCTCAACATTGTATAACCACTATCACATCTCAAATATCCGTGTTCGGGATTTCAAAATTACCGAAAACCCTGGTTTCAGAAATTTAATGTTTATATAATATTTTCCTCAACACTAGTTGAAATTCAAAGATTGACAAAGACTGGTGAAGCTAAATCGATATGGGTTTTTTTTTTCATATAACTGAAGTGTCAAAGAAAACAAATTTCATAAAAATCTAAAAAATACTCAGTGATCATATAACAAATGTTGTATACGAGTAAGCGATCTGAACCATCATAGATAAAATTTCTTAATTGAATTTGTCATAACAAATATTCCCTCCAAAAAAATCGTGGCAGTATTTCTTATACGAGTACATATTAAGTTCAGCTAAACTAAGCCATTATAATAAATTGAATAATTGAAGCCCGTATATTTTCTACTCTTCTGATGATCTTATCCACCATTAAGCTGATACTCCTAGTCTAGACGCTGACATGCATCTCATCAAATTCCGATGGTTTTATGAGTGGTTGGTTATGCTTTTAAATATTGTAACTTTAAGGTGAAAGTTTTGCATATTAAAATGTGATTGGAATAAAATATTTGCTGTTTTCCAGAAGACAGCAACTGGTTGCATTTTGAAGCACCTGCAAACAGATCTACTTGTATGTATTTTCACTAAAGAATATTATTGCATTGGATGGACGGACGGACAGACGGACTACTAAACGACGAACTTGCATAAGTTTGTTTCGATTAAAAATACATTTCCACATTAGTAAAAGCCTCAGGTAAGCGAGGTTATTCCCCATTCTCTTGACTTTAGTGATAAAAATGCAAATAATTAAGTTTTTACTCAGTTTTCAAAAGCTAATCAACATTTCTTGCGTTTCGAATGCGATCGTCTATTTTTGTTCTTTTAAGAGTCTTTCACTTATAGGTTTTTTTTTAATTTTTTATATTTGCTTTTTATGACACGTACAGATATATACTCGTATTATTCTTTTTACATAACAATAAAAAAATCAACACATGGAAAAATTCTCATGTTGTTGATTTTGCTGTGGCTTCTGGTCGGTCGCTGGTTGAAGAAAAAAAAAAACAGCAGCAGCGCAACCTCTACCAGCAGCAAGCTGTTTTCGGAACATGTAAGCCGCTGCAGCCGAACATTGTCCATTCCATTGCTATGCAGCCGAGTCAGCCACAGCCGAAGCGCGTATCTGCAACGAGAGCCACAAGCCGGTGACCACTGACCACCGGCCGGCCACCATTCCAAGTGACCAATCAAATACTCATAGTATCCACATATGGTCTGCGTATAAGTATTTTTAACTAGTCACATGCTTTTCTATAATTCCCGAATCTAAAAATAGTTGAGTCTATTGTTGGACGAGGGTCGAATGGTCAATGAATTTGGCGTGGAATTTCTTCGAAGAAAGGCAACAGAGTCCATATAATACTCGTTGAAATAGCAACATACTCGTAACTAGAGTGATTTTTTCTACAAGTCAACCAACTTTAAAGTTTTGTTGTTGCAATGAAATATGTTAATTAAAAAATAATTGACATCATTTAATCGACTCCATGGTAGACGACACGTCGGCTTATCTAATCCTTAGTCAGGTGAGCTTTTTACTTTTGAGTTGACGACAAATTGTTACCGACGAGTTGTGTTATCTACTCCTTAGTAGAGCCTCAGTTGGGTTATCTACTCCTTAATTGTCAAATATATTGGTTCATCTATCACTTAGTGAACGACGAGTTGGATTATCTATTCTTTAGCTGATGACAGATTGAGTTATCTACTGCTTACAAAACGACGAGTTGGGTTATCTAATCATTAGTTGACGAGAAATTGGGTATCTACTTCTTAGTAGAGATAGAGCCCAGAGATAATAACTCCTTAGTAGACCATCAGTTGGGTCATCTACTCTTAAGTTGGCGGTCTGTTCGTTTATCTACTCCTTAGCAGATGATACTTAGGTTATCTACATGTTAGGAGAGTGCCAGTTGGGACCAGTTTTGAAGTCCAATGATTAAATAGTAAACATTGGTTTCAAATTTAACATAAGCTGTCTGACATTGAATGGTCAGGTACCGTCTCCAATGACATGTTGAAGCTACGATTTGTTATAACCTCATTTTAGTTGGGGAGGGGGTATGTCATTTTCTACGGGCCAAAAGTATAACACATCGAAGGAGTGACCAAATCCTAAGTATGTTCGGCCGAAATGCTTTTTACGATATTTTAAGTCATTTGAGATATGTCTGCCAGTTTGCAAAGCCTTATCCATTTCGAAGTTATCTACTATTTTAAAGAAAAAACCACAGAAAATTCATATTGAATGGGGAATGTTTATTATTATTTGAAAGAACATTCTTTGGCATTTATTTTTTGAAGATTATGTCTATCAAATTTTGGCCGCTGCTACGTCTCAGATGGTCCACCCGTTGAGTCCAATTTTCGATGACTCGTTCGACCATTTCGACTGGTTTACTGGTGAATGACACGCGTGATGTTTTGCTCCAAGGCCTGAATCGAAGCGGGTTTGTCCGCATAAACTTTACATATCCCCACAGGAAAAAGTCTAACGGTGTGATATCACACGATCTTGGTGGCCAATCGACCGGCTCAAAACGTGAAATTATATGCTCACCGAAGTGTTCTCTGAATAAATCCATTGATTGATGTGATGTGTGGGAAGTGGCTTATTGAAACCAAATGTCGCCGAGATAACTAGCTTCAATTTCAGGCATCAAACAGTCGTTTATCATGGCACGATAACGGTCGCCATTGACGGTTCTCACCGGATCATTTTTGAAGAAATATGGACCGATGATTCCACCGGCCCACAAACCACACCAAACCGTTGTTTTTTCTGGATGAAGTGGCAGCTCTTGAATCTCTTCAGGTTGCTCTTCGTCCCAAATGCGGCAATTTTGCTTGTTTACATACCCATTGAGCCTGAAATGGGCCTCATCGCTGAACAAAATTTGGCTCGAAAACGTAGGATCTTCTTGGAAATTTTCAAGAGCCCATAGAGCGAAGCTATGTCGCTTGGTAAGGTCGGGCGACTTCAGTTCTTGCACAAGTTGTATTTTGTATGCTTTCAATTTAAGATCTCGACGTAAAATGCGCCAAGTCGTTCCATACGTCAGTCCGAGTTGCTGCGACGGCGCCGAGTCGACTCTCCACGGTCTTGTTGTACACTCTCAGCTACGGTCGCTACATTTTCTTCACTGCGTGCTGGACGTGGTCTATTCGGTCGAATATTATCCAATAATGAATGCTGGGTCTCAAGATGGGTGATGGTGTTGCGAATAGTACGCTCAGTAGGCCGATTATATTGACCATAAGTTGAGCGAAGTGCACGAAACACATTCCTCACAGAACGTGAATTTACGTATTAAAGTTGAACGATTTGTAAACGTTGTTCAGGCGTAAGTCTTTCCATGATGAAATGCCAAACAATACTTAACAAAAATAACATGACAGCATGACACGACTCACACGACTGTCAAAAAAGGCTATTGAATAAAGTATCTGTACTTGGATCACCCGTTATATACGAGATCTGCGCAATAGAAAAGGTGAATTTTGGAATTTCTCGGGCTACGTGCATTCGATTAGCGTGTTTTTTATATTGGCACACTTGTCCCAATAATATGTTCTTAGTTTCGCCTCAAATATCTTTAGATTAAAGCGATGGAAAATCAAAATTTCATCAGATTATTGTATGATAAACCTGTGCTTTCGATGTTTTCTTCACTCGAGACAATAATTAGAAACTGTTCACAAACTTTCAAATATTCCGACAACAATTGCCTTCTTAATCCCCAAACTTCAAGACCAACCCTCGTTTAAGACACCAGTTTGAAATCGTGTGCTATTGTTTGAGGTGTTGTTGGTGGGCGAGGACAATGGTAGAATTTTAGCACGTTCCTCTATGATCGAAAAAGCAGGTCTTAACCTTAGGTCTTACACATTTGCACATAGGCACATGCAAAGCCTCGTTCCTCTAGAGATAGACAACGAATTGTTGTTTCCGCGGAAAACAACAGCATTGGAGGAAATCAATACATTGTGGTGGACACACTTTGCTATATTCCTCACACTCACATATCAAGAATGATGATGATGATGATGTTGAGGACGATAATGACGACAACTATGACGAAAAGGCAGCGGGAAAACTATGGCTGATGACGGCGACTCCTTCCCCACCGTCGACAACTGCGACTACGATGATGACGTTGATGATAATGGTCTCGGCGGGCTTTTAAGTACCACGAGTACATTTACGCTATCGGTACTTAGAGCTAATAGTAAATACATATCGTTAAAAGTTTTTCCAAATCCGCTTAAGATTAAACACAGTCCCGCATGGAATCGATGCAGAGAACAACCGAAACCGAAAGAACAAAGGCATGTTTGGAAACAAAGTATAAATCGACCGACCCAAGAACACACCTTTCAAGCCAATGCAAAAGTACCGCCGCCGCCGCAGCTACAGCCGTTCACACAACAGTGACACTGAACTCAACATTCTACGTTTAGCGTCTCCGTCTCCATTGTTCAATGCCCCGACACCACTCCAATGGTGCAGTTCGGTGCCTGCGCTGCGATGGTCGATAGTGAAATTCAACACGTGTTTGCTATATGCCATATGCCGGGCCAGAAAAAAGGTGTGAAATTCTGGAATGCAACCACCGCTCACTAATATGGGCATTTATAATTTTAAACAATCTTGCTTAATGCCCAAGATTTAAAAAAAAAAACTTGATTGCAAAAGGGAATCTACTTAACGACAAGGATAGAGCAATGGCCTTCATAAACCTAAGAACTTATTATGATTGACAATTCCTTCATCTCCCACGAAGAAAACAAGGCAATTTATTTTGCCTTAATTTATTTTCTCGTTGACATAGAGTAATTTCTTTTGTTTTGTCTTTCGTTTCATTGTTTATTTATATATTTTTAAGAAACCGACACACAAATGCTGAAGGACTTCCATATCCTTTCAATTTTTGCGAAACACGCACATTTCAATTATTTTGTTTTTGGTATTTAGTTGTGATATTGGTTTGTTTATCCACAAACTATTATCATATCATAACATATTTTTAGGCTGTGTGAGTAAGCTTTTAATTATAGCGTAATTATTGAATTAAATTATATAGCATACTCTTAGGAGGAAGGTGTATTATCCGCATAAATTAAATCGAACTACTTATTATATTATTATGGATTATAAAACAATATTTCAAGGACATTATGATAATGAAAAGTTTATTATATTACTTGATTGGCAATTAATATTATCGTGTCCTTGAACGTGATATGGAGTTGGAGTGTTTATTATTTATGTCATATTTATATTTGCCTTATATGCAATTAGAAATGAAATACTACATATTAAGTATTTACAATTTACTTTTAAGGAATATTTTTGTACAACCGGTATTCCACCAACAAATAACCAAAATAGCTGAGATCATTGTTTCCAAATTTGAATTACAACTCTTCTAAAGGACAAATACCTTGGTGGTACACGCTGAAAAAGATTGCTTCGGTAGTATATTGTCCCAAACATATTCTGCTTGAAACATACATATGAACTGTTTATTTTGAAAGTGGCGTAAAGGCCATTCTACTTTACTGTACTCACTATTGAAAAAAGGGGTTTAATAAAATCCGAATACGAAAATTTCCACTTAATATAGAAACGTTGAAGTGTTGAGATGAACTGAATGTAAATAATATATTTCTATTATTCACCTAGCCTTTTAACGATACTACTCTTGGTTTAAAAGCAGGATGGCTTTTACGCCACTTTCATAATAAACAGTTCATATATAATACACTCAGGTTCATTTGGATAAAGACAGTAGGTATTCTGGATTTAGGTGAGTTCCTGGCGTTAGGCTTAACCCCACCGTGCTCTAAGCACCTGGGTGAATACATGCGTCGACCAACGCCCCCACGCACAATGTGCATGAGTACCAAACAATTCCGTGTTTCTGGACACT
The DNA here is from genome assembly GCA_963930755.1 of Eudasyphora cyanicolor. Classification (NCBI taxonomy): domain Eukaryota; kingdom Metazoa; phylum Arthropoda; class Insecta; order Diptera; family Muscidae; genus Eudasyphora; species Eudasyphora cyanicolor. The sequence goes on from OZ005737.1 coordinate 9,019,234, forward strand.
TAAGCCCTCCTCCTTGGTTAGGAGCGGAGCCCATCTAAAACTCCTTGCCATTCTAAGGGTCATGACGGCCGTTTGGTTTGCAACTCCACATCCGATTTTGGTTTCAACCTCCGCCAGCAAGTTGCACCCAATAGGGTCCTCACCAATAGTCAGGCCGGATCCTGCGTCCCGAGGGCTTTCCTGACTGCCGTGGTATCAGATTAAGTGCTGTATTCAGACTGCGTAGCCGAAGATACTACCAGTTACACTCCAGAAAATCTAGGACTGGTGACCAATCTGGGATCACTGTCCAATCCCCATCCTGGGAATAGATGGGAACTATAGGATTCGTAGATCCCCCTTGAATAAAGACAATAGCTCTTCTTTTAAATATTTCAAGTTTAACTCGAAAATGGGATTAACATTTGTAAAATTCAACACCAAATAACTGTAACAACAGCCACTTTTGTGTTTCAGATAAAGGCAGTCGCGAAGTCAACAGTTTTTAATGTTGTAGGATAAGAAAACTGCAAAAAATATGTTGTAAAGTATAAAAATGGATAAAATCAGATCTTCACCTGCGTCTGAAAGGCAAGATAGAGGTTTATCACACAGAAGGTTATTCCAGTCGTGATATTGCATTCGGAGTCCAACTTGTGTTGATAACTATCTTAAAAATCCAAGTAACCAGGGAAAAATATAAAAGAGTCACGGCCATTTCAGCTGCTGAAAGAAAAATAATTCTTCGATGCGCTTCTAATTCTAGCAAATCAATTTCAAGAATAAAGCATGAAGAGGGAGTAAAAGCCAGTAAATCGATTGTTCTATTGGACTGGACAATAGGCCAGTGATCAATTCAATGGGACTGGAGAGATTGTATTTACTGATGAAAATAAATTCAATCTTGTTTCCCCGATGGATACAACTTCTATTTCCATGATATTAGGAAATAAAATTGAAAAAATTTTAACCCGTCATCACAACCGAGAGGGAATAGTAATGATTAGAGTGATAAAAAAAACGAGTTTAAAAAAAATTTAAACCTGTCAAATTTTTTCCAACGAAAAAACCGATGAAAACCTGTGGACCGTTTTTTTCTGCATAGTTAAAACTTATGTAAATAAGTAGCATAAAAAACATTTTCCTTATTAATAAACCAGTAAGGAAGGGCTAAAGCCGGCTATATGATACCCTACACCATCCAAGTGAAAAGGTTAATCAATGTTGTTTTCCTATTAAAATGATCTACCAAAAAGCTCATTTCATAACGCTTATATTCGATTTCGGAATATAAGTATATATCGGGGATATATCTTAATCTGAAGCGGTTTTCTTCAAATTTGACAACGATCTTTCTCAATTCAAAAAACTGTTGTTTTTAAAATTTTTAAAGACCTGTTCAAAAAGGCGGATTATATGCCCCTAGGTGCTAAAGCTTTAAGGATATAGTTAAATATAGGGGTAATAAATAAATCAGAACCTGCTATCTGCTAAATTTTATAAAGTTATGTTCAGAGATGTGGATTATGTAGCCCTTATATGTAAAATCGGGATTTTAGTATATATGGGGACCATATCTGAAACTCAACCGATTTTCTTCAAATTTGGCGGGGTATTTACTACCCCATAGAACTTCCCAGTACTAAATTTAAAAAAGAGAGCTATATACAAGTCTTAAGTGATTTTGACCGATTTCAATAGTCTTCGTCCTTGATACAAGAAAGTACTCTGTACCCAGAACGAAGTTAAATTGCGTACAAGCGTAAGACAGACGGACGGACCGCTAGATAGGAATATATAGAATTTGCTAGTGATTCTGAGTCGATCGGTATACTTTAAGGTGGGCCTAGCTTCAATATTTTGGGGTGTTACAAACATTTGGGCCAGAACAAACTTATAAATAATACCCTATACTAAGAGTGGTTAAATTTTAAGGGCCGATGTTGATTTTGAATAGAACGCAAACTATTTAGGAAATTATTGTCATTTCTTTTCATTATGATAATATTGGTATGGTTCAATTATGTATGGAACAAAATGTCGGCCAAATGGACGCCGCGAACTCGGCGGCACACCTCCATCCGATGGTCCAAATTTTCGATGACGCTGAGGTATAATTGAGGTTCTATGCCGTTAATGTGCCGAATTATCTCATCCTTTAGCACTTGAATTGTTGCTGGTTTATCGACGTACACCTTTTCTTTCAAATAACCCCAAAGAAAGATGTCCAACGGTGTCAAATCACATGATCTTGGCGGCCAATTGACATCGCCACGACGTGAGATAACACGGCCATTGAATTTGTTGCGCAAAAGAGCCATTGTTTCGTTAGCTGTGTGGCAAGTGGCACCGTCCTGTTGAAACCACATATTGTCCACATCCATATCTTCCAATTCGGGCCATAAAAAGTTCGTTATCATCTCACGATAGCGAACTCCATTCATTCACATAACTGCCTGACCGGCCTCATTTCGAAGAAGTATGGCCCGATGACGTCGCCAACCCATAAGTCGCACCAAACGAACTGGGCGAGAAATCCTGAAATTGAGAAATGTCAAATGAAATGCCGAAAAAAACTTCACGTTTAGGGGTGGTTCACATTCAATATCGGCCCTTACAATTTAACCACCCTTTATTTAAAATCATTATACGACTCTGCCTGACCGTATTTATGAAGTAATTTCACAACGTGGAGGACATTCACATTATTAATTATACTATTATGTTCTAGATTTGTCAAAAACATGCAGGGTAGAATTTCTTGGTATAGGGATCCACATTGTCGAATTTGAAGGAAATCGGTTCTGATTTATATTTAGCGCAATGGAAGCTCTATTTCACATCTAATCATGTTGAAATTTGGTAAGTTTTGTGGCGTTTCTTCATCTACAGACCCACACTGCCGGTTCTGGTTTAGGTTCCGAACCGACAGTGTGGGTCTTCCACACAAATGGACCACTTTGCACCAAAAGTTAACTGCTAATGGCTTTAATATCAGTTCATACAAATACTAAAAATTGTGTACAGTGTATGCTTTTATAGTACCTACATTCTAGTGAAAAGCGGGCATTATTGCCATGCCCCTTTTGGTACCTCCAATTTTGCACTAAAAGTTAACACCAATGCACCCAAATACTTGCCAATGTGTACAGTGTAATGCTTTTGTAGGTCCTACAGTCCAGTGAAATATGGTCCTACAGTCCAGTGAAATATGGAATTCCAAAAGGGCGGGCCCCTTTTGGAATGGACTATTTGCACCAAAAGTTAACAGCTTATAACTTTAGTAGCAATGCATACTTTAAAGTTATTAAATTCAATTTAAATTGATAATAATTTAATTAAAACAAAAAATAAATAAATAAATTTACGATTATTTTTAGACTGAATGTGTGGAAAATTGTAAGACGTTTTACCCGACTGAACGTTCTTAGTTGTAGTAATGCAAAACTCAAAAATACAAACTTATAAATTTCATTACTATTCAACATCTTTTTAATGGTGTTTTCTTTTGTGCCCAAAAATGTTACATTTTTTCTGCCTTTCGTCCCAAAAATGCTTTTTTTATTTCGTTTGTAAAAAATGCTGAACTGTGAAAGGTTTTCGTTTTCTTTTGTAAAAAATGTCGCACGATGCAAAAATGAAACATTTCGACACTGAATTGTATCGAATGGGTGGACGCTGCCCTACAAAACAGATGTTTTTCCAACATCGAGCGAATAGCCTAAATACCCGCGTGTGTACTTGTGTGTTTTTTTCTAATGAAGTTTGGACAGATGCTTCATTTAGGTGGCGCCGCACAGTGTATTATGAGCGGCAAAAACTCCCAATTTTCATGAGGCCCAATCTCAAAATGTTTGATTCCAATCTGTAAAGAACATTCCAATTAACTAAATCTTTAAAGGTTTTTCCGATATCTTGGCGAAATGTCGCGGTACAAGCATTTGAAATTCATAAATGGTACAATGGTTCCAAAGTTTATCATTTAAGAGAGTATTTTGTAAGCCCATATCTCCGAAACTATGAAACGCATTGGAACTTCGTTTAAGTCATACTATACAGAACCTTTTGAAGAGTTTTTTGTGTTAAAAAAAATATAATTGTGTTGTCATTTTCCTATTTAATCTGTGGTTTACTTGCAAGTTGCCAAAAAATCAGGGTGCTTCATTTTCTCCAGGATAAAACTATACTTCCGAGGCCGACCGAGGTCTTGTCATTAACAAAAATTTATAAACTAGGGACTTAGTTAACCATTGCAAAAAGAAAATTCTGCCTATACCTGCCTATGTTGATTTATTTAACGAAATGGTAAAACCTACTCGGCAAAAACAATCCAAAATTCGTTATTATACCCTCACTTTAGTGTGACGAGGGTATATATCATTTGCTACGGAAAAAAGTGTAACACGTCGAAGGAGTGACCTAAGACCCCAAGTATGTTCGGAGGAAATCCGTTTTGGGTCATTTTAAGTCGAATGAGCAATGTCCGTCCGTCTGTCTGTCTGTCTGTCTGTCTGTCTGTCTGTCTGTCTGCTGGCTGGTGCGCACGATAACTCTCGAAAGGAGTAACCGATTGACCTCAAATTTGGTATGTGATAATATTTTTTTCTATCTCCGGCTAAGTTCGAAGATGGGCCATATTGGTCCACTCCTTCTAGTACCTCCCCCACAAAGGGTTAAAATGTTGTGAAATATTGATTCTTTAATAACTGCTATACTACTTATTCGAATCTTTTGAAATTCCACACATAGTATTAGCTTATTAGTCGTTATCAACTCGAGAAAAATGGGCGAAGTCGCCACGTCCCTTTTGGTACCTCCCACACAAATGCACCATTTTGCACCAAAAGTTAACAGCTTATAACATTAATAACAGTGTATAAAAATACTTGAAATTTTGTACAGTATTATGCTTTTATATTGCCTACAGTCCAGGGAAAAATGGGTGTTGTTGTCACGCCCCTTTTGGTACCTTCCACACAAAGGTACCTTTTTGCACCAAAAGTTAACAGCTTATAACGTTAAAACCAGTGTATAAAAATACTTGAAATTTTGTACAGTGTAATGTTTTTATAGTGTCTATAGCCCTGTGAAAAGTGGGCGTTATTGCCACGCCCCTCTTTGTACCTCCCACACAAAATGCCCAAATCATACCACAATTTAATATCTCATAACGTTTATACCAGTGCACATATATGCTTATAAGTCGGCACAGTGCAATGAATTTAAAATATCTAATGTTCAGCAAAAAAAGGTGTATTTGATAAACCCCTTCTGGTACCTCCCACACAAATTGACAGAATAATTCGAGTAATATTCAATATTACATTACTCACAAAGTGAGGGTATACCTTAGTCGGTTTACCCCACTGAAACTTTCTTACTTGTTTTTAGTCCATGTTGCTATGTATTGAACAACATTACCAAAGCATACCTTAAGGGGCAAATGATGAATTGACTGCAAATATAACAAAAAGCATATAAAGCATGTATAAACGCAAGTTGGTCTTGAGCCGAAAGATTATCTCAGTTTACATCAACAATTACAGACCGAATTAAACGGCAACCGACATGAACGAGGTAAATATTCATATAAGCGAACATTTGTTTGCCAATCTACTATGTATATATATGTACATGCCTCATTGTTTGTGTGCCCTTTCAATATATTCCTAAAAGTATGCTTTAAAAATGACGTATTATTAATGAACACATTGCTAAATCAATGATTATTTTTTCTGGATAGTTGGAATGATTGATTAATTAACAAAAAACTGTAAACTATTTCATCATGATTTTTTTGCAAGTGTTGAGCTTATGTATTGCGCTTTAGGTATATACTTTGCTCTATGTACTGATCTACATCGAACAAAAGATACAAAGCGTTTTATAAAAAAAATTCCTGTAATTTCCAACATCGTAAAAAATTTAAATTGATATATGGGCGTTGGGCGTGGCACTTGTGATGTTTATATAATTGAGGACTCAAATACAATCTCTACAAGTGATTTGTAATAATATAAATGCTAAATTGAGAAAAATACCAAGATTTTTAATTTTAGGTTATGTGGGAAGTAGCCGTGGTTATGGGCGGATTTAAGCAAAAAATTGGTTTTTAGCTAATTAGGCGAAATGAGTGATAAGTACCAAATTTCAAAGCTCTAGCTCATTTCCTTCTAATTTTTGCCGCGTCTTGTGTGAAAATATTCCACTGTGCGCCGTGGAGTATTCCTTGTTTTTAGGTTTTTTAGTCAGTTAAAAGGCAGTTTTTGCATTTTTGTTTTTGATTCTGACCATAAAAAATTCAGCAGTACAAGAGGGTTTAGGTGACATTATTAAAATGCTGATCTCTGACAGGGAAACAACTTTTTTTGAAAAGTAAGTGCTTACATACAATCGGTAAGTGCTTACATACAATCGGTATTTCTATACCTATGGTCACCCTCTTCCTGTTTTGTAAGTTTCACATTTGGCAATACTGCTTTCAATAACATCCACAGAGGCATTAGGCAAAAGGTTGTTGTCTATGCTATTCAATTCCAGACAACTGGTTGATGCATTGGCTAATGTAATTTCAGTTACTAAATGTAAAACTGTTATTAATAAATTTGAAAACCAGAGCACATTTCTGTTCGTATTCTAAATGTTTAACAGTGAGGTAATTCTATATTTAAACTTTGGATTAGTATAACTCTGCTAAAAGTCTTAAGACTTCGGCATTTCTTTCAAAGTCCACCAACAACAAGAGAACTCACAACAAATACGCTATGTTTGCATATTACACCCCGTTTGCTGGTCAAATCTGGAGTACATTATACTCCCTTCCACACTTTTCCCGCTGTGACTCTGATATGTAATACATACGTATGTCAGCCGGCATTTATATGTGTTGCGTGGATTGGAGCGTAAGTATATCTTCTACTCATATGGTCACTGTTGTTAACCAAACATTGGTCCATTTGTTTCTTGTTTCTCTTGATGTGCTCAGAGGTGTTGTGGATGTTGGTTTGCTGGCCGGCCAGAGCCGCTGCGTTCGTTGTAAGTGTAGGTGTAGGTGCTGATGATTATTGTTTTCGGCTTCTGTTTGACTTTTTGAGGTAACCATGAAATCGGAGACACACAACGACGATTGAATGAATGTATGTCGTCGGTTCGTGGGTCTGTGGCTCAAATCGTCGTTCGTGTGTACCGTTGTTGTTGGTCATTTGTAACTGCATGCTAGGAATTCATGTCATTTGTGCGTATGAGGGTGTTATGATCAGAAGTAGATAACAAAATTGGTACGAATAACCAGAACAGGTTCACTTTGCAACATGTAAGGCAACAGTCGCCAGGCTGTCCATTTAATCCCTACACCTCTATTTAGATGTTATAAAATGGTGTATATTTTATCATAAATAAATAAAATTCCACTTGAAATTTTGTGAGTGGCCTACCTTAGATCTATGTCTACAAATAATCATAATGATTTACTAAGAATAGGCTAATACAAATAAAAAATAATCCTAAATTTTAGGCAGATATACTGGAAAATTTGTATTTGTCAAAAAGTCAAATTTTATGAGATTTTCTACATTATTTTGGGAAATGTGGGTTTGACATTTTCAAATATAATGACTCGCGAATTGCTTTCCATTTGTGATGTCAAGACCTACAAATTTCATTGAAATATATTAATTTTTAAATATTTTATGGCATTATTATTTTTCTGTGTGCATTTGAAAATTGATTTTGCATTTGTTTACCCTGTCCTAGCATTCTGGTAATATCAGTGCAGAATATATACAGATCCCTCCCACATCAAAATTTTTTAACTGACAACAAAATTATCTATTCGATGTAAATAATTTCGGTCAAATGATAAAAGTATGGCCATATCAAGTTATATTTTCAAAAAATAAATAATTATTGTATTTTATTGCGAAAAGATATATGTAGTATATTGAATTTATAGAGGAAAATAAGATATAACATACAGTGTGGGCCATTTAAAATTTCAAATTTGAATCGGCTATAAAAAAGTACTGATAATATTTTCTAATTTCTGGTTTTATTGGAAACGTTGAACTTTGTAATTTAATAATGGAACACAATATCATTCATATGACTACCACGACTGGCTCGGCAGTACCTAATGCGATCAACCCAATTTTTCAGTACATTTTCGATTGTTTCAAAACGAATCTCTTCAATGTCAACTTCAATTTCATGTTTCAACGATTCAACTGTCTCTGGATGCTTTGCGTGACATTTATCCATAATGGCTTCCCACAGAAAATAATCCAAAGGCCTAAAATCACAAGTCTAAGTAATCGGTAGTTCAAATTTTAAATTGCCTACCCTTTATTTATATTTATCTTAAAGGAAACTCCCTGGAGAATGTTTTCGAGAAGATAATGGGACAAAGATTTGTATTAATAGTGTTTCTCCAAATTATACTATTTTTTACGAAATTCCAAATCATGGCCACATTTTCGACAATCGCAAAGCTGGAATATGAAAACCATTGCAATTTTTATACGTAGTAATGTGTTACATGGTTAACTGCAAAAGAAATTTTGAGACCTTCTTTTTATACTTATATAATAGACTAGCTTACCCGGTGCGCTTCGCAGCCCCCATCTTTTATCTATTTTCTGTTTAGGGTACTGTAAAATATCTATACCTCTTTCTTTCAAAATGACATGATTATTACATATGGTGCAAAATGAAGAAAATTTGATTGCTTTTATATATAAAATACGAACCCTCGTTTCATTTCTAGTGTGTGTTCCAAGAGTTACCCTGTCATCATGGTACAATATTTATCCCTTTTCCCACTGCACCTCTGAACGTAGAAAAACTATTTTTTTGGTTCATACGTTAGCAACTTTTCCCTAGTTTATATTGCAATAACTACATTCACACCCTGCTATAATATAAAACCATGTTTGTCCCACTGTGTCTATAAAGGTACGAATTTAAAAATCTAAAGTGAATAGCTCCATAGTACCACATTTAACCCTTTCTGTGTCATAATTAACCAATTTTGCACGATTGTACAATATTTTAAAATGATAATTGATATTTCAAGATCCAAATTCGCAAGCTTAGGGCGTATTTCAACATTTTTGTACCCTATCTGTGCCATTTATTAAACTTGTTTTCCCCACGGTTTAAGTAGAAGAACCAATTTGGAAAAACAATTTCTTAGCTTTGGCTTATGCTGTAAGATCTACCTTTGCACTTAGGGCCCACATTCAACACCTTTTGCACCACTGTTCCATATTAAACACTTTTTATTACACTGTGCTTCTAAAGTACGAATTTTTATACATATCTGGGACTATTTTGTTCCCTTTTTCCCCACTTAGCACATTTAACCATTTTACCGTATTTAACTTTTTTGCTTCACCGTACCATATTTAACCCTTTTTGCTCCACTAAACCATATTTAACACATATTTTCCCCTCTGTAACATGTTGAACAATTTTTGCTTGCCCCAAATGCATCATAATATTAACCTTTTTGCACCACAGTGCTACATTTTTGCAGTGCATCATAATTTTAACCTTTTTGCACCACAGTGCTACTAAAAGCATACATTTAGAAAAAAAACATTCTTATTTCATATTTAACTTACCCTCTCTCCCTGCATCCATATTTTTACCCACTGTACTAACTGTACGTTTTTTGACCCACTGTGCTATATTTAACCTTGTGGGTCCACTGAATCAAATTTAACACCTTTTTGTCCTACTATATTTTGTCCACTATATTTAACCATTTTTGCCCTACTGTCTCAATCGACTCATTCTAGTCGCGTCAGGAGTTTTCCTAGAAAGCTTTGTTCGCACTTTAGGCATAATGCACTTTTTAGATATTTAGAATTTAGATAGCGATTCCGTTCGCGGGCACAAAAAGAACTTACTTTTTATTACATACACATAAAATGAGCTTAATTGAAAAAATTTTGATACTCTGCTCTGAAAAATAACGGCAAATAAATGTAAACGCATTGCAAGAAAATATTAAAACAAAGGCAAAAATAAAATAAACTCAAACCAAACATAACATCACTGCAGCATGGTAATGTTTGGCTATATTTGTTTTTGCTTGCCTCTGTCTTTTTTTCACGTCACCACGCATAGCGTACGACAAAAAAAAAACAAAAACAAAATACATTGCCATTCTCTGTTGCTATCCATAGCACACACACGCTCGGCCATATGTAGGCAAAACAAAAACAAATCACATTGCTATTCTCAGCAAAGCAATACTCAGTAGGATGGGAGAGTAAAATATTGGAACACTCGCATCGTGTCGATGTGCCGCACACTGCTTTATTTTTCACTACCACAACTACAATTTTTATACGCTATGACCCAGCTAGCATTTTGGGAAAATTTTGATCAAAAAGTAGTCACATTTGACTCTTCTAGATGATAAGAACGATCAAATATGACTACATTTTTGATCATTTTTCGATCATAAAAGACTCTGTCGTCGGGAGAAAATGGTACCCTGCATGTGACTATTCCTGAACAATCATTTCTGATCTCACATTTAAAGCAGTTTTCATGCATATTTGCTATCATTTGTAACCGTGTATTTTAGTCGTTTTTTACTTAAATTTGTAATCATATTACGATCATTTTTGTTATCATTTTTGATCCATTTTTTAGTCATATCTTACTTATATTTTCAATCATATTATGACCATTTTCGATCCATTTTTTAGTCACATCTCAGTTATATTTGTAATCATATTATGATCACGTTTTGTATCATTTTTGACCCATTTTGTTTTTGTTTTGTTTACTACTATGAATTAATTTTACGATAATTTTTTTTATTGTATTTACATTTAATTTATATTTCTTGAATTCATTTCATTTTTAAATACATTTTTCGATTTTAAATTATTTTTTAATTCATTTCACAAATTTATACATACATTTTATATATTATTATATTTATATATATATTTATTAGTATTAATATAGATTTATGTTCGTTTACGTTTAGTTAAACGTTCTTTGGAATGCACAAAATGTTTTTGAAGGATGCTGTTAATTTCTTTCTCCTCGGCCGTATATTTTAAATGGCAAATATCTATAAAAATATATATACATGTAGTATTATGTTTTTAAATGGAATCATGACTTCTTACTTTTAATTAGTGTTGTGACGAATAATTTTGGCAACTATATAAGGATGCCAATTCGCCCGTAAAAACTTTTCTTATGGCACTTCTTAAAAACTGGGACTGTCCATCGCCACCAATTTTTCCAATATAACTTTTCTACAACAAAAATTAATTATATACATACAAACTCATCCAGCAATTCATCGTCCTTCTCCAATTCATCATTAAAAATGTCAAAGTCCTCCTTCAACAAAAATGGTAGTTTGTCAAATTTTGAATTATGTTTAAATGTTGCGGAGTTATGATGCTTTCTGTTCTCCAATTTGACTGATATTACTTCTTCTGTGAGTTTTCCTATGGTCTTTCGGCACTCCTGCACTTCTTCTGATAATTTTCCCGTGGTCTTTCGGCATTGCTGTACTTCCTCTGGTAATACATCTATTTTTTTATTGCTCTCTTTATGTTTATATGTTTATTAATTCAAAACACAACTTCACACTTTAGCACTCAAACTGAAATGAATATCAATTGTATTCCATCTCATGAAATCTGCACCACCATAAGCATGTCCCGTTATAACACTAAACACACAAGACACAAGATCAGTTTTGAATCATTTGTAGACTAAAAAATGATTTCTCTTTAATTGTTTGTACAATGTCCCGTTTCAACACTTAATACACAAGACACAAAAATCAATTTTGAATCATTTGCAGACTAAAAAATGATTTCTTATAATTTTTTATATCAATTGGTATAATAATCACTTTGTAGTCACCAAGAGCAGTCAAAAATAACTCGGGCAAATGATGAATACAATATGATCAGTTTTTAATCATAAAGAATAGTCATATTTGACTGTTCCTTATGATTAACTATATGAAAACTCATTTTGTAATCACCTAAAGTAGTCAAATATGAGCTAGTAAGATGACAATCGAAAATTCGATCATCCAAATGCTAGCTGGGGAGTCGTCCATGTCCGTTTGTGCTTGCAGGTGAATTTTACTTAGGATTTTGAAAGCCATGAATCTCCTTTTCTAATAAACTTTTTAATAATTTTCTTGGCCTAAAACCTTCACCAGGTCGAGAGCTTTTTATTATAAAAAATTTCATGAAAATCAGCCGGGCCTTTCTCAAGATTGTTCCGAACATAAAAAAGGCACTTCAAAATATAATATTAGTTAAGATTTTGCGGGAAAACTGAAAAAAATCAGTTTTTGGGGATTTTCTAATTATTTTGGGATTGAAGTGGAATTTTCCTTTGCAAATATAATAACTTTAGAGTTAATAGATTCGTGATTCATATATAGGAAAACTTTTGGAATGCTATAGTCTATCTACGAGTTGTTTGTGGTCATTCCCATATCTCCGTTTGTACAACCTAGAAATACTACAGCTAGACTCACTTAAAGACGATTCAGAATCACTGGCTGAGTCGATTTAGCCATGTCTGTCCGTCCATCCCTCTGTCCATCTTAAGTTGTTGTCTGTCCATCTTAAGTTGTACAAGTATATCCTAAATATTTTAGTGTTATACGATATCACTGCAGTGGTGTAGGGCATTATATAGCATATTATTCGTGTCGAGTTTCAACAATGCTGACTATATTGCATGCACAGAAGCGCTAACTTTTATCATAGTAATCGTTTCATCAGCATTTTCTACGGATGTTTATAAACATAATTAGCTTCTCGTTGACATTTTATTTTTTTAACTAGACGGTTCTTCCAGAAAACCACAGAATTCTCGCAAGTAGTGACAGTATGGTCACTAAATTCCTGCTGCGAATTTGAATTTCATTTAAACAACTTAAAATGGTTATAACTTCTTAAATTTAACTTATGCCATTATTTTCTCTAAACATAGTTCGGATCATGACCCGATTGAAACATTAATTTCTTATAAACCCCCACCGCAAAGATCAATATGAATATCTGTCCAAGGTAGTTAAAAGTTCTTTTGATCCGAGCAGACAAAAGAAGGTACTACGGAACACTCGCTAAACAATCGGAGAATGCCGTTGGCGCCGCAGAGCCACACAAACAAATTGTCGAGTTGCCAAACAAACGTTCAGCGACAGGCAGGATTCTAATGGACAAATGCATATGAGCAAATCAGAACAACTCAGATAATAACACTAATGGTAATTTCGTTTCTGAAAAATAATGTCACCACATTTAAAAATTACCCCTGCACCCTCTGCTAATTTCGCATTTTGCATGCGCACAATCGAACAAAAATCGTACGGTGAGTAAAACTCTTACCTACATTGGAATGTACGCTTTCATTTAGGTTTGGTTCTGAAGTCTGCTTGGTGACGGTGCAACATTCCACACCGTGGACTGGGCTGAGTGTGGAAAATGCGATATTTTCGCATTTGCGGAGTGTAATAATTTTACAAACGAAATCAAAACCCGTTCATACGGCTCCACCATTTTTACAAACGAAATTAAAAATGAGGTCTCTGTGTAAAATGTAGAACAAATTAAAAATTTTTTTGCACAAACGAAGTCACCATAAGGATTATACTCTCTCCGCCGGCTTGAAGTATCTCCAAACAATTTGGAATTGTTGCGGAGATTTGCTCATTTTTCTTTGCAATCGTCCAAACTTACCTGGATTGCGCTGCGACCACTTGCCACAAAATATTTTGGGAAGTTTGTATTCAGCGCAACCTGCATCCCATAAACTTCGCCGTGCCTTCAGAATATCAGCAAAGTTTTCAAAATATTTTTAAATAATATATATTTGGGTAAATTCCTAAAACATAATTTTATTTGTATTTAAACACACATTTTATTTGAGAAAATTGGTTTGCCAAGTAAATTTTATTTATTTTTAAATAAAATTTATTTGCTCAGAAATATATAATGTTTAAAAATGTGTGCTCCAAATATATTTCTTTCGATTCAAATATATTAAATAAGGCGATTTTGCCCGTGCATGTTCTACTAAAACCAAGATTTCTTTGCTGATCATTTTCCAAGATTCCTTATAAATATATTTAGCTTCATCTGACTTTTTGACATAGACGGTTATAACAGAAAACCACAGAATTGTCGCAAAAAGTGTCAGAATAAACATAAATATGATGCTCAAAATTATTAATTTCCTTTCCAAAACTTTAAGTGGTTATAACTTCTTAAATTTTTGTGGTTGAATTTTCATTTAAAGTTATTTGATATATTTCGATATTGCCTATTTTCCTCCATTCCACCCTCATGTAACATACATCAGCATTGCAACAATTGGGGATTATCATTTATTTTCCTTATATTCAGGTCTTTTTCCGCCTTGTCAAGATTATGTTAAATGGACAAAAGGCAGACAAACAGACACAGAGAAATGCTACCCAAGATACTCGACTGATACCCACAAATCAACACCATTCCTCCGGTGCTTCATTTGTAAACTATGTGTGAATTATGAACAAGTTTTGAACATTCATTCCCGCCAATTAGTTGAGGAAAAATTTAAATACAATTTAATTTAATATTCGACTTTCCATCATAAATCCAATGACAATTTTTCTCTCGGTTCCCAACAATTTGTTATAATAAAAACAAAGAGGAAAAATAGTTACCACTCATCCCCATCTGAAGATGCCCCTCTTCCCGTTGGATGCTTACGAACCAGCAAACCAACATAAATTGTCATTACCCGATCAGCGATGAAACTTGATGACACTTCAATGTTTGTTTATAGTCGTAGTTTGAGAGTAGAGCAGCAGTGCGCGTACACAATGCGTTCGTTTAGCGTTCATTGCGCAGACGCAACCGCCACAGCAAACATTGGGTGTGTGTGTCTCCTCCATTCGTTAACATTTTTATCAGCTTCAGTGTGTGAGCCAAGTTAGCCCCGACATAGCACCACTCTTTCTCATTGGGATTGGCAATGATTTTCAAACTGTTGTAAATTGTAAATGACAGTGTCATCGATTAGAAATCAAGTAATTATCACAATATGGCACTTGTTACACACACTCACTCCACAATGCCAAAACTCCAAGGCTTCACACGCTCCACGCTCTACTCTACTTGCGACCAGGTCCAGAGTACACCACCATCACGCTTGATTGCAGTTGTTGAGAGATAGTCAGTCGTCCAGTCAGGCATACAACCAAAAAGGTGCCAATGCCGTCATCACTTTTCCAGCTCTCCATGACATTGGACTCTGCAATGTGAAACACACCATGAAGAACTCCCAACTCCTTTCTTTCATTTCTTCAAGCTTTGCCACCACCATCGCCTCCATCTGTTGGGAGCTCAAGTTGAAGTTGCTCAGTTGGAGCTACAGTTTATGTGTTCGTTTCATTTCGCGTTCTTTCTTTCTATCTATCTATGGGTTTTTCTGCTATTGTTTGTAATTTATGGCTTTTTAAGAATCATTTTATATGAGCAAATGCGTTTAAGAATAATTGTCAGAGTGCTTTGGGCAACTCGTTTGACCACAACCACCGAAGAGCTTTTTTTTTGTTTGTTTCATAGCAAGCACCTCCACTTCTTATATTTCTCCGGGACCGGACGGACCATTTGTGCCGGTGATTCATTTCGGTTTTGAGTTTTTACAGAGCGAGTTCGCGCAATCGCCAAAGTATTTCAAGTGTTAAATTGTCTTTATGCCTAACGATTGTTGGAGGCCATTGTTAAGGCTTAGCCGGTCATTTGGTAGATTTCTTTTATTTATTGAGTTAATTTATGACACTGTGAAAGGGGAAATAGTTGAGACGAAATGTTTTTGGGCTAGTCGGAAGAACAATTCTATGGAATATAAAAACAAAATGTAAATATCTATGTATGTGTAAAATTACATGAAGAATTTACTAAATGGCTTAATTTTGCCTTGCGAATCTTTGACAGTGAAATAATTGTGAAAGAATTATCCTTTATAATTTATGTATGATAGCCGCTCTCATCCCATCCTCTCCCGGCGAAATTTTTCTTTGTTTTTCACACAAACATCCATTTGAGACCCATTGTCATTTGAATTAATCGCATCTTTGTTTAGGGAGGGATCCAGAATACTGCATAGAGCAATTGCCTCTCTATTTTCGCGAAGTTGTTGGTAAAGCGCCATGGTCTGTTGTAGATTAAGAATTATGAAATTAATCACCCTAAGTTTATTACCAGGATCAGCAAAAGCAGCCTTTACCTCTTTATTCAGACGGGAGAGATCCATGTCATAACTTGGCACTCTGCTACAGGGAGATTTCTGTGTTTTACCTTGATGTACAAAGCCGTCTCTTCCTATGTGTACAGACAGGAGGGATCCATATCATAAATAGCTATTCTCGTACAGGGAGATCTATGTGTTTTCCCTGAGGGTCAGAAGGAGTTTTCTTCTCTAATTAATTTTGCTATCACCGGGTCTCAAATCGAATGTCGTTATTTAAGTTCGAATGTGTCCATTGTTGTCTATTCAAGCAATTGAGACCATGCTAGGGTTGACGCATAATCATTATGGGAATCTACATTCAGAGCCGGACCAGTACTCGTACTAATCTGTACAATGTTTGCCGTACTTTAAGACTTGCCAGGTTTTAACAGGACGGAGGCAGCAGCGATATTAGTCTGAGGGGCAATTCTGTAGGTCCAGAGTTCATCAGCTCCATCCATATGTTTCAGTATGTCGTAATTAAGATTTTACTGGTCTCAATAATGAGGTCAGATTTAGATCTGGTATTTCAGCCGCATTTCAGCTAGATTAGGATCAATTGACCACAACAGATTTGTCAGCAGGGGAACGCCTGAAGAATATTCTGCTTTCTCTGGAGATGATAAGCAGGGATGTAACGAATATTCGCATTCGCGTTCGAAAAACCATCTTTGGATTTTTCGCAAAAATATATTTCAGTATTCGCTTCCATTTGTTAAAAGTGTTAAATCTCCTTATTCCCTTCACACAATTTGAAGATATTAATACTGATGAAAACCTCTACCACTTCTCTTCAAAACAGTTGAAGAAATATGTTTGTCCTTGTAGTAGCAGGAGGTAAAACAATGGAAAACATTCTTAATACTTGAATATCCTGGAAAAGTATCAATTCAGTTCCTTAAATTTGTTGGTACTAAAGGGTCAAACTATTATTCGCATTCGCTTTCGCAAAAATTTCACTATTCGCTTTCGTATTCGCATTCGCAAGAAATATATTTCAATATTCGCTTTCGCTAAATCACTTTCGTTACATCCCTAATGATGAGTGTGAGGATTGTTGCCTATGTAGATGATGTGACAATTGCAGTTAGAGGGAAGTTTGAGAGCCCTCATAGATACATCCAACAGCAGGCCCTTCATATAACCGCAAAATGGGCTTCCGATGATGATAATGGTGTTAAGCCGACCAAAACTGAACTAATTCTTTTCACCAGGAGAAATAAGGTACCACCAGTCACACCTGTATCCTTGAGGGGTATTGACATTCCCTTCTCTGAAAGCGCAAAATACCTAGTTATTTTACTAGACGGAAAGTTGAACTTCAAACCCAACAGGAAAGAGTAAATAAGGTTGTGCTAGCGCTATGGTACCTGTAAAAGGGCAATAGGAAAACTCTGGGGTCTGAACTCGCGTATAGTTTATTGGTTGTAGTTGTTGTAGCAGCTTAGAGACGCCGAGTTGATAATCCTTAAGTCTATTTCCATTACAGACTTCGTTCCGGCATATATCCGATTATCGCGGGAACCTTATGCTGTTCTCATCTTACTCTATATTTCCCGGATGTTAATTAACATTTGTCTGTTCATTTCAGGGAATGGATGTTATTTGAGTCTTGACGTTCTATTCTCCACTAGAAGCGCTGCATTTATGTTAATAGTCATCATGGTGTTATGTCTATTTTTAGCTTCCCAGTTGACTTAGGCGATCAGATGTTGTTCCAGTGGTAGTGTGTCCGGTGAACTATTTTAGCTGCAGAGACTCGAATTATGATGATAAAATGTTGATATTAAATTTGCCAGTGCAACCCAACACCTTCGGAATCTAAGTCTAACAAACTAACCACTGAGCTACCGAAGGCCACCATAGCCACGGATAGTTTATTGGTTTTATACGGCAGTAGTCAGAGCGATAATGCTGTACGGCATTGTTGTCAGATGGACGGCTCTGCCGAAATCCAGATTCTGCGTGATACCAAACAAGTTTCAGCGAATGTCTATTGTATGTATCACCGGTGTGCTGAGAACCACACCAACTGACGCACTAAATGTTATACTACATTTAATGCCGCTAGACATTATAGCAATGCAAAATGCCGCATGTACTGCTATTCGACTTAGGGAACTGCCACTATGGTCAGGAAATGGCTACGGACATAGTGTCATTCTAGACACAATGCCTGACCTTCCGGGCACTGTTGATTCCACTATGACTGACAAGAAGTATCTTACTGATATAACTGATAGATCAGAATGGAATTGTTTTATCCCAGGACATTGGAGACTAGTTAACTTTTATACAGACGGTTCCAAACTCAACCACCTGGGCTTTGGTGACTTTTCTGAGGAACTTGAGCTATACATTGCAGAAAGGCTGCTTAATCACTGTAGTGTTTACCAGACAGAAATCTTAGCTATTAAAAAGGTAGCGGTCACCTTTCTCTGCCACAAATGATGATATGATTTTGTTTGAATTTTGATTTGAATCATTAAATTAATTTTACGCTCATACATATCTTTATTGAGATATTCATGTGTATGATAAGCCTATCATGGGGAAATATTCATAAGCATGATTTTCCGTTATTATTATAGTTCAAGCCTTTTTTGAAAACCCATTGCATATCTTCAAATGATTTCATCATTAAAGTTCTTTTGATGCCCGTAGATTTACAGTCTCCAGTTTTTCATGTCAGTCACCATCGCCACGAATATGATATTTATCTTAAATATATTAATAAATATATGATAATTAAGATTTTTATCAACAATGAATGGGTGGTTAAAAAAGAAAAGGACTAACAACCATTTCAAATATTTTTATTTGCTAAACAACAAATACGAGTCAGTCGAATGAAGTGAAGTGGAGTCGAAGTCATAGTACTACTCATAGTAACTTGTTAATGTCACGATTCCAACGCGGCGGCGAATGTAATGTTTTGTGCACTGTGTGCGCAGTCGCGCCATCAACCAATGGATGCTGATGATATTGTTGCAGTTGCAGGTATTGTGTGGCTGTTGCATATTTTTGTGTTGTCTCTTAACAGAACAAAAACAGCTATGCACAGGCGCAACAACACAGCAAAGAATAGGTATTTGCTGTATTTTACACTTGATTGATTGTAAACGTGTGTTGCCACAACAGTGGAGCGAGCAACCAACAAAAAGTAAATAAATAATTCACCCAATTGTCTGTGGGTCAGAGGGGTTTTTCTGTTTTTTGACAGTCATTTCGAGGGGGCGAAGGCATTAGGTTATGATGTTGAACCTCAATATTTGCATCCCAAACAAAAGCTGAACTCATTGTCACGTTTCTCGAGGAGTCGAGTACCAGCCGACCACCATAGGAAGGGGTTGCGGTGTGGCCTCCCATAAGGTGGGTACAATCTGCCACATTCAAGCAATATTGAATGTGTAACTAATGTAACAAATAAGGCTCGACCTGCAGTCAACTTGAGATCTAAACAACAAAAAATCAAAAAAAAAAAAGAACCAGCCCCACCACCAACAATTCTAACACAGAACTAACCAAAATAAAAACCGGCAGACAATCTAACAACTGCAATTTGAAAGATTGTCTGCAAATGGCACCAGAAATGTTTTCCACTTTTTGCCTTCGGTTTTGAAGGTTTGCAGTTGTATCAGAGTGTTGCTATACGAATGCCAGGCAGCCTGTTGACTGTCCGTCCATCCGTCCGCTCGTCTTTCATCTGCTGAAGTCTAAGTAAAAAACCTGCTAATATTTCTTTTCTTCTATTATTTTTTTCGGTTTTGTATAGACTTCAAGCTCGTTATTCATATTTTTGTTGATTTTTTGACTTGAAGCTATATTTACAACAGTTGTAATGTTGTGGCAACAACAACGACGAAAACCTTTCCAATATTACTTATATGTTGTTAAGAAACAGAACAGCAACTCCGGCAGCAATAGCAGCAGCAAAAAACATTGAGATCATCGAATGGCAGCCAAAGAACATCATATAAACATTATCATACCACTGACAATGTATCGTGTATTACACGTATGCAGGTAAGGCACAGTGGGCGGAAACAACAAATAAATTAAAAGAATTTATTTTGATTTTTTCGTTCTCGTTCGCAACTTTGTATTGATAAGGAAAGGGTGTAAAAAAGTAATTCCGTAGAGACGTATTTATATGAGGACATATGCATAAATAAAGCTCAATTTCTTAAATTTGAGCAACATCGAAAAAAAACGTAGCCTCTTCAGCAGCGCTTCACTAATCGTGAACTGTGGCCTCCCTGTGGCCCTAGTGATAGGGCTGCTATCTGTAGTCAAACAGACAGATTGTTTTGGCGATTGGTCGGGATGTATACTACGGAAAACATATTTAAATATCTTCATTTCGATACCACCATTCTTAAACATGATAAGTCGACTTAGTTTGTTTTTAAGGAGATTGTATTGAAAACTTCAAAATATTCCAAATTATATTCAGTCGACATTTGGTGTTTATCTGTCAATTCAATCAAAAGTTATTGACAAAACAGTACAGGTCATTCGATTTGCATTATAAAGGAATTCCACACAAATTTAAAAACAATTATCAAACTTTGATCGCCTCTCCTGAAAAACTACGATTTTGCACTTACCATAGTTTAGAATGGAGGTATAGATATATGCACTACACTTCATCTCGCAATGATCGCGGACGACGAGAGGATCGTATCGTGAAATAAAATCCGTCAATAAAGATCTTAGCTGGATACAGATCAAAGCAGAATCGTAGTAGATTTAGGGAGTTTTGTACGGCACTTGCGTCTCACAGTCGCATTAAATAATAATATAATAAAATATCTGTCAGATCGGTTATTGGAAGTCCCAAAATTGGCCGACCTAACAAAGAAAAAACAACAAATTTGGGAAAATGTCTCTTTCCTTTTACCTTGATACACTTTTTCCAGTGATTTTCAATAGTTGCTATATCCTTTTTATAGTAAGAGCTGTCTAGCTGCTGAAAATAGCCATCAACCGCAATCTACACCTTTTCACTGCTGTCAAATCTTCTTCCGCCGAGCCATTTTTGCAATTTTGGAAGCAAAAAATAATCCAAGGGAGCTAAATCTGGCGAATAAGGAGCGTGCTGAAGCAATTCGAACATTATTTTATTGATTTGGCCATCGCAATAGTGGATGTGTGAACTGATTCATTGTCTTGATTGTGAGCAAACGCGGCACCCATCTTGCGCACAGCTTTCTCACCGTCAATTAGCAGGTCGTACAGTCCCGTTTAAAATCTGCCACCAAATATTTTATAGTTGTAAACGAAGCAATTGAGGCAAGACATTCCGACAGAAGCTCCCGTTTTTAGCAAAATCCTAAGTGCTTAAAATCCAATAAGGCCCCTGGAATGAAGAATATAGCCCCTGAAATGCTCAAGGCCGATAGTCAGACATCGTCGCCTTTAATACTACCTCCCATCCAAAACTGTTGGGCAACCAATGAACTTGAACCCCAGCTCAAAGAATATATCATAATAAACATAACCAAAAAAGGTGATCTTACTGAATGCAGGAATTGGAGAGCCATCACCATTCTCAGTGCAGTAAACAAGATTAGCAGATATATTAAAAAGCAGGATCTGGCATAATCCGAAGGGATTATGCCATATCTCCGGTGTAAGCAAACCGGTTTTAGTCCTCATAAATCATACATTGATCATATAAATAGCTTGCGAATGATCACGGAACAGTCCACCGAATGGCAGTCACCTCTATACATGGGTTTTATCGCAGTTCCTGAAGATGACTTCAGCACGGAGCATTTACTACTCATTTAGAAAACTTCAAGACTGGATATGTTTAACTAGCTTCAGAAGACTTTGGAACAAAATTTTGCAGTTATTACATAAAACTTTAAAAGTAGGTAGTCGTAGATCACAATTGAACTTTTTGAGCTCTTACAGAATACCTGATCGTGAAGACTACTTCAGAATGAAACACTTTCAACTCTTACAGAATACTTCAATCTCAAATCTTACCGATGACTTCAGAAGGGAATATGTTTATGACTCTCTGAAGTCATCAAAACTAGATACTAAGGAATACTTCAGTATCCGAATGTAGATCATACAGAAGTCTTCTAAACTAAACAATTCGATAATAATATTTTCTACAATATACATTAGAAGATAGTATGTTCAGTCCTATAGGAACTCTCAGAGTCTAACCAGTGAGACTCATACAAATATCCTGAAACTATCATTGATCAGGAATAATACTCCAAGACTTCGAAAAAGCGTTCGATAATCCGAAAAACGAAGCGATATGGACTGCTTTTACTTGTAAAGGAGTTCCACCTAAACTTATATTGCTGATCCAGTTGTTGTACAGAGATATCAAATGCAGAGTCGTTCACGACAACGCTATAAGCAACTGCTTTATGTCTTAACTGGAGTCAGACAAGGGAGTGTACTATAGCCCTTGTTGTTCAACGTCGTACTCGACGTAATAGTACGAAATGCAACAGAAGCCAACCGAGGTATTAGATGGGGGCTTAACGAACGTCTTGAATGCCTCGAATACGCTGACGATATAGGTTTTCTACTCGTATCGCATAGCTACAGAGGCATGGCATCAAAACTCAGATCTCTGTAAACCACAGCAGCAAAAGCTGACCTGAAAATCAACACCACCAAGAGCAACGTTATGCGCTGCAACTCCGTAAATAGCAGCAGGTTCAAAATAGGCACTATCGATTTGACTTACGTAACATCCTTTTGTTACCTCGGTAGCATAGTAACGAACACTGGTGGATCTAGCAATGACGTAGCATACCGAATATCAAAGGCCAACCAATATTTCGGTTCAAAATAGGCCCCAGTGATTTGTCTGATATAACATCCCTTTGTTACCTCAGTAGCATCGTTGCGAACGCTGGTGGATCTGGCAATGACGTAGCATACCGAATATCAAAGACCCACCAATCTTTCGGTATGTTAAGATCAATATGGAAGTCAACGGTTATTTCCAACAACACCAAAATAAATCTTTTCGATTCCTGTGTCAAATCGGTACTCTTGTATGCCTGCGAGGCATGGAACGTTTTATTGCGATATATACACGGAATGCAGGTGTTTGTTAGTCGCTGTCTGCGACGAATACTTAGGATATTCTGGCCTACATATACGAGTATATATACGAAACAGTACTGACAGGTTGGACTAAGACCTTTCAAGTGAAAGTATTGTATTAGATATCGGTGACCAATTTTTTCCATGTTTACAAATTCACTGAGATCGTTACTTCTTTGTGCTTAAAAAAACTAAACCACTTGGTCCTTGAAACTTAAAACATATGTTTTGGAAGATTGCCACTTTTCACGAAAGTGATTTTTTTTCTTCAAAATAATACCGCCATCTATATGTCAGGTCGGCTAACTTTGTGACCGCCCTCGTAACATGAAACTCTGCACCATACTTAAAGTTATTTAATACGATTCCATGAATGAATTTACGAAACTATTTTAGCATGAATCTCTAAGAATATTTGGTAAAACATAAATCAAATATTTTAGTTATAGCTCCAGTGGTATGTCGCCGAAGATGAAACCTTATCTATAACTAGAAACGAGTACCTTTTCATAGCAAATCAAAACTTGCTCCTAGAAGGACTTCGTAAGATGTTAATACTAAATCGTACACAAGATTTCAGAAAATATAATTCAGTAGTCATAAGAAGCCAATCGTTGATCCGATAGAAGACGTTGTAAGATAACTAAAATAGATTTTTAAAACGGCAATCCTGGTTTCGTAAATCCTGCAGAAGACTGGATTGTAGCTCTTACAGAATCCTTCCACAATCTTGAATCCTACAGAATTATTTCGAAATAATACTTCTAGAATTGTGTAGGATTCATACACCAAATTGTTTGGCTGCTTATACAACAAGCGATGGAACCACATCCGCCCTAGCTGCCGAAATTAGCGTCAATAGTTACCCCCCATTAATTCCCATTCACGCAAAACATCCCCTCCCTTGATGTTCACAACCACTGTGCTATGTTAGTATGAATATTGTAAACAGAGGGTATACAATATGCAGACATCTTGCATGAATGTGCTAAGCTGCATAAGTATGATTTGGCTGCTGCACCTTAATGATCTTGTTACTTAGCAGCCGCTGCCGAGAAGGCAATTCTTGTTGTTTTGTTGTCGCTGCTTCCCAGCGAATGAAGCTCCCTCCCCTGCCGACGCTTTTTTTGCAAACTATGCTAACGAGCAGTAAACTTTTAACTACTGTACAAGCGATGGGCCATCCACCAGAAGAGAAGAAGCCGACGAGATCTCTAAAGACTTCCAATCTTTCTTGTACTCGTACCTCCATCCACCTCAACAACTTACCACGACAGCGTGAGTTTCTGTTATTAACACTTCACCGAAAAAACAACCAAGTTAGCAATTCCAATCGACAAGAAGGAAAAAAAGTTCCACCATTCAAATTCATGTTACTCCTTCCACCAACCGTCGTCGACATATCTGCCCCTTCCTCGCCAGAACCGCAAACCTTTTTCGGTGAGACTCCTAAAAACCAAAGTTTCACTTAGTTTTGTGAGGCCACCACCTCCGAGGTTTTGCCGTTGAGTTCTGGTGTTGGTCTGAACAAATTGAAGTAGGGCAATTTCGTCTCTTTTTTTGCGGTGTGAAGCCGTTTGGTTTATGGTGGGCGTTTTTATTTGTCTGCCTTCTTTTTGACCTTTTCCATTGATCACCACTGTTGCATGGATCCATTGAAGCTTTTCCTTGTTTTTCTTTCTCTGACTCTGGTTTGTTTGTTGTTCAAACGAATTTCCTCAAAAACACATTTTCCATTTAACCACTTTTTTTTGCTGATATTGATTGTTAGTTTGCGTGTCAAGTCATTATAGATTAAAATTAATTTCATAAAATCCAATCTGTGCCACCACAACTATCTGGGTTGAGGGGAAATTGATTTTTCTACTTCAACGTTTTGGCAATAAAATTTAACGGTTAAACTGAAATTTGATTTCCTCGATTTTGCAGGTAATAAATAACGGTTAATGTTGATGTAACATTTATTGCAAAAGCTGAAATTTGATGAGGCAACATTGTAGGGTTTAAATGTTGCTGCAACATGTATACAAAATGTGGTATTATAATTGGTTTACAAAATGTATCAATAAACCGTTATTCCAACTGAAGTTTCCGACTTAGTAGAATCCTGCCATCCATAAAAACTCGAATGAAAAATGTAACTGAAGACATCAAATAATCAATAGTATTACAGCGCTTACAAAAGACTTTATAACAGAACATCTATGGCTCCAAAAGATTATTATATATCTTACAAGCCGAGTTATCCATACACCTCTTCTAAGGCGGCAGCATTACCTGGCACTTCGATTTCCTATGGAAGCATAACCGTCCTTCAAAAAACAAGTTTAATGATCGGCGGGTGGCTCTCAGAATCCTTGAGAAGTTGAGAAAGCCGATCCTGCATCTCTGACCAACAAGCAGAGAGAATCCCTGAAGTGGGCACGGAGTATTTCTGAAAAATAGGATACCGCATCAACTTCCATACGGCAGCAGCCAATTAAAAGGCTGCGCTCTCCAGATGAACCGCCGGCATCCAAAAGAACCAAAGGGTTTAGTGGTAACGCTGCTCCTCGGTTCAGTGGTAACGCGGCGGTCATCAACAGGGAAGAGGAGGCCGGCAACATGCCCAAGAGCAGGAGTGAGATAGAGTGCGCATTGTTCTCTGTTTTCTTCAATGTTCTTGAGGAGATGCCGGGTCCGGCTCCCGATTGTGTCGAAGCAGTCTGGTATCTGGGCCGCATAAAACTAATACGATTTGGTAATATGCGCTCTGTTGAGTGCTATCGCTGCGCTTTGAAGAATGTTGTCAACAAGGAGGACATCCAGTCACGGCCCAGGGCACATTCATGGATTCCGGCTATACCAGCCGATGTGGAATCCATGACTAAGATGCTGGAGGTTTGCAATTTCGAGCTTCCAACTGGCAACTGGAAGGTCGGTCGATTGGATGAGGCGAATGGCATCGGAGG
Source organism: Eudasyphora cyanicolor (assembly GCA_963930755.1). Taxonomy (NCBI): domain Eukaryota; kingdom Metazoa; phylum Arthropoda; class Insecta; order Diptera; family Muscidae; genus Eudasyphora; species Eudasyphora cyanicolor. The sequence continues at coordinate 9,045,537 of OZ005737.1, forward strand.
CACGCAGTATTTATACTGAATGCCGAGTCTCTACCCCTCCTCGTCAAGTCCAAAGGCATGGTTTCATATGGATTCAGCAAAATCCGACTTAAGATGTACAAAATAACATTATCTAGATAACACTGGTGTAGTATCTAATGAAGAAACTCCCTCTTCGCGTTTCGCCCTTTACCAATTTGTCTGCATGTGTCGAGAAGCCCTTCATCACGGGTTCGAAAGAATCCTGTGGGGATGAATCCGGTGAGGATGAACTTCTAGCGGACCCAGACGGTGGTGGCGAAATCTGACAATGGTCCGGTTCTTACAGATAAACCTCCACCACTCTAAGCATCAGCTGCCTTAAAAGTCCTCCCGATGCAAGGAGGGGCTGACCAGGAACCATGGTTGAATGGAGATATGGTTTGTGGGCTCAGGACGCCAGAGTTGGAAGACGTAGAGCCTGTATACTTGCCTAGATCGACCTTAATATATAACTTGTTCCTTCTTTTAGTAGTGAAGTCATAGTATCAGCCATCCTTGAGTTAGAAACTCTCATGTTTGGTTGGGCTCCGTTTATATGGCACATAACACTGAGACGCCACCCTGACAGAGTTGTTGCCTATGCAGATGCGACATCAGAGACATCTTAAAGCAGGCCCTTCATACAACCGCAAGATGGGCTACCGGTAATGGTATTGGTGTTAACCCGACCGAGACGGAACTAGTTCTTTTCACCAGGAGAAATAAGGTGCCACAAGTTACACCTGTTTCCTTGGGTGGTATTGAAATTCCCTTCTCTGAAAGTGCAAAATACTTAGAGATTTTACTAGAAAGGAAGTTGCACTTCAAGCCCAACATTTTGGAAAGAGCAAATAAGGCTGTGATAGCGCTATATACCTGTAACAGGGCAATAGGAAAACGTTGGGGCTGAACCCGCATATACATAGTTTATTGGTTGTATATGGCAGTAGTCAGACCGATAATGTTGTACGGCATTGTCGTCTGGTGGACAGCTCTGCAGAAATCCACCTTCTGTACGATACTAAACAAGGTTCAGCGAATAGCTGCTAGATGTATAACTGGTGCACTGAGAACGACTCCAAATGCGGCACTAAATGTTATACTACATTTAACGCCGCGTTACGAGCAATATGCCGCATGTACTTCGATTAGACTCAGGGAACTGCCACTGTGGTCAGGAAATGGCTACGGACACAGAGTCATTATACACAGAATGCCAGACCTTCCGGACACTGTTGATTACACTATGACTGTACCACACGTTACCTAGAAGTATCTCTCTCTAATACCTGATAGATCAGAATGGAATGGTCGTATCCCAGGACAGAGGGGATTTATTTACTTCTATACGGACGGTTCCAAACTCGATAACCTAGTGGGCTTTGGTGTCTTTTCTGAGGAACTTCAGCTAGCACTTGCAAAAAGACTGCCAGATCACTGTAGTGTTTACCAGGCAGAAATCTTAAATATTAAAGAGGTAGCGGAATGGTTGAAAATTGTTGTGCTGACCAAAGTTGGTATAAATATATTTTCTATGATAATTATGCTACCAAGTCCCTGGAAACTATATTCCTGAATTCAAAAACTGCCCTCGACTAATGCAGATCTTTAAACGAGATGGCTGAACAGTTCAATATTCACCTCCAATGGGTGCCGGACCACAGAGATATACCAGGGAACTGCAAGGCTGATGAACTTGCAAGACTAGGAACTACCTTACACGCTCCAGGGGACCTGGAACATGTGGCATGTCTCTAGCAACCTGCAAGCTCCTCTTGAGGTATAGTGCACTTACGGCAACACATGACAAATGGGCACTAGTCAGGAACTGCATACATTCCCGGCTGATGTGGCCCAGTTTAGACTCAAAACGTACCAAAGCACTACTGTCGATGACGATGCCTGATCACTGTAGTGTTTACCAGGCAGAAATCTCAGATATTAAGGGGATAGCGGAATGACTGAAAATTATTGTGCTGACCAAAGTTGGTATAAATATTTTCTATGATAACTGTATTCCTGAATTCAAAAACTGCCCTCGACTAATGCAGATCTTTAAACGAGATGGCTGAACAGTTCAATATTCACCAGCTATGGGTGCCGGGCCACAGAGATATACCAGGGAACTGCAAGGCTGATGAACTTGCAAGACTAGGAACTACCTTACACGCTCTAGGGGACCTGGAACATGTGGGCATGCTTCTAGCAACCTGCAAGCTCCTCTTGAGGTATAGTTCACTTACGGCAACACATGACAGATGGGCACTAGTCAGGAACTGCATACATTCAAGGCTGATGTGGCCCAGTTTAGACTCAAAACGTACCAAAGCACTGCTGTCGATGACGAGAACGGACGTCTCGCGTATCGTGTCTGTCATGACAGCTCACTGTCTTATTGGACGGCACGCAGAGAGATCTTGCATTATGACTTTTGCAGAAGCTGTGGAGACGAAGAGAAGGAGGAATCAATAGAACACCTTCTTTGTATGTGCCCCGCTCTCTCCTGAAGGCAACCATGGGTTCTTATTGCTTTGGGTTCTTTTTAGCTTTTTAAAACAATCAAATTGGTTCAACGAGAGGGGCTACGGATAACTAATATTTTCTCTTGCGTTCCTGTTGTAATACAATGGACTGGATATTCTAAGTGAGTCTGTTTTACAGGCTGCCACTCTTAACCTAACCTAACCTACATAAGACTTGGGACATTTACAGTCCTTATGGAAGGTTATAGGAAGATAAGCTATAAGTACAGAAAACTTCCAACTCAGTCGTAGGTAATAAATATCCTTAAAGAAGGCTTTTAAGAAGAATAATAGTTTATTTTACAGAAAATTACATTAGACTTTATAAAAACAATACAGGACCTTACATAGGGGTTTATAAGAAATCAATTGCGGGGTATTTTAAGACATTAATCTCAGATCTTATAAAAATACTTAAAAACTTGGTATTTGTAGCTCTTGCAGAAGACCTTATGGATCCGTAATCGTAAAAAGTGGATATATTTTGATTGTTTCATTATTAATACCATGAATATTATTAAACCATAATAGCTCTTACATAAGATTTTGTTCATCCCCAATCGTGACAAATATATATTATTAAATTATTATTATCATGATAGTTTAAAATATCTTCAGTTTGTATAGTATATCTTATAGTTGTTGATGCAACATTCGTTTAGCAACTAGTCAGCAACATTCGTTTAGCAACATACTTTATTCTTTGTTTTTTTTTCCATTAAACAATGACATCTCATGAATATTTTCATAACTTAAATTTTAGAATTTCATTAATATTGTCATTGATATTTATCCATTTAATAATAAACAACAATCAAAATCCAACACCATTAAACTGCCAATTGTCAAATGTCAATCTCATCGATTCTGAAGCAGAAAAAATAACATTGATATGGAATAATTTTGCACAAATTCTTATGACTAACGTCGGATAAGTGGTAACCTCATTTCAAATGTAATTTGTTGGTCACATACCCAGAGCGCGTATCGAGGCAAATATTTCTTCATTAGCAACAAAGACAGACAGACGGGTGGACGGACGGACAGAGCTTGGACATACAGATAGATAGGCGGACCACTGGTGTTGTAAACGAAATAAAAATTATCCAACCCATATTAATTTTATTTAATTAAAGCACTCGGCACACTTGCGTTTACATTCACTTCAAAATCAGCTGAAGGAAGGACAGACGGACGGACGGACAGACGGATGGTGAAGTTTGGTGCTGCATTCAGATGCAGATACAGATATAGAAAAAATATCACCAGCAACTGAAAGAGCGGCAGCAAAAGCACCACCGAGACCACCACCAACAACAAAATGTCATTAATATACATAAAGTGGTTTTGTTGCATAATCTAAATAATGCATGAGATATTTATACTCGTACGTTGGGGTATGACAACGACGACAGACGTACAGATGGGCGGACGGACGGACGGACACCGATACCACAATGTGACTTGGCACAAAAATGACCACGACAATCGGGTGTCCACAACAAAGTCCAACAGAGACTGCTTGGTGCCTTTGACCACAAACACCACATTTCGGCCAGGCAAACTGGGGACAGAGATATACATAAGTAGTCTGTTTGTCTGTCTGCCGCTCTTGGTGGGAGCTCGGCTACAACAGCATTTCGAGAATTTTTTAATTAAATTTTATGCGTGATTTTTTCCCAAGAAAAACACTGATACTGATTAAATTGTGATTCGGGGTCGTTCTACACGTAGACACAGTAGTATTGATTGCATGTTGCCAAACATTTGTTGCTCAACAACAGGCCGGAGGAGTTGGTGCTGATGGGTGATGTTGAATGCGGCTGTGGTCTCTCTCTCTCTCCCCCCATCCATCCATCTGCCTAGATGATTAATTGTTTAGCAAATATTTATTAAAAGCCTAATTTAATATTTTGTTTTGTGTGTGTTTTGTTTTTTGGTAAACCGCTTATCTTTGTTTTGGGGGCCATTAAAAGCTAGCTCCCTCTTCCCCTTGAAATTAAATATCTAATTTTGACATACCGCTGTTAAATTGTTCGTTGATGAGCGAGCGCATGCGTGCGTGCGCACATACGTTTTCATTGGCTTTTGCTGCATATGCAATTGCTGCTGATTTTATTTTCTTTGTTAGTGTAGACATGGTTCTCTGTGGCTGTGGCTGTGACTGCTGTAACAAATGATGTCCGAGGTTAAAAGCCATTATTTTGACCCCAATTGCCGTTTAATGTTTATGACTGCTTTTGCGCTGGCCACATTAAGTCATAAACACAAAGTACCAAGCGCCACACTGATTGTTTGTTGCGGCCGCAGCTTCCCTGACTGGAACCTGGGTCTATCGTCGTCTGAAGACTGGACGCACACTGTGGAGAATCTCTGCACATAATTAACATTTGAAAATTAATGTATGCAAATGAAATTTAATGATTATTAATTTATTGTGTATAAAACAGCAAGAAACATTATAGTTTCCAAAATTATAGTAAATGTCGTGAGAAGAAGAAAAACTCAGAAGGCAAAAAAGTCGCTGTTTCCAGCTCATTAGGCTCATCAGGATTATTATATTACATACATACGTTTTAATATGGAAATATCTGTTTAAGTAATAATAAGAAGGAAAATATCAGTTGAGATAAAGGGTGTCCCAAGAAGAACGCAATTTTTAAATCTCGCAACATTCGAAGTGTCATTGTTTGACATTTGAATAATTGTTATTGTTTGTTAGTAGAAGGTACGAGGTTAGTAAAAATGGAGAAGGACAGCGAAGGGAGTTCGTTAATTGGGTATTAGAGAGACAACATGAAAATGCTGATTTTGCCGATAAAATCATCTTCAGTGACGAGGCCCATTTTCATCTTGATGGCTTCGTCAATAGGCAGAATTGTCGCATTTGGGGTGCGGAAAATCCTCGAGTGATTCACGAGAAGCAAATGCATCCTCAACGTGTGGTGTGGTTTTTGGGCTGGAGGAATCATTGGACCTTTGAGGCAGGTCAAGCGCAAACAGTCAATGGTGTTCGGTATCGTGAAATGATAACCAGTTTTTTCTTGCCTAGAATTGAAGAAATGAATGTGGAGGGCATGCGGTTCCAACAAGACGGCGCCACATGTCATACAGCCAGAGAAACAATTCAATTGCTGCATCAGTAATTAAAAAATTACGCTCTTCTTGGGACACCCTTTATATGTATAGTATGATATATGTTTTTTGTGCAGGACATAACAGCACTTGTGGATAGATTAGGTTCATTCTTAGTCAGACTACACTGAAATTTTTTTATTATAACAAAGAAGAAGTTCTTTGTGCTAAGAAATGTTTCTGCCAAAATCTGAAAATCGTTTATTCAAAGATATTTTTGAATATTTGTTTTTAGAAAAAACTCTTTAAGTAGTATCTTTTGAGACAGGCAATTTAAATCTGAAGTATTTTTATCCCCTCACCTTGGAAAGGAGGGTATACATTAGGGCGGGTCGATTTAAAAATCGCCCATTGCTCAGTGAAAATCATATTCTAGGGATCAAAATAAGAAACTTTGCCGATGGAACCATACCTCTAAAACGAATTCTGATGTCCCGGAAAAAATCCCACTTTGACCCATTTAGAGTGCTCCAATCGAGTCCAAATGTATGACCGACCCCAACTCAGTGAAGTGCTCAGTAAAATCGTATTCTAGGGATCAAAATAAGAAACTTTGCCGAAGGAACCATACCTCTAAAACGAATTCTGATGTCCCGGAAAAGTCCCACTTTGACCCATTTAGAGTGCTACAATCGAGCCCAAATGTATGGAACCCCCAGGGGGTTCCAGGGTGTGTGCCACTGGCATGGGTGGATCGGGCCTCCAAAGTTAGTGGGGGTCGGTCATACATTTGGACTCGATTGGAGCACTCTAAATGGGTCAAAGTGGGATTTTTCAAAATTTGCCCCTACCCAAAAGTTCGACCCAAATTCCGGGACATCAGAATTCGTTTTAGAGGTATGGTTCCTTCTGCAAAGTTTCTTATTTTGATCCCTAGAATACGATTTTCACTTAGCAATGGCGACTTTTTTTGCCTCCCCACAAATCGACCCGGCCTAGTATACATATATCATTGGCTACGAGCCAAAAGTGTAACACATCGAAGGAGTGACATAAGACCCTAAGTATGATCGGCGGTAATCCGTTTTGGGTCATTTTAAGTCGTTTGAGCAATGTCCGTCCGTACACTCTACACATATAATATTTGGTACACACAAAATTTATGTATGTGGGAAGATTTTGTTCTAAGCAAATCTTAGTTTACAACCCAATATTACTATATTTGGGGCTATTATTTCGGAAATAAATATTTTTTTGCATTTATGTATTCAGAAAATACCTAAATTGTGTTAAATTTTTCAATAATTCGAAGTTAGTTTTTTCAGAAATTTTTAATGTTCGTAAAAATAATAAAAAAAATGGATAAAAACAAAATAACTTGGAGGATTGACAACTAATGATGGCTTAAAATACTCAGAAATTTGAAATGATTGATTTAAAACATAAGTTAATGCTGCATGCGGTATAATAACAGGGAGATACAATTCGAAACTAAAGAAAAATTAAAACTGAAATTCGAAAAACTCAGCAAATGTTTTGGAAATTTTTTTAAAATAAAATATTTTTGGAGAAATTCCTAAACGACAATTTTATTTGCATTTAAACACATATTTTATATGAGAAATTTTTACAATATATTAATATATGCATTCGAAATATATTGTATTGATCTTCAAATAAAATTAATTTGCTCAGAAATATATAATATTTAAAAAATTATGTTCCAAATATATTTTCTTTCGATTCAAACATATTAAAAAAGGCGATTTTGTCCAGTGTACGCACTTATTAAAATGTTCGTCTTTAAATTAAAGAACAAATCATTATTTTTGTGACAAGCTTCATTATTTTAAGTAATATTTCAATATTTTTAAGGATTGTCTACATTAAAACAACGATGTAGACAGGTTTTAAAGCCAGTATGCAAAATTCGAGTAATAAATTTAAGGCTGTGGTGATTTAAACAAAAGTCGGCACTGTAAGTTAATTTTACTACAGTTGCCATTCATTCATGTTAATGAATATCTCTTATATTGGCTCTATATATTTATTTATATGAATTACAATACAAAGTAAATTAATATTCTAATTGTACGGTCCAAGGGAAAGCCGGGTTACAAAGACCATGTGGCTAGAGTAGCGTCAGACCAGAGCCTCTGGTGGGAATCGAACCCACGACCCCCAAACTCATAAGCGAGCACGCTACCAACTCACCTACTGGGAAGCTCGATATTTATTTATATTTTCCTTTTTACTCCTCTTGGGAGTATATGGCCATGAGAGCTAATTAAACTCCTGCTCTCTCTAGAGTTAATTAAACTCTCTTTCTCTGAGCATTAGAGTTTTTTGTTAACATTCGAGTTTATAAAGATTAAATATCGGAGTATTTTGTTTCAGAAAATAGAGATTCTGGCTGGTCGGGCAGGTATAATAGCATATATAGGCTTAAAGAGGACACTTTCACCTTTCTTCTTGTACCAAAATCTTCTTAAAGTCTCTCCGAAGACAATGTTTGTAGTTAACTTAATGCCACGAAACGTACTTGATTTGAGAATGTATATCATAGAATCAAATACAGTACGTAATAAAAATAACTACGTTTGGCCTTACAATAAGCATATGTTGGCGTAAATTTTAGTATGACTCGATCTTATTTGTAAGACTATTTCTTCAAATTAAGTACGTCTGCGAATTTAAAATTAAAATAGCTGGCCTTAAAATAAACATGTCCTGCTAATTAATTTAAGGCATACACGAACCTTGGCTTATATGCCAAAATGAAACAAATCATAGTACCAATTCAGACCAAAAAGAGATTGTATTTCTTTATTTCACTCAATTCAAATCGATAATAATTCTTTTAAGTTTTCAATAATTGTATATAAATGAATTAATTCAACAGCAACATGTTGCTTAGAAATGTTTCTAGATTGATTTGTGCTTAAATTACTGAAATTTTTGCAAATAAGTTCTTTAATAGTATAATCTCAATCGGTTTGCTGTTGCATCACACATGCAACATGTACAAACTTCAATTTTTTTTTTCTTTCTTTCATTGCAACTTCATCAGACATTTTTCTCGATTTTCACTCTTTGTTGTGAATGTGAAGCACAAATATTTCATCTTCTACAGTCATATATCATTTCAGTGTGAAGGAGAACAAGTTCCTTTTTTTATTTTATTGCCAATGCTTCTGCTTCAACTCCTTTCTCCTCTCTTGCCAATAAAGTAGACAAAGAAACAAAAAACATAGCTATGAAATAACACTAAAAAACAATGAGCCAAACAAATATGATGTTGCGCAGCCGCAGTTCAAGCGTCTGCGGTCTGCAGACTCCAATCGATCGGTCCGTTGGTCTGGCCGTCGATCGCATGAACGCTTAAACCGAAAATGAATGTCAAACATAACCATAACTTTCTTATGTCTCTCTAGAGCTCAGCTCGTGATGAGCTACAGAAAAAATGAAATGAAAATAAAAATGTAAACTCTCAATTTATGGCCACATTCAGTTGATGGTTATGGCCCACTACTGAGCCATTGGAGCGATATCTGCTGCGCATCTTTGTCAAGATTTGTTAGAATGTGCATACACATTTCGTTTTTCGCGCTTCGATAATTTCCAAGACAATAATAGTTAAAATTATTTCTTTGGGAAAAAGTTTCCCAAATCTTGGGGGAAAAATCTCCAATTTCGTTTTGTAAAAAAAGCTAAAATATATTTTGTGATTAGTTTCAGTTTTATTGCATTTCGTTTTCTTTCGTTCAGCTCGAACAAAAAAATGCTTCGCGGTTGAGATTAGATTTCCGTCTTTATTTCCAATTAATTTTACTTTAATTTCATTTCGAGTAGAGCTCTTTGAATGTTAAAGTCCTATTGCAAAGTTCGCACACTCTGTAGACACTCTCAAAAAAACGAAATGTTGACCCAATTTTTGTTTGTTTGTTTTTTTCGCGGTTCAGAATTGTTTTTTGTAGCTTTGAAGAAAAAAAATTGCGCTGCACAAACGCTGGCAAACTGCAATTGTCAATAAATTCTGGAATTTGAACATTAGACATTTATAGCGTTTTGCTTGACTTCGAAAGTCAACCATTTTCTTTTTGTCCGAATATTTGTTATTCTGCCATAAAAAGTCAAAGATCATAGGAGAGTGGTCTGATAAGCGGTGTATAATTTATTGAAAAAAGGGAAAATTGATTCTGGAAAAGGACTAAAGAACTGAGGCAATAAGAGCTATTTTAGAAGAACACGTTTATTGATTCCATGCATGTCTTTGATCTTATTTATTATAATTCTCGAGGTGATAGCGAGTGATAAACTAATACTATGTGTGGAATTTCAGAAGATTCGAATAAGTAGTATAGAAGTTATTAAAGGATCACCATTTAACCACATTTAAACCCATTGTGGGGGCGGGGTACTAGAATGAGTGGACCAGTATGGCCCATCTTCGATCTTAGCCAGAGATAGAAATAAATATTACCACATACCACATTTGAAGTCATCGGTTACTCCTTTCGAGAGAGACGGACGGACGGACATTGCTCATTCGACTTAAAATGACCCAAAACTGATATCCGCCTAAAATACTTAGGGTCTTAGGTCACTCCTTCGATGTGTTACATTTTTGGTCCGTAGTAAATGATATATACCCTCGTATCACTAAAGTGAGGGTATAATAATTGGCCTCTTTTTACACTCAAAGTGCATGCATTTTGAAATAATTTCAGGAAAATTATTGCTCCCTAGTAAAAGTAAATTTTTTAATGGAAATATTCTTCATTTGCATATACATACAACTAGAATAAAAAATGTTTCAAACACGATGTGCTCAGTTAATAAAATATGACTTATTTGCTTAGAATATCCCTCTTAGATACTCCCATCATGTCACATATCGATTTACAAAATATGTATATGACAAAAAAAAACATTCTGAAATCTCATCCAATAACACATCTGCCCTAAAGTCCTAAAACTGAAATTTGTTGAATATTTTAAAGAATTTTCGATAACATAATTATAGTACAATTCAGTTTTATGAAGCCAAAACTAATAAATTATTTTAGAAGCTATCGCTGCTATATGCCTAGATAATACTAAACATTGTCTGTTTTTTTATTCTTTTTTTATTTTAAAGATATCCTATGTACGATGAAGTTCATGATCGCGCCGGAAAACTATGAAAGGTAAGTCAAACCAACCGAATCATAATCATGTCTCATTATTAAGGTTTACATGTAATCAAAGGTAGATAGAAACTGTAGGCTGTTGCCAAATACACAGAAAAAAATTGTGTGCTACGATTGAAGCTTTTTTTCTTCGATTTTGAATTAAAGACAATAAAAATGTAAAATAAGTACATTACACATATTTAAGCATAAATAAGTCAATATTGACTGGTCGCTAAGATGGAAAAAAATCATCAGTGCACAATGAGAGAGGCGTGAGAGAGAGAAAGAAATCAGAGTCTTGGCTCAGCTCAGCTGACCCTCCCAGGGTTGATTTTTTGGCCACCGCTAGTGTAAAGAGTACAGAGGTGTATTTGCTAAGGTTGACCATACAAAAATGTGTGCGTTTTTAGACCGGAAGTTGTGAAATTATTGATCCGGCAATAACTTTATTTGCCAATTATAAATTGCTAACGTCACTAACGTAAGGCCAGGCGAACGAACCAACCTTCGAGAAACCAAATCCCTGACGAAAATGAGTGACTGGTTTTTGTTCGCAGAGACTTTGGTTAGAAATACAGAAACAGGCAGTTAAATTTTCTCAAAAGATGCAATTTTTCAATTTATTTTGTTATATATCTTTGAAACCAGTGATGGGATGTAAAAGTGATGTTAGAAAAAATTAAAGCTACTTAATTTGGAATTAAAGCTTTCGTGAACCATTAGGAAAAAAAGGTTCTCCAAAAAAGGCTCTCTTTTGATAGATAAACAAGTCTCATGGCACCAAGTCTCTCACACCTGTTAAGAGAATTTGCCTAAGCTTTCGTTTGGGCCAAAAAAAATAAAAAAATGCGTTTTTGACAAAAATATCAAAACAAGATTCATTTTGGCCAAAAAAAATTAATAAAACTTTTTTTTTAGATTTTTTTTATTCTTTTAAATGACTAAAGAAAACTGTCGAAAACAATTTGGGCAAAATTTTCTAAATACAGACAGTCCTCCGACTCAGACAGTCCTTAACCGATCTCATTGAAATTTTGTGTCACAAATACTATCCAATATGACTAAACTTGGTGCATTTTACAAACCGATCAGAAGACAATACTTTTAAAATTCACTCACTTGAAATGAAATACCCCACATGTATATCTTTTTGTTCGTTTGGGTGTCTGACACCACACTGAAAAAATTGGCCTTAAACTAAAAATACTGTTGCCCTTAAACTAAAGATTTAATCTGCAGTTGTTTGAAGAACAAAATTCATTAAATTTAAGATAATTTAATTGATTTTAATGAAATTTTCATTCGTTTAAAGGCAATTGTACTTATTTTTATGATCAATAGTCCCTAATACTTATTATGTACATGTTGACTTTAGTGTTACATTCTAAAATGCCTTTAAGTCAATGAAAAATGCATTGATTGATTGGCATATGTTAGCAATTTCAGGATAAATGTCAGTAGTTTTGATGATTTTGGGCATAAAATTATACACATTTTCATGTCATATTTTTAAAGACAACATGTCCTTAATTTTAGGCTTTTAATTGTTCATCATAGGTGCGGGCTTTGATTTAAAGATAAGTTGTCGTTTGAATGATGCTATTTTTGTTGAGCTCGCTTTGCGAGAGAACAATTGAGAGTATCGTTAACCGTACAAATGAGAGTACTGAAATAAATATAGTCTTATGGCGAATTCTTTTCTGCAAAAAAGTGCACCATTTTCATTGCCCTTTTTCCGAAAACGGCACTTTTGTGATACTTTTTTGAAATTTGGTAATTAAGTTACTCGAATTTAAAAAAATTTAAATTTAAAATTTATATATTATAGTGCAGTTTTCTGAAAAAGGGCAATGTAAGTGTTGCACTTTTTTGCAGAAAAGAATTCGCCATTAGGCATTGGGAAATGACAAGAAAAAGGGCGTCAAAAAACTTCTTTTGGGTATTGGTGAAATACAATTCCAATTTAAATATAAAATATTTATCGAAATGAATGTGATTATTTAATGTTGAATCGACACTTGATGATAAATACAAAATGTACTTGACCTAATTGCAAGGACGTTTCCTGTCTATAATTGAAGTACAAGATGTAATTGATTTAATGTCGTTACATGTCTTAAACTGAAATATAAGATGTACTTAATTTAATGATCATTGTCTTTGGCGCCAAATTAAAGCAAAAAAATAAAAGTTTGGATTATTTCATAGATTTTCGGTATGCTTTTTGTCACTGCTCACAATCACATATTGTTAGTAGCATTTTTTCTTAATACTAGATGTATGAGTTGAAATTCATGTATAAATTTGTCTAAAAACCGATGCCGATGAGTTCTTTACTATATTTTCAGTGTAGGGAAATCATAGTTATTTTAAGCCCTCAAGGCTTTCCTGGTGGTCGATTTTTTTCTCTTGAAGTTTGTTGATTTTTTCTCTCCTCCTCTCTCTCTCTGGATTCCTGGTCCGCTTAGGCCAACATAGACATTTAAATACCTACACCAGCACCACCAGCACAAGCTCTCTAAGCATTTATTCCTTGAACTTTTTGTTTTCTTGGTCAGTCAGTTGGGGCTGTTGGCAAACAGCTGCAATAGCCAATAATCATCATTAAAACAACAACCAACAATCGATGGGACGGACTTCTTGGCGGCTACAGAACCTCATCTCATTGCCTGCTTGTCTATTGGCGCTATTTGCCGGTGATAGTAGAAGATATGATGGCTGTGCTATGATCGTTTCGAGATTGGGCCAAAAGGAAATACAGGCCAATACTCAAAAAATAAACACTGCAACTTGGTACCTATGGAGGATTTTTCCTCAACTGAAACTAAAGGTAAAGTAAATGTTTGTTTATTTCTGTGTTGTTTTTTTGTTCGCTTTGCGTGGATGTTGTTGCCCCAATGTTATTGGTTTTTTTTTCTTCCAAAAGCCAACATCAACAAATTATAGATTGAAGTTTTGTTGTACCAGAGGGGAAGTTTTATAAGACAACAGATCGCCATCAACATCAGCAAAGCAATCGACGATCGACAATCGGCAATCAACATCAGTCTCAGCCCCAGCCTCTGCATGATGATTTCCCTGATATACTTGTAGCATCGAAAGTCAAATTAATGTTGCCGGTCTAGATCTGCAGCTACTTTGCTTACTATTCTACAAATCAATCAATGTTGTGTGCTAAGACACACATCAGCACGGAAGAAGCAGAAGATTGTTCTTGAGTTTTTTTCTTTCTTCATCTGTTACCAAGTTTAGCAACCATTTTTGCCTTTTCTCGGGCAACGACGATCTTAATTTGTTTGTCATGTCAGAAATTATAAATTTGCATGTTTCCGTCTAGTTAGCAGAGTCTATGTTAGACTCAACAACAGCCGCCACTTAAGAATTTTGCATATCGTTTTTTTTGTCCTCTGTTCATTACCCGTCAAACTGTCTGCCAAAGTAATTGCTTACATGTGAACACACTACTTATCGTTTATAGCATTTAACTACTGGTTAAAATGGCGCTTAAATTAATCATATACGGAGAGTTTTTTTTTTTGGTTTTTTTGAAGGTAATCTAGTCGTGGTGCTGCTCAGTCATTCATGTTCAAATAATATCAGGTTATCAACTTTTATGTTCTGATAAAATGCAATGGTTCAGCCAAAGAATGACTGGGTTAGTGGTGTTAAATAGTTGTTTTAAATTATGATTTGTAAATCGCAGAATTGGTGTGAACATTAGCAACATGTTGCAAATGTTGCTTGCAACATTATTTTTTCAGGGACAGACTTTATTGAAGACTAAGAAAGCTGAGTATCTAAAATGCATTTACCCTCAGTTGTAGTCAGCTCTAATATAATTAATAAAATAAACCTATTACATAGATTTATTAGTGTGGCAACCGGTTCAAATGGTGTGGCAACCTAAGTAGTCACACAGTCCTTTTGTGGTCAACAGCGCTACCACGGGTCTAGTTTCCCCTCATCGGAACCAGCACGTTTGATACACAAAGTTTTCGATAATAAGAAGATCTGTACCAGCCAATATGTCAGACTTCCCTAAAAGCCTGATCCCAGTATGTATTTATTGTTTTGAGTGCCTCCGACTGTCGACGTATATGGTCACCTCGGCCTTTCTTCAATGTTTTTGCTCACAATCAAACCATTCTCGAGAGGAGGTAAGCAGATATTTCTGAGGAAGTATTTATTTCCCATAAGAACTGTTTTCCTTAAGGATCCTTGTTTGCAGTCAGGGTAATAATCGACTGTATTTGTACGAAGCCTTACTGATACCTGGGCGCTTCAGCGAGTAACTGGTGTTTCGACTGGATGACGCCTGTCCACAGGTGTAGTAGTTCTGGGGGACGCCTGTCCACAGGTGTAGGAGATCTTGCCCACAGCCGACCACACCAAAAATGGTGAAAAAGTCCCCAGTACGGCGAGGGGAAATTTCATGCCCGACCGCCAAAACGGAAGCACAATGAACACTGGATAGCGCTCAGAGTTGACGAAGTTGGAGGAGGCTGTTGAGGTTTCGAAACCACTAAGGTGGCTTTAAAAGCCGCAACTTTAGCCGTGCTAACTGCTCATAATAAAGCCAAGAGAATCAGATCACCTAATGAACTCCTTCCTTTGAAAAAGGCAAGAGGCCATAATGTCTCCATCAACAGGACACTCACCAAGCCCTTCAATGAAGTGGCGAAGTAGAGTCTAGTGATGACACCAAAGTAGTGAGGATGACAATATCCGCAAGGATAAATGGCGCCATGTGCAATCGGTCATTATGGATCAATTCTTCACTGTCCTCAGTGAGATGCCGGGCACACCATCAATCTGCAATGATGCAGAATGGCAACAGGATAGAGTTAAGCTCTTAGCATTCGGTGATGCCACATCAGTAGACCTGTACAAAACTGTTCCGAGTCTAGTGGGTGAGGTCTGCCCTGGCGTCCAGTTGGACGTTGTCGAAATAACAACACCCCTAGTCATCCCAGAGCCCTCATCTGGGTAACAGAAGAACCATCCAACTTGGTTGTTATACTTGAGATAATACAAAGTTCCAATTCTAATCTGCCGACCCATAATTAGAGAATTAGCAAGATTGTTAAGGCGGATGATAAAAAGAAGCAGGTCAATCTGCAACGGGAGAGTGAAACCCTGTGATATGGTTTCGAGATTTCAGTTATACAAGCAGGATATAGCTCCCACTGCGGAAGTGAGGTATCCACCGTGGTTGACACCCAGCCCTCTGCAAGTGCGGAATTTCTCACGCCCATAATTTCAGACTCAGATATAAAGGCTGTAACATCCTTTTCAGAGGACGAAAGCACTACTTCGGACACCGAGGAGATGAGGGGAGTTTCTGCACTCCTTCACGCATCAAACGGAGGCATGATGCTCTATGATACGGGCGAGGAAACCGATAACACTCCTTCTGGGGCGGAAGTTATTTTTCGGTTACCAATGGTGGTAAGAATTCTGCAGTCCACAGGTGCCGTAGACATTCTCTTGATACAAGAGCGCTACGTAGTAGGAGGAAAGGTTGGTGGTATCAGGGCGCCGATCTTTAAGTTACATCTGGACAACTGGGGAAGTACTTCAAGAACCTGTATTTTGGTCAGGAATGCTCTAAGCATTTTTCTCTTACCTAATTTCAGTAGTAAAGACCAAACATCTAATAGCACTGTCCAACATATTAAGACTTTTTGAATGGAACAGAATAGCGACCCTATAATACTGAAAGGGCATGTTGAATAGATATTTTTTGTAGAATAAACTTATGGTCCAGCTGGTCTGAGTTTTTTTTACAGTGGGTCAAAGTTTTAATTGTTTGGTCTAAGGGAGCGTTATACTAAATGAAAAAAATATGTAAGTTAATGTCTGATAGATTTCTCATTGTCAGAGGTATATAGTGGGAATTTATGAGGATCATATTTGTGGATGAGGATCAACATGCCCTTTCAAAATTATAGGGTCGCTATTCTATTCTATATATACTGAATATTCTCCAGTTACTTGACATACGATGATGGGGTAGTTCCGACAGCTCTCTTGAGGAGAATAGTGGACGAAGAAGTCTGATGAGTGCGAGCTGATAATAGGCGCAGACACAAACGCTCATCATTCTATCTGGTTAGCACAGAAACAAACAGTAGAGGTGAATCACTTCTTGACTTTATTCTGACTACCAACCTAGCCACTTTCAGGTAGCAAATGTAGGTAACCAACATCCTGCCTTGTTCGCCGATCAGACAGTGTCCTGTCATAACTGATACTAACGTAGATAGTCTTTTCTTCTATATTGAGACGAGATATTTGACCTTATCAGGTCTTCTCGTCCCCAGATTTGCTAGATTTGATCTAGTGTAGCAGATGTACATTTTTGTCTATCTTTCATTGGACAACCTGACTGCCTCTTGGCTAAGCCAAAGCTTGTATGTGAATTTGTAATACAGTCCCTTTTCCTAGTTTAGGTTATGGTGACATTCGGATGTACCAGCTCACACGGACCAATTGTGGTCCCTAGTGCTATGTGGTAATGCTAGTTGCCCCTCATCGGAACTAACCTTTCTGATACAGCAAGTTTTCAATAATACAAATATTTGTACCAGCCAGATCTGTCAGACTTTCTAGAAATACCGACCCCAGTATATCCAGACATCGTTTATTCAATGCGGAACAGTAACAAATCAGGTGCACAATAATCTTCATTTATTATTCAACTCCACAGCATCTGCAGAATTGGACTCAATACCCAACATCCTACTGTGTACGCCGATCAGGCCCGTCATATGTGACACTAACCATCCCGTTAAATGATTTGCTGCAGTCGAGGGCTGGTTGCGGATTTATACAGGGAGTCCGTCGGGAAGGTATGCTACTTTGTTTGTTTCCATTGTAATCCTGGCTGTATGCGATGTGGCATCGTCTTGTGGATATTACATGTTAATCAAGCCCAAAGCATGCGTTAAAAAGTTTTCAATCATATCACGATACGAGTATCGCTCCCCATTGACAGTTTTAATTTTCATAGAAGTAAGGTACAATGATTCCTCCTGATCAAATTTCACACCAGACTGTCACTTTTAATGGATGCAAAGGTGACTGATGAATAATTTAAGGGTTCTCCATTGCCCAGAACCGACTATTCTGCTTATTTACATATCCATTAAAATGAAAGTCGGGGTTGTCATGTTTTAACGATTAAAGCACGTTGGTTTATCGAATATTTGTCCATAATAAATTTGACACGTCTCTACTTCACGACTGCCAAATATGTACTGTCAAGACTAATGTTTACCAAAATGGCGGCAAAACAAAGTAGTATACCTACGCAGCGGACACCCTGTATATGTATCCTCCAGAGATTTAATGACAGACTGGATGCCTTAGTAAATGAAGGTGTACTCCGAAGCCGACAATCTTATTAAGTTTCGAATCATCTGTATAGAAGAATAAGTGGACGAATTTAGTTGAGATCCCCCAGTATGCATCTATAGAAATACCATGGCGGCCCCAAAATTATGCTACCTAACCAAGAAAATACAACAAATTGTGGAAAATTGGTTTGCATTTCTCAACATAATCTCCCTCTACTTTTATCCAGCAATTTTCAATAGCTCCCTTTATATAGTAAGAACTGTCTAGCTCCTGTAGATAGCCATCAACCGCAACCTCCACCTCTTCATTGCTGGAAAATATTTTTCTGCCGAGCCATTTTTTCAATTTTGGAAACAAAAATATTCCTTGGAAGCTAAATCTGACGAATAAGGTGCGTTTTGAAGCAATTCGAACTTTAATTCATTGATTTTGGCCATTGCAATAGTGGATGTTTGAACTGGTGCATTGTCTTGATTGTGAGCAAACGCGGCAACCATTTTGAGCACAGTTTTCTCATCATCAAATTTTCCGTCAATATGCGATGTATAACACTTTTTGAAATGCCCATGACTTCAGCAAGTTCATGAGGCTTCATCATGATCTAATACATCGTCATCTAATACTATTTTGTGGATTTTCCTAACCATTTCTGGCGTGAACACCTCTATTGGTCGACCACAAAGTCTGCCACCCAATATTTTATAGTTGTAAACGAAGGAGCAGACTCCCACAAAGTAGAATCTAGCTCGATTTTAATATTGGTTGGACTGAGACCTTTCAAAGGAAAGTATTGTATTACATATCGGTGACAAATTATTTCCTGAGATCGTTCACTATTGAGTGCTCAACTAAAGAACGGGGCGCATCGAAACATAAAACATATGTTTTAGAAGGTTGCCACTTTTCACGAAAGTAATATTTTAAAACTACTACCGACATCTATATGTCTGGTCTGCTTATTTTGGGACCGCTCTCGTAGCTTCTACAGCGCTAAAAGGTCAAATCGGAAGGAACATATATATTGAGATTATATGTAAACCTCAACTGATTTTCCTTAAATTCGGCAATGTGTGTCCTTGGATGAAGAAACTCAACCATGGTAAATTTCAAAATGATTGGATGTAAATACAGGTTCTATAGCGCTAAAAGGCCAAATCAGAAGAAACATATATCTAAATCTGAACTGATTTTCCTCAAATTCGGCAATGTGGATCTTTGGATGAAGAAACTCTAGTCTGATAAATTTCAAAATTATTGGTTGTAAAATAAAGCTAAACGTGAAATCGGAATGAACATATATGTATAAGTTCTTCAAACTCGGCAATGTAGATCTCTTCATCAAGAAACTCCAGCCTTATAAATTTCAAAAGGATTGAATGTGAAATACAGTTTCTATAGCGCTAAAATTACAAATTGGAAGGAACATATATAAGGAGGCTATATCTAAACTGATTTTCCTCAAATTCAGCAATGTGGATCCTCGGATAAGGAAACTCTAACCCGATAAATTTCAAAATGATTGTATGCCAAATGCAGCTTCTGGAACATATATTTTTTTTTGGGGGCTATATATTTGAATAGATTTTGACCAATTTCAATAGGGTTCTTCCCAGGCGTGAAGGAGTCCTTATTGACAGAGATCGATGTGAACAACTTAAAACGGACGGCCGGACGGACATACATGTTTAAATCTACTCAGCAAGTGATTCTGAGTTGATCGGTGTATTTTAAGGTGGGCCTAGCTGTAGTATTTTAAGGTGTTGCAAACATCTGCCAAACGTATACTACCCTGTACCACAGT
Source organism: Eudasyphora cyanicolor (assembly GCA_963930755.1). Taxonomy (NCBI): domain Eukaryota; kingdom Metazoa; phylum Arthropoda; class Insecta; order Diptera; family Muscidae; genus Eudasyphora; species Eudasyphora cyanicolor. The sequence goes on from OZ005737.1 coordinate 9,065,468, forward strand.
GTAATGTAGGGTATACAAATTTTGGACTTCCAGAAAATACTGCTATTTAGCAGAGGAGAATCCATGTGTGAAATAGGATACTTCTTAGTAAAGGGAACCATTCCATCCTGCTTGGCTTAACTCCCAAACCACTGCTTCTAGACCATCTGGCCAATTTGTTCAGAGCCACCTGTGGAATGTATCTGGAGATGTTGGGGAATTTGTTAGTTACTGCAATTGCAACGCAGTCCGTGTATGTCACGACCTTGCAGCCACAGCGTTCTAGATCTAACTGAATTCCATTCAACGCAAGTTTCCAAATTTTGTGGAGACAGTACTCCTCGTTGTAGGTCCCTATGTTTACAAATCTAGTTGTTGAGTTGTGCTGTTATGCGTCTTCTGGTGAGTAAACGATGAATTAGTCTAATCAAGCTATAGCTTACCCTTAGATGGGACACCGCCGCAATTACCGCATCTGAATGAATGTTGTTAAAATTCCTTTCAATATCAAATAAATATTCAATATCCTTGACATGTAGGGACGATTTGATAGTGCCCACCGGTTCATGCAGATCCGATTCAGTACACTTGCCTTTGTTGTAAGCTTGTTGGTTTCCCGACACAAGTTTTGTATCCAGGTGTTTAAGTTGTTGGCCTGAAGTGCATACCTTATATTTATTACAATTTTAAATTATGAAAGAACCCGAATTTGCATTCTGAGGAGTAATTTCTCAAAATTGCCTCACCCTAATGTACATACATACAAATTCATATGATTTCATACGTAATTGACTCCATAGTTTTGGAGATATGGTCTTAATGTACTTGTACAACAAAAATTATGTACATATGTATGTTGCCGCACAACCCACATAGCGGCTTGATTAGTGCAACATTATTTATCTCATACGTGCCACACATGCCACAAGACAATTTTCAATTTGGACAATTTTTGCCCATTTCAAAGCACGAAACTCAAAATTGCATATTTTTCTATTGATTCTTCAAAGTTGTTTACATTTGACTATTGTATTACAAAGTTTATTTGAAAATTTATGATCGTTTTGTTTAAACCATATTAATTAAACTTATCAACGATGAGACAGTCAGACGGACGGACAGAGAGAGACATGCAAATGATTTCCCTTCGTCTTCGACTGACATGTGTCATTAATTATTATTATTTGTTTTCTCTGGCCGTCTCTGGCTGATGATGAAGAAAGCCGCATAGATTTGCGCTACAAACTTGTGGTTTTGTCTCCAGAGTAGAGATGAAGGAGGAAGAAAAGTCTGCTGCGACTGGGACGAAGCGGAGAGGAGGAGATATGTTTCCTACTTTATTACATGGATTGAATTACAATTAATTATAAAGATTTATTAACAAAACATTAGAGTGCCGGATTTCAAATCAATACACAAATGTGGTTTTTCTCGAGAAAGTTTAATGGCTTTGCTTTTACAGCTTTGCTAATGGCAGAGAGTGAAAAAAGCGAAAGTTAGGTAAATACACTTAGACGGAAGGACGGACAGACAGCCAGTTGGGTAGATGGTGGCGGGGTCGCCTGTTAACTCTTGGTTATATTACAAATCCTACCACCCACTGAACCAACCTAACCAAACCACAAGGTTACCATCTAAATATCTAGATCTTGTTAGCTGACATTCCCCTCCAAACAAGGCCCCATACATTAACACTGAACGCCTCCAGTTTAGCTTCAGATTTCCTTGACTAGCGGTTTTTTTCTTCTCCTTCTTCGGCGGAAAAACATCATCCATATTTTTCTGCACACGAAACTAAATTAAAATATTGTTCTACAATTCAATTTTTATTATGCAATAAATAAATATCACCAGACTTGGCGTATTTTGTTCTGTTTTCCGTTACCAATGCATCTACCGCTGACTGTCTGTCTGTCGGACTGACAGACGGTTATAGCAGATTTTTCAAACCGGCAATTGCCAAAACCGCTAGAAGAAGCTGGCTGGCTAGATGGATGGAGTGAAAAAAATCAGTGGGCTTCAGTTTGGCGGCGGTTTCTTCATTTCGCTGCTGAGCGTTTTTCAAGTTGGCGTGTGCAGAGGAAAAGACAAACGCCCACATTTGGGGGAAAATTGATATAACATCTAAACTGCAAAATGCAAAATTCAAACTCTATGATAGATATTTATGAACCGCAACTCAATCCATAGAGTAACTAACTTTGTTTGTCTGTCTGTGGTGTGCGGTACCCGTACATGGTATTTAAACTTCATTCATGAATTTTCAACACATCCAAAATCGAACATGAAACCAACGCATTTTTCAGTTTTTGCGTTGTTTTTTCGGTTTTTTTGCTCAATAGAAAATGAGGAAAATTACGCAAGAAGGAAGATGAAAAAAAAACTAACTAAGCCCAAAATGATCAGTTTTTCTTAACAAAAGACTATGGCAACAGTGGTTTACTGATCAAATTATTGATTGATAAAGCGCCAGTCATATCGTAGTAGACAGTTTCTGGTAAAATAGGTAGGAAGATACAGCAATGTGGATGGACGGTAAAGAAGCACTACACTTTTCTTTTGCAGTGTGATGTCCTTAAAGTAAATCATTGGAAAGCTCTAAATGTATAGGGGAGGGTAAATTGGTGTGAGTATGAGGGAATATAGCTCAGTGATCAACACTATTATAGAGGAAAGTTTGAACGATTGAATCCACTATAGATTCAGTTATCGACTATTGTATAGAAGAAGACCGAGTCTTCTTCGAAAAGAAGAAGACCTCAGTAGTCGACTCCGGTAAGAAGTAAGAGTCCGTCTCTAGGATGATAGACTCTTGTATAGTGAAAGGCCTCAGGTAAAATAAAAAAATCTTAATTGTCAAATCGTGTATAGGCGGAGCCTGCAGTGTTCGAGTGTAGTATTGAAAATTAATGACCTCAGTGTTCGACTGTAGTCTAGAGCCAAATTTGTAATATTAAAGGGGTGTAACGTTTGATAACCTTTTTTATTACATTTTCTGAAGGGATACCTTTCAAGAACAGTGTGTGAGGTCGACTCTAGTATAGAAAAAGACCTCAGAGGTCGACTCTAGTATAGAGGAAGACCTAAGTGGTCGACTCTAGTATAGAGGAAGACCTAAGAGGTCGACTATAGTAGAGAAAGACCACTGTGGTCTGTTGGTATTCCATAGTATATAAAAGGTTTCCAGTGGTTCACTCTTGAATAGACCTCAGTGGACGATTATAGTTTAGCATAAAACCTCAGTAGGCAACTTTATTTTAAAAAATAAGTCCAGCTGTCGACACCAGTACAGAGGGAGATCTCCATTATTATCCAGTATTTGCATTTCTTGTTATTTGTGTTATGACGAACATATGTGCAAATTTTTAGGGCTGTGTATACATTCCATCATATTTATGCCACAAAAAAAATGGATTTGGGACCAGTGTGCAGTACAATAAGGAAACCTGAGCGGTCTAGTTTAATATGACAAAATCCTTCAGTGATGGATTGTAGTTTAGATATATATGTCAGTAATCGACTCTAGTAAAAAAGTACACTTTGGCTGACTCTAATATAGAACTAGTAGGAAAGTTCAGTAGGGTAATCCGACTTAAGAATCCCTTTACCTTCAGTCCAAAATAAAATTTTCGAACTTAGCCGGAGATAGGGAAAAATATAACCGTATATTAAATTTTAAGTCAATCGGTTAATCCTTTCTAGAGTTATCGTGCGCACCAGCCAGCAGACAGACTCGTAGCAACTGATATATGCTCTCCTCTCTAAGGTGAGAGATAAAAATAATTCGGTGGTCAACTCTAGCATGATAACTGTGTGATTTTGCAGGGATATAGGAACGAAAAATGATTATCAAAATGCCCTCTCGGTTCAAAACATTAGCCTGGTTCTTAAAAATTTAGCCATTAGAGTGTTTATCGGGAGTGGACCACGCGTTGTGCGTTCCAGAGTTTTACAACAATGGCAATTTAATTTTACCAAAAAAGGGTTGAGAATGTTATTTACCCTAAATGTTTAAACTAAATCTCAATTAGTATTTACTATAATGCAGCATTGGTTTCAATTACAAAACCCAACAACAACTTTAAACATTTCTTTTAAGAAAAGCCACCAAAATCTTTTTTCGAAGATCGTTCCTCTGCAACCTGAAGGAAATTTAAAAGATTTTTTTATTTTGGGCAGAACTTTTAGCGTCACGACACAACATTTTTGTGCTATTCAAAAATGATTACACTATGCAACAAAATTTTTGTCGAAGGGCTGTACATAACATTATCTGTTGTAATATTTTAAGTACTCATAAAGGGTGGTTAAATTGTAAGGGCCGATGTTGAAAGTGAACCAACCACACCTAAAAGTCAAGTTTTTTTCTGCATTTCATTTGACATTTCTCAATTTCAGACTAACTCAATTTGATCCGTGGAAAGATACACAATCGAGCAACGCGTTAAAGTTTTTTAAGCCCTTTACGAAAATGGGCGTTCAAATTAAAATGTATTTCGTGCACTTCGTGATGTTTTTTTGATCAGCATAATCGACCAAATGTGTCCACAATCGGGAGAATTGTGCTCAAATTTCAGCAAACCGGGTCTGTAGGAGATGTGAAAACACCTGCGCATGCTCGCCCTGTTCCTTTGGCGCGGCTTATGGGCTGGCGACGTCATCGGGCCATACTTCTTCGAAATAAGGCCGGTCAGGCAGTTACTGTGAATGGTGTTCGCTATCGTCAGATGATAACGAACTTTTTATGGCCCGAATTGGAAGATATGGATGTCGACAATATGTGGTTTCAAGAGGACGGTGCCACTTGCCACACAGCTAACGAAACAATGGCTCTTTTGCGCAACAAATTCAATGGCCGTGTTATCTCACGTCGTGGCGATGTCAATTGACCGCCATGATCATGTGATTTGACACCGTTGAACTTCTTTCTTTGGGGTTATTTGAAAGAAAAGGTGTACGTCGATAAGCCAGCAACAATTCAAGAGCTAAAGGATGAGATCATTCTGCTCATTAACGGCATATAACCTTAATTATGCCTCAGCGTCATCGAAAATTTGGACCATCGGACGTAGGTGTGCCGCCAAGGTCGCGGCGGCCATTTGGCCGATATTTTGTTCCATACATAATTGAACCATACCAATATTATCAGAAATAACAATAATTTGAGTTCTATTCAAAATCAACATCGGCCCTTAAAATGTGAGTGTAGATGCTTTATCGAGCCTTTATAAGCTCGATAAAGCATCTAAAGGAAATAGTGAGTGCAACAAATGCTTAAAACATAAAAATTCAATTTTTTTTCCAAACAAAAAACATTTTTGCTAGCACAAAAAAACCATAAAAAAGCTAAAAAATGTGTTTGTTCCATTTTTTTAATGTTAGCTTCCTAAAGAAGAAAACAATGCCTATTTGAAAACAATCTATCGATAGATGTATAAGTAGCATTTATATTCCTTTTGGTAGGAGTAAGAGAATTTCAACAAAATCATGTTGTTATACACCCACTATTGTAAACAAGGGTATGTATAAGTTACTGCGGGTTAAAGCTGTAACACATCGAAGGAGTGACTTAAAAGACCCCAAGAATATTTGGCGGAAATCCATTTTGGGGCATGGTTCCCTTCTTTTCGTTCTTTGGACTGAAGCATGTATTTCGAAATCTTCACTTCAAAATCACATTCGAGATAACTAACCTCTCTGATTTCTTTGCAAACTTTGTGGTCGAATATCGCGAAAACAAGAGCTAACATAGAAAAACGGGTATATCCACTGGATTCAGCATTGTCGAAATAGGTATATCTCCTTTCTGTTACATTTTTAAAGTGTCCATTACGAGCATAGTGTTTCCATAGACACTAACTGAGAAATAATTTGCACAAATCTAAGTCAAAAAACAATTCATCTCAACATATATTTTCTGCTATGATTAGTGATATACACAAATTATATAATAACTCGAAATCAAATTATTTTAAGAGCTTTCGGATTTGATTAAAAAAACACATAAAATTTAGAGAAATGTATAAAATCTTTACTTGAGTCGATAGAACGGTCTATATATTGCTCAATGTTTAAAGATGATTTTTTAATGTAAATGTTGACCGCGGCTGCGCTCACGGCCGGTCTCTCATAAATAAATTCTTTAATATTGGCTTCCACTGCGTCAACCGTTGCTGGCTTATCCCTTTAGACACGAGCCTTAAAATAGCCCCACACACAAAATTATCTAAAGGCGTTAAATCGCACGATCTAGGCGGCAAATTGACCGGCCGCAAACGTGAAATAAACTGTTCAACGAACTCAAAATTTTATAAAAATAAATAAAATTCTATAATCTCCAAGCGTTGTTCGTTTGTATGTCGATTCATGGTTAAATTATAGATCAAACTGAACATGTTTGACAGTGACATGTTACACGAAAACAGCTGAGTTGCCAAAAACAGTGTTGCCCAAAAATCTCCCATAAGTAGTTTTGGTCCTTCGAGCTAGAAGTAAAGAAAAACTCAAATTCTTATTGTAAGATTTGATCTTTCGAGCCTGAACTATAACTATTTTCCTTTTACATATTATAAATTTGGTCCTTCGAGCTAGAAGTAAATATTGACTACATTTACTATTGTAACACATATTAAACATGTCATCTTTTTAAGATTACATTTAAATCCGCTTTAAGTGATTGTTACTTATTTAGAAAGTCATAAGTATCTTTCTTAAATCGCACTAAACCAAAAACATTGACTTCTTTGTGTCAATCAATCTACATAAAAAAAATGCTGAATGGATCTCTCTCACTCAGTTTCAGTTTCTGTTTGTGTGTTGTATCGCTGGGGTATTGGTATCATTTACAAAAACAATCAATTAACATAAATATCAAATTAATTTCAAATCGGAATTGGTTATTTGACTGAATGCCTATAGCCCATGTATGCATCCTATTGTTGGAGCCAGAGGCGAGGGGACTGGATGCCAACAAAACCGAGACTGTACAAATGTCTTGTACAAATCTGACAGTTATAGTGACTGTAATCATGTGGCAATTAAGCCAAGAAATACAAAACAAACAACTTCCAGACATTGCCAGTGGTGACAATGAAAAAAACAGCCCATAAATGATCTGCCACCGATCTTGATGACGATGTCGATCCGGATGATGACGGGGATTTGAAACCAGAGCCACCACCAGAGTCGCTGAAAAAACATGAATGAATGACAGAAAACATATGACGCGCGTATCAAATATTGTCTTGCGTTTTTTTTTTCGTTTCGTATGTTGATGACATTGTTTTTTGTGAGCAATATGTTTTTTGAGCAATAACTGAATGATGAATGTCAATAAGGAATGCTGAAGTTGTGTTAATAAATTAATGGATCAACCGGAGCAGCCAACGGAACTAAGTGCAGCACTACTGATTGGCCAACCAAACGGTTCGTTCCACCGCCACCGACCAACCAACCAACAGACCGACCTTGTTTTTCTAATGACCCAATTTCGAAAAGCTTTTGCTCCAGAGCTGCATTTTGTTTTGATTTTTTTGTTTTCCGGAAAAAACATCAAACTTTATTAACATACCACATTTAAACGTTGTTAGTTTTAATGGTCGTAAAAGACCACCCAGTGTCAGACTGGGAGTAAATAAATGCTCGTACATATCCATACTACTAGGTTGGCGGGCTGAGGAGTTGGTCAAATCGACTAACTGAAATTCTTTCAAATTATATTTTTTCCTTTTTTCGCTCTCTTTCTCCATCTCTTGTCAGTCATATTTTCCATAAATAATTGAATATAATTTAACCCGTTTTTCTCCTGATGACGACGACGTCTTTACCGGACTCTGTCCATAGAAATGCATCAATCTTTTTATGAAAAATGAAATTAAAAAAAAACTGATTGTTAGAGAGGTGAAGGCAAACCTCCATTGCCAAGTTGTTTACACAGATTTTACCTTCAGCTATTGGTCAATCACTTTGAAATAATCTTCTATTTTAAACATGAAAACAAAGAAAACGAAGAGGAAAAACTTCTCTACCGGTATTGAATGTATATATCTTCTGAGGAAACCTTATTGCTTTGCAATAAATCATGGGAGACGTCACATAATCAACTGCAATTGGCTTTATGGACGCATTAATAGGAAAGGTGGTATGAAGAGAGTGGTTGGGAATTGATAGGTATATGGGTATATATGTATAAACAAATGTTTACCTTTTTTAGATAAATACTGAAAACCCCTATTTTAGAACCATAACTAAAATACTTTAAATTACGTGTGCATTTATGGAACCATTGCAAAAGAAAGGTACTATTTAAAAACTAGCAAAAAAGGATAAAGTTGAGAAGAGCTAACTCTTTGATACACCACTCAATCAGAGCAGAATAAGAAGAAATATTGTCAAATTTTATCGGCGTTGTTTTTCTAATGATATTGATGCGTTTAAAGCGCTTAGATTCAATATCGAGATTAGGCAAATGCGTGGCTATATCTAAATCTGGAAGGATTTTCTCAAAGGATTAGACAAATTCGTTTTTGATTCAATAAAGTGATTGCTTTAGAAGTTTATTAACATAAATTAATTTTTTGTATATTTAAGTTTAATTTTTTATATTTTTTATTCGATCTGAACTCTTTCTTTTGGATGTTTCCATAGAAAATGACGCCTTACAGCTCAAAAATAAAATAATTTATTTTAATTTATTTTTCCGCTAACATTACACAAAATAAATGTATCTGTCATTTTCCGAAAGATTAACTTTAATTTTCTTTATAAATAGATATTGAATTGGAGAAAAACAAAATGAGGAACAAACCTACCCGAAAAAAGTGCATCCAGTGCCATAAAAATCACAAAAATGTCTTTTTTTATTTTCCCTAATTTTTTCAACTTTTTTGCTCAATAACTGGATTATAAATCCACAAATATGCGGTTTTTTATCTAAACTTTATTTTGCATGAAAATAAAAATGACGTTTCATATTACAGCTATTATTATACAGAAAATATATAATTTGTATATGTAATCTAGCAGCGCGTTGTACTAGAAATGTGGCAGTAAAAGCGGAAATTTATACTTTTGTTTCCAATTTTTTTCTGTTCAAACCATAACTAGTATTTATGCATTCGTACCACCTGGATTCATCATGTCCAGTTACGTCTTGCACCCAAATTACTGGCTTCATAAAAGAAAACTGTACTCCGTTTCCATGTATCCACATTATAAGGGTATTATTACAACTTTTGCATATTGTGTTCGGCGTTAAATTTGCACCACTTAAATTTGTTTCATCAAAATAATGACAATTCTCTGTTTTCAATTCCTCAATAAACAAGTTTTTTCGATCCTGATTGCCCACTTTTGGGACGATATGACCACAAACATAGCCAAATTCATCCAATTTTGGGCACTTTTTATTTTCCATATTGAAATTTTGAATGCTTTTCTGCTTTTTAAAATGTTTTACACTCTAAATTATAATCTAAAATTTAAAAAATTGTACTTTTCGCGTTCAACGGCACTTGTTATATGACAAAAATCAATCAATGAACACCTATAAATACTACGTATTTTGCAATATTTTACTGACACGTACATACCACCATTTACGACGCTGTTCAAGCACACGTGCGTTTAATATTTTTCAAAAATTAAAAAAAAACAGTGAGAAAAGACAGAAAGTCGGGCGGTGCCGAATATATAATACCTAACAATGCGAAAATAGGCAATGCGATAAAAAATTGGCAGTGTTCATACATGTAATAAGAAAACTTTCTCTGATGAATTTCGTACTGATCGGATATAAAATACGGGTTCTAAAGCGCTTACATGTCAAATCGGTGGTAACATATATATGAGGGCTATATCTAAATCTTGACCGATTTTGACAAATTTCAATAGGGATCGTCCTTGGACCAAAAAAGAGCCTCGTGCTAAATTTCATCAATATCGGACCATAAATACGACCTTCACTTTGATTGCAAGAATACATGGACAAACAGACAGACAGACGGACATGGCCAAATCGACTCAAAAAGTGATTATATGTCGATCAGTATAATAAACAATGGGTCTATCTCTTCTCCTTTTAGGCGTTACAAACAAATGCACAAAGTCATAATACCCTGTACCGCAGTGTGGTGTAAGGTATAAATAGAGGACTCATAAATGTGGGTGGAATTTCTGTAGAAAACTCGTTCTTTACAGTTAGCAAACGGAAAAACACACATTTATAAAAAAAGTCCACTTCCCTTTTCTCCCTGAACGGAGTAGGTATCATGAAGCAACAAGAGCAATTCAGCGTCCACGCACATTTATGCACCTGTGTTTCTATGTTTTGCATTTTCATTATACCATTTCCTATAGAACATTGACGAAACGTCCCTACGGTATTGCAAACTTCCAAAAAACACCTTATTTGTAGATTTGTAATCCAGTTATTGAGCAAAAATGGTGAAAAATAAGGGAAATGCGCCATTTTTAAGGCACTGGGTACGGTATACCGCGATATAACCGTGTTAAAATGTAGAAATAGTGTTAAAAATTCTACTTGAGCAAACAAAATCGTATGGCCATTAAATTATTAATTGAGCCAATTTGATTAAACGAATGATGCAGAAGTTCTTATTTTTGGGCTACTTTTACTTCCAATTCTCAGAATTGACTCCCGAAATCATGTGTTGTACAGTGTAATCAATATTTCACTAAATTATAACACTTTGTGGGGGAGGTACTAGGTTAGGTTAGGTTAGGTTGAGAAGAGGAGGCGGTGAAATTCCACCTCATGTCCTTGGACATACACGTAAGCCAGTATTCGGCCTGTTGTGCGCTCTAATTGTTATTATTTAGAAAGGTCATTGGAAAGTTATTTTAGGAACTCTGTACTGTCGACATAGTCCTTAATCCTCTTCCAGTCTACGCCCCTAAGTTTGGTCAAGTCTGGTATAGTATCATTTCCTAAGAAACGTGATCTATTGTTCGCGAACGCTGGGCAATGGCAGAGGAAATGCTCCAACGTTTCGTCATCCTCCCCGCATGACCTACATATACTGTCATCTACAACTCCTATCCTATGTAGGTGTGCTTGTAAGCATGTGTGGGGGAGGTACTAAAAGGAGTGTACCAATGTGGCCCATCTTCGAACTTAGCCTGAGATAGACAAAAAATATTATCTCATTTCAAATTTGAAGTCAATCGGTTGCTCCTTTCTTGATCTATCGTGCGCACCAGCAGACAGACAGACGGACGGACTACATATACATATGAACCGGTTTTCACGAAATTTGTCAGATGTCATTAATGCCTTATAAAACTGTATCAAATCGGGATGTACAAACCAAACTTTATGACAGAGTGGTGTAAACTGTCAATTTGTATCCCCTCTTCTTAGGTAGGAGGCTATACGAGTATATCATTTGCTACGAGCCAAAAGTGTTTTGGTACCTCCCACCATTTTGCACCAACATTTTTCATTTCCGCGGGCTACGCGTATTTGATTTTTGATATTTTTATAGCGTTATGTTGGTACTCATGTCCCTTACTTATGCTGACAAGGTCGGCCATTTTTAATGTTTAGTTAATTTTTGACAGCTGTTGTGCACTGATAGAAAAAGCTTCGTCATTCGTCAAAAGTCAGCTAACGTACGGATAATCCTATCTATGAATTTGTTCGTCGCCATGACGAATCTCTGTTTAAGTATGTATACTAGAACAAGAACTATTTAGTGGAATAAAAAAAACCCACAGGGTGATTACATATCATCCCTACGATGAATCGTGCTCATAAATAAAAAAATTATATATACCCTCCTCTCTAAGGTGAGGGGATAAATATGGGGATTTATTTGATTTATAATACAAATATCAATAAGTGTATGTATATATAACATATAGAAAAAGGGTAATGCATCAAAGGAGTGGCCTAAGACCCTAAGTTTATGCGGAGGAAATCCGTTTTAGAACACATTAAGTCATTTTACTTATGTCCGTCCATCCGTAAGCCTGACTGGAGCGAACGATAACCCTCGAAACTATAGTTTCCAGAGATTCGTCAGGGCGACGAACAATTTCATCAATAGGATTATCCGTACGTTAGCTGACTTTTGACGAATGACGAAGCTTTTTCTATCAGTGTGCTTGGATGTTTTTTAACTTGTCTTAGATTTTTATCTATTTCAGAAAATGGATAAAAGAATCTGCATCAAATTTTGTGAGAAAAACAAAATAAAGTGCGCTGACGCATTCCGAACGTTGACTGTGGCATATGGTGAAGCTACCTTGGACCAAAGCAACGTTTATCGGAGGTACAAAATGTTCTTAGATGGCCGAGAAGTTGCGAAGGACGAACAGCGTGCCGGACGCCCGAGCTCACAGTTTTCTTTGATTGCAGGGGCGTGGTGCATTATGAGTTCTTGCCACAGGGTAGTACGGTCAGTAAAGAATATTACCTGCAAGTTATGCGCAAATTGCGCGAAGCAATCTGCCAAAAACGCCCGGATTTGTGGAAGAACAAAAACTGTCTTTTGTACCATGATAACGCCCCTGCACACACATCGTTGCTTGTGCGCGAATATTTGGCCAAAAACAACACAATAATGGGCCGGAGCCACCGTATTCTCCGGACCTAGCCCCCTGTGACTATTTTTTGTTCCCAAAACTGAAAAGGCCCATGAAAGGACGACGCTACGTCACGATTGAGGAGATAAAGACGGCATCGAAGGAGGAGCTGAACAAGATCACAAAAAATGATTATTTGAAGTGCTTCGAGGATTGGAAAAAACGTTGGCAGAAGTGTATTATATCCGAGGTGAATTACGTTGAAGGGGACAAAATAGGTATTCATGAATAAATAAATACTTTTTGAAAAAATACAAAATTCGCGATATTTTTGAAGTTAGGTAAATCGATAATAATTTAATTAAAACAAAATAATAAATAAATTTACGAATATTTTTTTTGGGACTGAAGGAGATTCTTAGGCCGGTTTACCCGACTGAACTTTCTTACTTGTTCTTTTATTATTAAAGAAAAAATAAATAGACCGTTAGCAAATAAATATTTTTCGAAGAAACGTACATTCAAAATGTCTATGCCACACTATAGTCATTACCAATATTCTAAAATTAGAATTCGTCAGTTCTGCTCTGTTAGACCAGAAGCCGCTTGACACAAATGCTAATTTCTGAACTGTGGGTATTACAAATAGTTCAAAACTCGAGATCATGCAATAAAGCTATTATCCTGTGTGTACAGAGGCTTCTGTTATGTATTACGAAAGTTATTAGATTAAAAAATGCATTTCTATAGAGGGCATATGAAAATGATCATAATCACCATGTTGAAAGTTACCAAAATTCCATATTATGTTTATCTGAAGGTGGAGAGTAAGTAGTAGAAACTCAACTGAAACCTCATTGTTTGGTGAAAATCGTTAACAAAATCTATCAAAAAACCAGGCGCTCATAAGGTATTGGAAGACAAAAAATGATTCATAATGCATGGCAATAATTAAACGCCTGAAATTATGCTACCATCGACTTATGTCTGGAATATAATATTGAACCAGAACTCTAATTAGTGCTGATGCACACCGCGCATTTTTTCCAAGCAAGTGTCAAAGTTTGTTGGAGAGAGAGGCATACAGCTCATTCCCATGCCTCTCTCCAACAAACTTTGACACTTGCTTCGTGTGAACCATGACTTATACTATGCTAGTCCGAAACATTAACAGAAAGGAGACCGTATGGATAGGCCGATTTGGAACATGCTGAATCCCTTGGTGGTAGCCGTTTTTCTGGGACAGATTAGTTTCTATTCTCCACGTTGACCAAAATATTCATACCACCTCCATTTCACTTCCATCAATAGATCAGTCTTCTAAACGATCGATCTCCTTGCGCGTTTTTCGATTTCGTTCACTGCGTGGTGAAAAGAAAAACGAAAACAGTAGCCATAAACTGTAAACAGTAAGTGGTGGGGTGGTCAGCGAGTGTTTGTTTGATTTGCGTTAGAAGCATTTGCGTCAACGTCAGGCGCATGCGTAGCATAGCACCAATCTGGATGCTATCGATCAAGCGCGGATAAATGTGTTTGCAGCAATTACCATGTCCGTATAGATCGTTTAAAATTCATAAATACAAACTTTTCATCAATGTAATTTATGGGAATTTTAAATGAAGTCTACGGCACAACAAGCGTTTATAATATTTTAATTAAAAATAGTCTGGTCACTCTCTTGATTGTTTGCGCAGTGAGGATGATGTCAATGAGGAAGAAAATTGCAGTCGTGTCAAATGACTGAAGAATACCTTTTGCTTTGTGAGAAATATATTATATAGAATTTGGTACTTTGAAGTTCCAGGAATGACTATATTCAGGAAAATGTATCTTTTAGTAATGGCCACGCTCACTGCAACGGACTCGCAATTTTGTAACAGGTAGTTCGTATTGATTTAATTTATGAAACTAAGGTAATCTCTTTCGAATGAATACTACACCATTTTTAGCCACGCCCACTACTAACATTAAAGTCACTAACTTACTTACCTAATTTGATGTTTCTACGATCAATAGTTTCCGAAACATCCGATTTTAACACAGAGCCACGACCCCTTTTTTTTAAATTCTTAAAATATATATGCCTTTATTTTCAGTTCTGTATTTTTCTCAAAATCAATGAAGCTATATTTCGAAAGTTGTATTTAAAATGCATAACATTACTAGTTTAAACTCTGACTTACTTTACAAATCTTTATTGCATCACAATTGACTTCCAGTTGGCAATAATGTCATCGATGTCATAAAGAAATCGCCAATCCAAATTGCTTTTTGATAATTGTTAAAACAAACTCTTAACGATCTAAACAAAACAGAAACCAGCAGGCATTCACTGTTGGATAAATTAAATTTACACAATTTTTGTTTACTCTATTTTGAGCTTTTTTCCAGCAGTTAACCAACATCGAACATAAAACAAATTTACTTCTTTTCGAAAATAAAAACACAGTACCAAGTTTTTTTTCGTTAACGAAATTTATGATTTTGTGATATAAATTCGTTTCAAGTTAAACGATTTTTTTTTATCAACAAAGCAATTAAAAGAAAAACTTCAGTTTTTCATTACGGCTTGGCTTCCTTTAACGATCAGTTTGCGAGTATTGGAAAAAATTCAAAAATACAAATTTAGATTGTTGTTAATGTTTATGGCAGTTTGGCTTAAACATGACAGATTGTGAACTGGTTTCTTTGTCTTTTTTGTTCGCATTGGAACATGTACGAGAGTGTTCCATGTCCACACACTCCCACATTCGGGCAAATTGTCAAAATTGCTGAAACATAACATAACACGCGCTAAACGGACGGACAGACAGACGGGCTATGCAAAATTCAAACGCTGTTGCAAATCGAAGCAACTCCGCTTAGCCGGATTAGCCAAACAATTCGGGTTTAAACTTCAGATGATTTGTTTTGGCATACGCTCACACACACACACCCTAAAAGCAGGAGGAGGAGGACACGCGGGAAATTTGCAGTGTCCAGAGAAAGTCTATGAAAATGAAACTAATTGCAAATGCATTTTTAATTGGACAAATTCAAGTTAATTAAAAAAAATCTGGTTTGAAACGAAAATCATTTTTTGTTTTACAAATATTTAGGTGTGTTATGAAAAAAATAACAATTAGGAAATTAGACAAAAATGTAAAATTTGTTACAAAAGTGTTGTTGTTATTTATTGTTGGTTGTGCTTTTGTTATTCAGTCAGAATTTATTTTTGGTTTGAGACCATATGTCCCATTTACTTTCTGTCTATTGCAAAAAAGTAATAGAAACAAATATAAAAATTGGTAGAGAGTTTTAATTGCTTGGTAGAATTGACTGCAGTTTCGATAGACACCACTCTATCATCTTCAGAATTCAGTAGCAATCAAATTATAAAATTATTTAATAATTTTTCTCAATTTTTTTAAATATTGGGAAGGAGCTACTATAGCTTTTAAACCAAGTGGAATAATGCTATTGTCTTAAAGAGCCAATTCCATTACATCGAAAAGTTTATAATTTCATTAAACTTGTAATAACGGGTTTTCCAATAGGGATGATATGATTTGAAGTGACGTTTCGGCCATTTGTAATATGTCATGATTTGCCATTTGTTTTTCATTGTATTCAGTAGTGTTTACAATTTCATCATGGAGAGATATACGCAAGAACAACGTTTACAAATTATTCAGTTTTATTATCAAAATAATCGTTCTCCAATTGCAACTTTTCGTGCGCTAAGTCCAAAAAAATAAAAAAAAAACACTTTCCAGTCGATCTACGACCTTGATACCCATGAGCAGTATTTTAGCTCTCGTTAAGAGCTATCTTTCTGCCATTGACCTATTCCGTTAAGGAGCTAGAAGAAAAATTAACTTTCCGTTCATATTTAAAAATGATGCTAAGCCCATTTTTTTAAAAAATAAAAAAAAATACTTTCCAGTCGACCTACGACCTTGACACTTATGAGCAATATTTTAGCTCTCGTTAAGAGCTTTGTTTTTGCCATTGACCGATTGTGGCTACGTGCCACACAGCAAATGAAACAATTCAATTGTTGCGAGAAAATTTGCAGATTCGATTATTTCAAGAAATTGTGATATTGAATGAAGTCGTGATTTAACACCATTAGACAATTTCTTGTGGGGTTATTTGAAGCCATTGGTCTTTCGAAATAAACCAGACTCTCTCCAAGCTTAACAAGTCAATATTGAACGTGCCATTCATGACATACGACTTGAATTAGTGTAAAATGTGCGCGAAAATTGGGTTCATCGAATTCGTTCCTGCAGAGAAGTCATTGAGACCATTTGAATGACGTTTTATTTAGAACTTAATTGTATCGATTGTACTTCACATTAAATAAAAAAATTTTAATATTTCATTTCTTTTTTTTGAGTAATCTTTAAACAATTTAATTATTTTAATATTTCCTTAACAATAAGTGTGTTATTTTTTCAAAGAAATCATATCACTCTTATTGGAAAACCCGTTATTGTGTGAAAATAATTAGCGTCATTTTTGAAAGAAGGGGTTAGTAAGCCTTTGCATTTTCACGAAAATCGATAGGTCGTAAATTTTGATAATTTAATAATTTTGAACAAACAACTTTCATTTCCCTCCAGAACCTAATATTTCATGAATATTTTTCATTTTATAGGAACATTATATTCAAATGCCGATAACTTCTGAAGTAACTGGAATCAGACTTTATGTTATATCTTAGCTTTAATATAAGGTATCAAATGTACCGATATCTCTATTACGAATTAGAAGTCAGAAACATTTTAAAGTCAGAAACATTTTGTCACCTAAAAGTATGCTTCACTAATCCATTTAAGAAATCATACCTATTTTAAAAAGCTTTTAACTTCTAAACTAGTAGAGATATAGCCACATGTAATACCTCAAATAAAATCTTGAAACGTCTCCTTCAGTTCCTCCAAAACTTATAGTTATATAAGTTATTGTCAGTTTTTTTTAAATTTCAAAAATAAATCTTAAAATTTTACCAAAAGTTATTGGATTTTATAATATTTGTACATATGATAGAGGACCTCGCGATGATTTACAAACCACTTTCATTTGCTTCGAGAACCTAATATTTAATGAGAAATTTGCATTTATATAAAACTGTTATACCAATGTTCAAACTACTGTAACTTCTAAACTAAGTGGAGTATGATCTTCAGTGATACTTCAAATTAAGGGCCTGTACGCCTACTTGGTGCCTGATACAGAAAAGTTTCCGGATCGTGTTATCTCTCGTAGAGATGATCACAATTGGCCACCAAGATCTTGTGATTAAACACCTTGCGACTTATTCCTTTGGGGCCACATGAAAGATAAGGTCTACGCCAACAGCCCAGCGTCGATTCAAGACCTCAAAGATAGAATTCGTGAGGCTATCGAGGACATAGGGCACCCACTTTGCGATTTGGTTATGGAAAATTTTATGAACTTACAGGACCATATTTTACCAAATGTTCTTGGATTTTCATAATATTTTGATATATGACAGTCCTCTGTTTGCTCTCGAGCTGGTTTGCAAAAAAAATTTCATTTCCTTCGAGAACCTAATATTTAATGATAGTTTCTCTTTTCTATAAATGTGTTATACAGATGTTCAAACAACTGTAACGTCTAAACTAAGTAGAATAACGCCTTAAATGATACATCAAATTAAGGGTCTGTACGACTACTTGATGCGTTATTCAATTTGCGGCTAATACTTTTGCCTCATAGATCTAAATCTAGTTCAATAATCAAAAACTTTACAATTTCAATAATCTTGTAATTTTATGCAAAAATAATTAGCCGCAAATAGCAGTAGATGTTTTAAGTAGACGTTTTGAACTCTCGTTTCAGGTATAGTTTGCTACGGTACTTCAATTAGTTTAGAAGTTACAGGCATTTAAAAAGAGTGTTCTAGGGAAAATTATACCGATTTTAAAGAGCTTGTAACTTTTGAACCATTTGTGATATCGCCACAACTGATTGCTTTAACTAAATCTTTAAACATATGCGTAAAATCTAATATATTCTACACTTCCTGTAGGTCTGAAATTATTATTATATACTATTTTCTATATCTGTTAATTTTTCACTTAATTATGCAGTTTGGGCCTAAATGTACCTCAAAACATTTCTTTTGGTGAGTACAATCGATTGGTATACGACTCGTTTTGAAAATTCAAACTCCGATTTTTAGTGCCATTTTTGAGAGAAGGGGTTAGTTAACCTCTCCATTTTCACGAAAACCGATAGGTCATGGATTTTGATGATATTCTGATATATGATAAAGGACGTTGCGCTGATTTACAAACCACTTTTATGTCCTTGCAGAACCTAATATTTCATGAATATTTTGCCATTTTGTAGGAACAATATACCGATTTTCAAATGCCGATAACTTCTAAACTAACTGGAGGATGGCTTTAAGTTATACCATAATCGAACGACCTGAACTTCTACTGATATCTAAGGCACTTTTTGGCTAATAATATTTGCTTGAAAATATGCATTTATTGATTTTATCGAATTTTCTCAAAAGTTTAGATCATTATAATAAATAAATAGCTTCATGCAAAAAGTATTGGCCGAATATTATACTACGCATCAAATTGAAGTTCAGACCTTTCTTTTGCAGTATAATTTGCGGTAAAGCTACTGTTGGTTTAGAATTTATGGGTATTTTAAAATCAGTATAATACTTTTATATAAAAGAGAATTATTCATGAAATATTAGGTTCTCGAAGAAAATGAAAATGGTTTGTAAATCAGCGCGAGGTCCTCTATCACCTGTTAACATAACATATGAAAATTCAAAAACATTTAGTAAAATTTGAAAATTCAATTTTTGAAATTTCAAAAAAATTTCAATAGCTCATATAATTATAAGTTTTGGAGGAATTGAAGTAGACGTTTCAAGCATTGGATGAAGTCATCACTTGTGAAGATATCTCAATTAGTTTATAAATTAAAGGCTATTTAAAATCGGTATAAAAAAAATTTTTAATATAATATTGAATTTTTGAAGAACATATTATTTTTTTTATTGTTATATAATGTCCAATTTTTGTCATTTATTTCTTGAATAATTTATAATTAATGCAAAATTATTTACTTATTATGTAATTTTTTTATATATTTCTACTTAAAATCGGTATAAGAAAAGGCTAATATAATATTGGATTGATGAAGAGCATAAAATTTGTTTATTGCTATATAATGTCCATTTCGTTTCATTTATTTTTTAATAATTAATATTTAATGCAAAATTATTTACTTATTATTCTCATTTCAGATTAATTTCTCGTTTCAGATTATTTTGTGGATCTATGGCTGTAAACCAAATTTGGCTAAGTAGTATTTGAAGATGTATTCGAAACAAATTTAAATTTGTATCTAAAATTATTAAAAATATATACATTTAGGAAAAAGTATAAACGAAAAAAATACGAATAAAGAACGAAAAAACCTATATTATCTGTTATTTTCTTTGTTTGTTTATTTTGTTAGTGAATTGATGAAAATTACAAAAAGTATGTCTCTCCAAATCCAGTTATTTATGTTGTTTGAATATAATTTAACAAAATTTTGGAAAATACCAGGCTCCCATAATTGAGTTGAAATTTAATTAATCACTACCAAAAAAAAAGTTAAAGCCTAAAAGTATGCTCTGAAATCGCTATAAAATATTCACCAATATAAACAATCTGGCAGCACTGGCATCGGTGTGTAAATGTTGACCAAACGTTGCCAGACTACAAAAATTTGAGTTTTGATTTGAAATTCCAAAAAAAATTAGTTGCTCTAAATTGAAAAATAATGTGTCAGATGTAAAGCCGGCAGTCACACATTTTGTTTATAATATGATTTATGGTCCTGCTCTAATTATTTTAATAATTAGGGATCCATAACTTTTAAACTAATTCGGGTATGACCCCAAATGATATCTCAAAATAAAGGTGAAACATTTCTCATGCGTTTATGATTCAATTTTGTTCTCTTCCCCAATTAGTTTTGAAGTTATGGACCCATAACTTTTTAACCAATAAGAAAATGGCCCCAAAGGATATGTTAAATTAAAATTGAAAAAACACTTTTTCGTTTAAGATGTTTTTTGGGGTCATGCTCCTATTAGTTTAAAAGTTATGGACCCCTAATTTTTTAAATATTGCATTAGCACCCCAAATCATATCATAAACTAATTGAGTTAACGTCAACTTTGCATCTGACACATTATTTTTCAATGTAGAGCAAATAATTTTTTTTAATTTCAAATAAAAAATCAATTTTCTGTAGTCTGGCAAGGTTGGATCAGCATTTGCCATACCGACGGCAGTGTTGCCAGATTGTTAAAATCGGTTGGAATTCTATGCAGATATCAATGCATACTTTTAGGCGGTGACTTTTTTAGCTGAGTAATTCAATTATGGGAGCCTGGTACTTCACATTTTAAATCGTTTTTTGAGTACTTACCGCACACATCATTCACACAATAAAAAATCACAGTCTTTTCATATTTTTATCTACTTTTATTTAAAAAAATAATCTTGTTCTCTTACAAATATTTGTATACCAGAAATAAAATAAATAAAAAAATGGCTTTGATATTTGGGTTTATCTGAAGAAAATTCAACTTAATTAATTCAAAGAAGATTTTCTTCCTAAAAGGTTAAATGCTAATGCTATGAATTGAATATATACAAATGTTTGATGAAAATATTTTATAATTTGTATAAAATTTATAGTAAATGTCACACTGTACACAACTAACTAACTCTACTAGATAAATAACAAAGAGGGAGAGATTCTTAATTAACTAAATATACATAAATACATTGATCGTTCGCTTACAGTACAAAAATAAAGGTGGTCGTCTAGGCTAAACATTTAGAATACAAACTAAACTAATTTACACTGAATAGTATATATACCTATACATATTTGTATATATGAATAAAAGGCACTGGTTTTCCATATAGTTCTTGTAAAAATCTTAAAAAGGCTTTTTTAGGCTTTCGGGGGGAAAAGAAAAATAAATTAAGAAAGAAATTTGCAAGAAAATAAATAAAAATTGTATATATATATAATTAAAGCCTCTACTACTTAAACTATTGCATTTTCAGGGGGGTTGGTTTCAAAGCTAATCTCTAGAAATAAAATACATTTACATTAAATTATTTACTTAATAAAAAACACATTTGCAATAAAATGCAGACACTGGTAGATATTTTCGTAGAATCGTTTGTTTTTTATGGAAAGTTCTAACAAAAGTTTTTGTTTGGCAAAGCTTTTTCAAAGAAAAAAAGCTATTGTCAAGCTTTTCACAAAAGTTATCGCGTTTGTTTTCTTCTACATTTTGTCCAAAGTTTCTCAATGGAGTTTGAGGAAACGTTAAAAATGTTTCGAAAGCTTTGTGTTGTGGTGTAAAGCTTTTGTGAATATTTAGCTTTTTCTTGTAGTTATCAGCAAATCTAGGTAAGCGTATTTCTTTTGTTTCGTATTTTTTCGATATTTTAAAATTTAAGTATATGGCAGTTCTTTATTTATGGCATCACATTTCATTCGACGTTCATCGCCCCCTTTTCTCAATACTCGTACTTGTACTTCTGTGAGGGAGGGGGTAACTCAGCTATCCAGATTACCGGTTACCAAGCATTCACTGAGCAGAACATTGTGCAAAGCATCCATGTCCACCCAATCTCGACGTTCATTGCGTATGGATACGTTGCGTATGCAACCCTTAAAGTTTTCACGCGATAATAGGGAACCACTTGAGGCAATATCTAGAAGAAGGATAAGAGAGAGAGAGAGAGAAAAAACAAGAAATGCAAATTTATTGAATATGAAAAATCAAATAGGTATTTTGTAAAAAATAAGTCCAAAGCTTTATCCTCTTTAAACTGTCAGTTAATAATAATTTTACCATAGACAATTAAAGGTGTAGACACCTTATCACAACTGACTGTCAAAATAACAAAGCTAGCTCTCTATAGAAGACAGTCGCATACAAACTATCGAAAATATATGTTTTCGCCATCTTGTAAAAAGCTTGGACAAACTTATCTATACCTTCAATTCTCTTTGATTTTACCATAAAAAGTATTAGCTGCGATCTCTTAAGTTTTTAAACCTTAAAGGTTTTCTTAAAAAAACTAAAAAATTTAATATGAATGGGAATTAATAGTAGGTTAACCACGAAAGGGTTATTTACAATTTAAAAGCTTTATAAAGCATATATAAATTTAAGCTATTTCATATTACTTTCATCATTTGAAAAAGCTTTTCAAGAATATTTGATTTCTTATATAGAATATCAGGCTTAAACTTGAAAGCTTTAAAAAATTAACTTGAATTTTTAAGCTTTAAAAAATAAATTTGAATTTTAAAGCTTTAAAAACTAAGGAAGAAAATATATTAGTTTTAAAGTGTGATTTGTTATAAATTTTACCATGAGAAGCTTTAAAGTTTTCGAAGATAATAGTGTCTTATCTACGTTATATATTTTCATCTTTAAAACTTATATAAATCTAAGCTTTACATATTTTCATATTTAAAGCTTATATAAATCTAAGTTATAATCGTAATTTCATCATAAAAAGCTTAAGAAAAAATTGTATATTGGTTATCATGTTTAAAAATTAAAGTTTTAAAAATTATGTTCAATCTTTAAAGCTTTAAAAAAATAAATGTACAGTTTAAAGAGAGATTTTCTATAAATTTTGCCATGACAAGATTTAAAGCTTTCGAAGAAAACATGAGGCTATTCCTCTACGTTACATATCAACCTTAAAAATTATATACATTAAATCTGTAAGCTCTTAAGTGTGAGTTTATAGTAATTTCACCTTAAAAAGCTTTAGAAGAAAATTAGATTTCCTATAAATTTTATCAATTTAAAAACGTAAAGCTTTAAAAAAAGAAGGAAATTGATAAGTTTAAAAGTAGATATTTTTATATATTTACCATACCATACGTTGCAAATTTTAAAGCATTTATATAAATTTAAGCTGTAAGCTCCAAAGTGGGAATTCATAGCAATTTAAACTTTAAAGCTTTTAAAGAAATTGATCAGCTTTAAAGATTTTTTTTATAAATAGTAGCATGAGAAACTTTAAAGCTTTCGAAGAAAATATGCTAATTTTTAACATTAAAGCTTTTATATAAACTTAATTTGTAAGCACCAAAGTGGAACTTCATAGTAATTTTATTATGAAAAAGCTTTTGAAGAAAATTTTATTTATTATATAGATTATCAAGTTTAAACTAAAATAAAAAATTAAATTGGGACTTATTATAAATTTTACCATGAGAAGCATTCATAGCAATTTAAACTTTAAAGCTTTTAAAGAAATTGATCAGCTTTAAAGATTTTTTTTATAAATAGTAGCATGAGAAGCTTTAAAGCTTTCGAAGAAAATATGCTAATTTTTAACATTAAAGCTTTTATATAAACTTAATTTGTAAGCACCAAAGTGGAACTCCATAGTAATTTTATTATAAAAAAGCTTTCGATGAAAATTTGATTTATTATATAGATTATCAAGTTTAAACTAAAATAAAAAATTAAATTGGGATTTATTATAAATTTTACCATGAGAAGCTTAAAAGCTTTCGAAGAAAATATAAAGTCTTTTATCGAGATTACACATTTGGAACTTTAAAGCTTATATAAAATTAAGCTGTACGCTCTTTAGTGGGAATTCGTAGTAATTTAATCATTAAAAGCTTTAGAAAAAATAGAGTTATTTTATACATAGGTTAGCAAGTTTAAACTTTAAAGCTTTAAAAAATAAAAAATGTAAATTCATCAGCTTTAAACTGGGATATATTACAAATTGTTCCAAGAGAAGCTTTAAAGCTTTCCAAGAAAATAAGAAGCATCTTATCTACCGTACATATTTCCTACTTTACTTAAACTTAAAAGCTTATATAATTTTAATGTATGAGCTCTTAAGTCAGAACTCATAGTAATTTCATCTACAAACTTCCTAGTGATAATTAACAGTAATTTTACCAAGAAAATCTTTAAAGTTTTCAACTATATATATACCATTATATCGCGTTATAAATATTTTGCAACTTTAAAACCATTCAAATAAAAAGAAAACTATGCATATCCAGCTTATCCACAAAAAAGCTTTCAAAGCTTCTCACCATTTCTCTGTATGCTTACCTGGAATTCCTCCTATATACAATGGCGATTTGGTTTGAACTTTTCCCGCCGTTCTCTGTTGAGCCACCGCTATTGTAGCCGGCATTTGATCGATTCTCAAAGCAATTTGTTCATAATCATAAAGGGCGGATATGTTATGCCATTTATTGTCGCACAGAGCATATTTGGTAGGCAGCAAAGATTCCACACGGAAAGGATTGCCATCACCCAAATCGCAGGAAAAGACAACCTAATAGAAAAGAAAGAAATTGTAAGGAGGAATAGAAAATCATTAAATATACAAGTACATATATAATTCCCCCAGAAAAAACCTACATTGCCATTGAAAATTTCCAAAGATAAAGCCGGAAAACCGGTGGGCTCTGAGATGCTCAACAAAATGCCCGACAGTTCTGAAGTTCTAAATTCCATTTCTAGTTCGAGATATTTGCCCACATGGAAGTTACGTTCTAAATAAAAAAATATTAAGAAAGAAAAAATATATTATGAAAATTAAAAAACATTAAGAAAGAAAGAATATAAAAATATTAAGAAACGGATATTCAAGGCAATTTTGGAAAAATATACTCACTGTACATGGCATAAGCATCTCCCGGAAAGTAAGAGCCCCTCTCCACTTTCGGGAAACACTGACCCACATGCAGATGCTTGCCCGGCTTAGCCAAATCCTGTGTATTATTAGCTATGGAGAATTTTCTCAGACAACCCTTAAACGGCTCGAGACGCATTAAAAGCTCTGAAGGCATTTTTGGTGGATTCTCTGGCAAACCGCCTACAAACATTATGTTAGAGGCTGCAATCTTTTTGGGTATTTTCATTTGAGCCGAAGTCTTTTGATCTGTCTGTCCAATTTCCACCGACATGGTCACCTTACGATCGGTACACATCAGGGTGACATGATGCCATTCACCATCATTTAGTTTGGCATGCAAAGGCAATTCTTCTCTGCGCCTTCCTCGTACAATCAATAAGAGGTGACCATCTTTTAAAACCAAAGCTATATAATGCTTTTGCTTCTCTTTCATTCCCGGTGCCATGAAAATCAAACCGTTCGGATAGAAAGAACGAAAATCGAAAGTTATCTGGAAATTCCTTTGCCAGTAATTGCGCATTGGGGCTTGCAGCTGGGCAAAGCTATAGGGTTCATCGCCAAATTTAAAAGCATTCGGTTCGTACGAATAACTGCCAACCTGTTCGAGAAAGGGGGAAGAAAAAGGTACAATAATAATGGAAATGGTGAGACAAGATCATCCCGATTTCACAGAAGTAAAAGAAACCAACACAACTGTTCGAAAACATATGTATCTTTAGTTTCCAAGGATCTAAAGAGCTACACATCTGGTCAGAAAGCTTTTAGTTATTTTGCAAAAAAAAAAAGCTTCCACGGCTTCAGAGTGCTAGCTTTATTTGATTCATCATCTGCCAGAAAGGTTGTCCTATTTCTTTCATAGACTTTCCTCCAGCCATAAAGATTTCTCAATTTTAAAATTTATTAAAAGATATTGACTTGTCATTAGGATATTCTCCTGGCTTTAGACAATCTTTGCCTCAATTATGTATTATAGAATGAAAAATACAATAACTATTTATTAAAAGTTTATCTAGTTTGGCAATTTATGAAAGTTTTCTAATATGACATGCAACAATTTGGCTATTATGTATATGAAACCTTCGTGTTATTTTTTTTGTAAGAGTAAAGCTTTATCTTTTAACTCTCCTGAAGATTGTTTAATTTGATTTACAATATTTCTACAAAAGTTTATCCAGTTTGGCACTTTGAAAGTGTTTTCTCATTTGCCATGACAAATTCTGATTACTACGAGTATATGAAAGCTTTAATCATTTACTTGAAAGCTTGTCCTATTTGGTTTATAGATTTCCTTCAGACAACGCTTATTTATTAAGAGTTTATGTATCTAGTTGGATAATATATGAAAGCTGTCTAATTTGCTGCTGATCGTCCTGGTTATTATATGATAGATTTAATACGAGGATCCCCGACTAAAACCTTCTCAACTGGACTAAAAACTACGACTATTTAGTTGTGTAAGAATAAAGTTTTTTCTTTGATCTGTTAGAAAGCTTGCTTAATTTGACTCATAAAGATTTATAACAAAAGCTTTATAATTTGCCACGGTATTTTTTGGTTATTATATAAAAGCTGGACTGAAAGCTGTGTGCTGTTTTTGTTTTGCCCGAGCTAAGGTTTCCCTCTGATCGGTCATAAAGCTTTCTTTAATTTTATTAGCAATATTTTTCTAAAAGTTTGTCCAATTTGGCAATTTAGGAAAACTAACTCACTTGGAATGGAACAATACGACTATACAAATGTTATGAGAAATGTTACTGCTTCCCAATTAGCTTTCATTATCCACCAGAAAACTTAGCCATCGATTTTCCTCCAACCATAAATGTAACTCAAGTTTGTTAGTTATTAAAACATTATAACTATTCGTATTTACTGTGGAAGCTTTTACATTAACTATAACTCATTATTACAAAAGGCTTTTTTCTATAAAGAAACCATTCATCATATGTCTGAAAGCTTCATAGCTTTCACTCCTGCGATGAAGCATTCTGTTTAGTATAGATTTTACATTAATAACAAACTGCTCTTCGCTTAATGATTAATAATATCAAAGTTTTCATGTTTTGAGATAATCTTCGTTGTACTTGATTTGATGATTCCTTTTTCTGCTGACATAGAACCTAATATATTACTCCAAAAAATACTATATCTTCAATTATAATTGATATGAGCTTTCATATCGATACCTCCATTCTAAACTATGCTAAGTTCAACAAGGCAGTTCTTCAGGAGAGGCGTTCAAAGTTTGATGAATATTTTTAAATTTGTGTGGAATTCCTTTATGTTGGAAATCGAATGACCTGTACTGTTTTGTGAATAACTCTTGATTGGGTTGACGGATAAACACCAAATTTTGATTGAATATAATTTGAAATATGTAGAAATTAAAAGTGCAATCTCCCTAAAGACATGCTAAGTCGACTTAGCATGTTTTAGAATGGAGGTATCGATAAGCTAATACAAAAGATTTTGCTTCTGTCAGATTTTTGTGTATCTGAATAAAAACTTCTACATTAAAGTGTTTTTAATTTTACTGTTTGGTAATAAAAAAGCTTTCTAGTTCCGGCAGATATAACACTTTATACCTAAATTCATAAAGTATTAAATGTTCTCTCGTAACTACATGAGATTAAAAGCTTTCCACAGCCATAAGACTATTTAGAATTAATGCATTAAAGCTTTACATCTACCAATATAGAAATATAATTTGTAAAATTAAAAAAAAAATCATATAATGTATTAAAGCTTTTTTCACAAAATATTAACTATTCGGTAAGTGTAAATAATTCTAAGTAGTAGCTCTACGACTAGACTATAACACACAATTAATGACTGATTTCTGTGTTAGTTATGATTTTTTATAAAAGATTTTTCCATTACCTAAAAGCTTTACTTCTACTAAAATACTTGATAAATAAGAATATTTAATTTTCTCACGCGAAATATTTTTTGATTTTGCCAAAAAGATATTTTTCACAAAAAGCTTTAACGTGAATTTGTTAGTCTGTTATAAAGCTTTTTCCCATTACCAAAAAGCTTTACTTCCACCAAAATACTTGACGATAAATGAGAATATTTAATTTTCTCACCGGAAATATTTTTTTGTTTTGCACAAAAAGCCTTATTATGAATTTGTAAATAATTTTGACAAGTGCTTTATGGCTAAACTAAATCTCAAAACATGACTGATATTTGTGTTAGTTATTATTTTTTATAAAAGCTTTTTCCAATACCAAAAAGCTTTACATCTAACAAAATACTTGTCGATAAATAAGAAATACGATTTCGTAACAATTAAAAAAGTGTCTCAGTTTTTAGATTTTTCTATTTTTAGATTTTTCCAAAAAAAAATCTTTTTTTACACAAAGCTTTTGTTTTCAGTTTCACCGGAAATATTTTTATATTTTTCCAAAAAAAACTCTTTTTTCACATAAAGCTTTTGTTTGAATTTGTAAGTAATTTTGACATGTATATGGCTGAAGGTTTTATGTCTGAACTAGAATTATAAATCCACAGTGATTTTTGTGTTAGTTTCAACATTTTACAAAAGCTTTCCGATTACTAACAAGCTTATTCAAAAACAATTGAAGGTATAGACACCTTACAAAAGCAGATTTTCAAAAAGCAACGTCAAAGCTCTCCATAGGCGACATTCGAAAATTTTTCTTGGTCAAACAAGCAACAATTTATGGTTTTGGTAATTTTGCAAAAAAACTTCGGCAAATTGCTTAGATGTCTGTCTAACCCTTCAATTCTCTCTGTACTTATTACTGCCTTGCAAAGCTTGCCCATTTAACTGAAAGTGCCAGGTTCCAATCTTGTGATGTTTCAAAGCTTTCTCA
Source organism: Eudasyphora cyanicolor (assembly GCA_963930755.1). Classification (NCBI taxonomy): domain Eukaryota; kingdom Metazoa; phylum Arthropoda; class Insecta; order Diptera; family Muscidae; genus Eudasyphora; species Eudasyphora cyanicolor. The sequence goes on from OZ005737.1 coordinate 9,094,590, forward strand.
CTTCTTGCGCTAGAAAGCTTTTCCATTTTAGTAATGATTAGAAACTTTCCATTAACCAAGAAAAGCTTCGGGGTATTAATTAAATAATGTGATGTACGGCCAAAAATTTCGGGTTAATTTTGAAATAAAAACACTTTGGTTTATGATGATTTTTCTGTTATAAAATAAAAACTTTATTTATAAAAATAAAACCAAAAAAGGTGATTAGCAAATTATAAAGAAAAAATTTTAACAAATAATACAAATTGTTTTTGCGCCAAATTCCAAGTGAATATGAACTTAATGATAATGAGATTTTACAATTAAATATTAATAATAATGATTTTTGTTTTCTTCGTTCGTGTTACAAGTTAAGTATGAAAGCTTTTAAAACATACACAAAAAAGCAATGTTTTTTTTGGATTAAAGTGAAAAAGATGAAGAAAATGTGAATGACATGAAAACTTAAATTAAGTTTATTTAAAATATTTATTTACAACTTAAATAATGAATTTTTCCTAAATTTTGTTAATTTCGTTTGATTTTTTTTTGTATATTTAGCCAAGACCACCACAACCTTTAGAGGTGCAAAGTATTAAATTAATTTTCAGTTGACATAGAGAGCTTATGAGTTAATATTGCCACATAAATATAAATGGAAATTTTGTAATTATTTTTTTGTGATTTTAAAAAAAGCTTAATAAATCCCCATATGAGATAATATTACTAGATTATTTATATTCGAGGGTATTATTATTATTTTTTTGGCAGTTAGTAACAATGAGCTTAAAAGCTTAGAGCTTTTCTTATTCGAGTGGTTGTTCAATATGTGTGTGGGTGTGTTTTTTTAGTTTGTGGGTTAACTAGCGACTTAACAACTAAAGTCCTATAAAAAGAAAAAAATTAAAAAAAATAAATATTTACATGCATAATTCTTAAGATAAATTTAACTAAAAGCTTTGAAGAGCTTTCAACTAGAACTAAGCTTTAAAGTAAATTATAGCAATTTTTAGAATTTAATAATTTTGATTAAGTAATGTTTTCCATGGGTTGTTTACAAAATAATAATTTTTCTTATTTTATCTTTGGAGCTTAAAGTTCTTTTTTTGGGTTTGTTTTTCTCTTTAACATAACCTATAAACATGCCACCACCATTTCTTTAGGAACATTTAAAGCACTTACCCTTTTGCATCCTTCGGGAGCTGCCGTAAAGCTTTTACCAATCATTGGCTCAGTTTTCATAAGAATATCGCTCAAACCATTTACGCTTCCCATAGCAGGACCATTTCGGCCTATCTGAACATTAACAAATGACAGAGCTTGATTGAAGTTCACTGTACGATTATTGAAGACCACATCTCTAATGGCTCCCTCCAATTTATCGAAGGTAGGCGCTAGTGGGGTATATTCATCATAGGGTGGAGCTCCACCAATATATAAACCACCTGCATCGCGAGGCATACTGACCAAGGTTGGTGTACCCAGAAGATTTTTGCTTTCCTGCAGCTCATCATCTACCATAAGTTCAAGTTTACGACCATTTTTAAGTAAATTAACCACATGGAATTCTCCATCATTCAAAGAGACATTTGACTTCATTTTGATAAAGCTTCGGCCAGAATTTATCCACACCTGCAGGTGACCATCGATAAGGGAAATCGAATAATTTCCTTTGATATCTTTGGCATCGTAATCTTCTTGCACTTCCGGAGGATAGGCGGCCAGCATTAATAGACAGTCGTTTTGTAGGGTACGGAAAACAAAACCGGTATTGGCACGTTTGCGCAGAGACTGAGAGGGAAGTTCAATATAACCTTGACCCCTGAAACCAGCCCTGAGAAATAAAAAGAAAAAGAAGAAAAGAATACCGATCAGAAATAGGGCCATCGTTTATATTTTGTTTTAAATAAATACGATTATATATAATTTATTTCCCATAGTTCCTAAGAGAAGCATAGGGCCATAAAATTTGATTAATGAGAAAGTAGTCTGTTCAAAAGCTTTCCCCTACTTACTTGGTTATCATTTCCTTACACGAGGGCTCCACACCAAAGTGTGTTGATCCCTCCAGAGGATCGTAGGTCTCTCCATTGACCTGCACATCCATCATGCAACCCAAGAAGGGATTATCTGCTCCTGGCGCTTTAGATGTGGCTGAAGTAAAGCCCGGCGGTACACCGCCCAAATAATAAACAGCTTTTGAAAGATCTGGTAGCATATAGCTTTTGATGGGTACCGTAGGTGATCCTGTAATAGGTCTATCATTGCTAACACGTAAGATACCATTTTCTGTACCCCTTTTGGGTACAAATTCTCGGGCTGCCTCGATTTTAACCCATTTGCCGGTGTTATATTTATTGGTGGTATTAATTTCCAATTTGGACTCATCACCATAATCAATGCGGAACATAATGCGACCACGACTGAGAGTAACGGATACCGAGCGGTTCTATAAAGGGAAGAAAGAGGAGGAAATAAAAGAAAGAGATTTTGTGGGGTTAGTTTTAAGGAATTGAGGATTTAAAATAGTAAATAAAATTTAAATTGGCACGGGGTTTCGAAGCAGATTTGGATATATGAGATAATACAGTTCTTAGCCTAAAAGGTAGTTTCTTTAAATTAGTTCTAGTTCTCTCTATTTTCGCAAATCGCGTTTTATCTCGAGAACTAGATCTAATTTTAAGAAACTACCTTTTAGGTTAAGAACTGTATTATCTCATATACCCACATCGGCTGCAAAACCTTGTGCCGCAGCAAAAAAGATTTTTTTGTTGAGCTGTGTTATTGAAGTTTTTACAGATGCAATTAAAATTTAATTTTATTCAATAAATTATTTAATTGATTCAGTTAATACTTCAGTTCAAGGATTTTTAGAATTCAAATATTAAATAAAATTTAAATCGATCATAAAATTTAATTGAAAAACTATTTAAAAAAGTTCATATTTCAGTTAGACAAAAAATATCTCGATTAAAACTGGTTAATATTTTAGTTGATTCAATTAATATTTTAGTTGATTCAATTAATATATTAGTTAATTCAAATAATATTTTATTGAAATCAAAAAATATTTTAATTGATTCAATTAATATTTTAGTTAATTCAGTAAATGTTTTAATTGATTCAATAAATATTTTAGTTAATGCAATTGACTTTAAATTGATTCAATTCATATTTTAGTTAATTCAATTAATATATTAATTGATTCAATTCATATTTTAGTTAATTATATAAATCTTTAAATTGATTTATTTAGTATATTAGTTTATTCAATTAACCTTTTAATTGATTTAATTAAAAATGTAGTTAACTCAATTAATCCTTTAATTGATTAAATTAGCATTTTAGTTAATTCAATCAACCTTTTAATTTATTCAATTTATATTTTAGTTAATTCAGTTAATATTTTAGTTGATCGAATTAATGTTTTAGTTAATTCAATTAATATTTTAGTTTATTCAATTAATCTTTAAATTGATTAAATTAATATTTTAGTTAATTCAATAAATCTTTTTATTGATTCCATTAATATTTTAGTTAATTCAATAAGTCTTTTAATTGATTCAATTTATATTTTAGTTAATTCAATTCATCTTTTAATTGATTAAATTAAAGTTTTTGCTTACTCAATTAATCTTTAAATTGATTCAATTAATATATTAGTTAATTGAATTAATTATTTTATTGATTCAATTAATATTTTAGTTAATTGAATTAATCTCTTAATTGATTTAATTAATATTTTAGTTAATTCAATTAACATTTTAATTGATTCAATTAATATTTTAGTTAATTTAAATAATATTTTAAATGATTCAATTAATATTTTGGTTTATTCAATTACTATTTTAATTGATTCAATTAATATTTTAGTTAATTAATTTTATCTTTTAATTACTTCACTTAATATTTTAGTTAATTTAATAAATCTTTAAATTGATTCATTTAATATTTGTTTCTTCAATTAATCTTTTAATTTTTTCAATTAATTTGTATTCTTCAATTAATCTTTTAATTTTTTCAATTAATTTTTATTTAATTCAAATACCTTTTAATTGATTCAATTAATATTTTAGTTAATTGAGTTAATCTTTTAATTGATTCAATTAATATTCTAGTTAATTCGATTAATGTTTTAATTGATTTAATTTATATTTTAGTTAATTCAATTAACATTTTAATTGATTTAATTACGATTTTAGTTAGTTCAATTAATCTTTTAATTGATTCAATTAATCTTTTAATTTATTCAATTAATATTTTAGTTAATTCAATTAATCTGTTAATTGATTCAATAAATATTTTAGTTAATTTAATTAATATTCAGTTAATATTTAAGTTAATTCAATTAATGTTTAATTAGTTCAAATTATTTTAGTTAATGCAATAAATCTTTAAATTGATTTATTAAAAATTTGAAATGTTCAATTAATCTTTTAATTGATATTTGATTTAATTCAATTAGAATTTTATTTGATTCATTTAATATTTTACTTAGTTGAATTAGTCTTTTAATTGATTAAATCAACATTTTGTTTACTCAATTTATCTTTTACTTGATTCAATTGATATTTAGTTAATTCAATTAATTTTTTAATCATTTCCATTATATATTAGTTTATTCACGTAATCTTTTAATAGATTAAATTAATATTTAAGTTAATATTGAGAAAACAAAATGTTAATTGGATCAATTAAAAGATTAATTCGATGAACTAAAATATTAAATTAATCAAATAAAATGCTAATTGAATTAAATAAAATATCAATTGAAACAATTAAAAGGTTAATTGAATATACTCACATATTTAATAAATCAATTTAAAGAATTATTGAAATAACTAAAATAATTTGAATTAAATAAAAGTTTAATTGAAATAACTCAAATATAAACTGAATAAATTAAAAGATTAATTGGATTAACTTAAAAATTAATTTGATCAATTAAAAGATTAATTGCTTAACTAAAATTGTAATTGAATCATTTAAAAGGTTAATTTAATTAACTAAAATATTAATTGAATATATTAAAAGATTAATTGAATAAACTAATATATTAATGGAATTGATTAAAAAATTAATTGAATTAACTAAATATTAATTGAATCAAGTAAAATATAATTTGAGTATACAAAATGTTAATTAAATCAATTAAAAGATTAATTCAATTAAATAAAATATTAAATGCATCAAATAAAATGAATTAAATAAAATATCAATAATTAATTAATCTTTTAATTGATTAAAATAATATTTAAGTTAATTCAATTATTATTTTAATTGATTTAATTAATATTTTAGTTAATTCAGTTATATGTTTAATTAGGTTCATTTAACATTTTAGTTAATTCAATTATATGTTTAGTTTGGTTCATTTAACAAATTAGTTTATTCAAATAATCTTTTAATTGATTAAATTTATATTTTGTTTAATTCAATTACCATTTTAATTGATTCAATTAATATTTTAAGTAATTTAAATAACCTTCTCATTGACTCAATTAACATATTTGTTTACTCAATTAATCTTTCACTTCATTCAATTAATATTAAGTTAATTCAAATAAACTTTTAATTGATTCAATTAATGCTTTAGTCAATTAAATTAATATTCTAATTGGTTCAATCAATATTTTAGTTAATTCGATTAATCTTTTAGTTGATTCAATTAATATTCTTGTTAATTCAAATAAACTTTTAGTTGATTTAATTTATATTTTATTTAATTCAATTAACCTTTTAATTAATTCAATTAAAATTTTAGTTAATTCTAATAATCGTTTAATTAGTTCAGTTAATATTATAATCCTTTAATTTATTCATATACTATTCAATTACTTTTTTAATTGGCCCAATTAATTTTTAATTGATCCTATTAAACTTTTTAATTGGTCAAATTAATTCTATAGTTTATTCAATTAATCAATTAATTCAAACAATTCTGGACATATTTCTCGATAATAAAAATCTAATCAATTAATTTTTCGTTAGTTGTAAGGAATTTTATCATGGTGTAATTAATTGCAAAATTTATAATCCAAAACATTTAAATTTTATATAAATTTAAAAATAGTACTTACATTCTTATCATCAACCGCCAGGAAAAGTAAAGCATTCTCATCCAATGTCTTGAAAGTCATTTGCAAAGCAAACAAATTCTTGCGATACGGTCTCGGTCGTGTCTTCTTTACTTCCGCATAGCCCAAACCGTTGAAATGGCGGGCCACTGATGATGATGTGGATTCCTGTGCGCCAATCATGGCTCCTCCACATTTTCCCTCGCTCGTCGCAAAATTCCAAGTACCCATGGGTTTATTATCCACTTCCACACTATGAACGACCACATTCAAACCGGGACTTAATTGCAAATCTTTGGTTCTCAAACCCTTAGGGTAACCACCCAAATATATACGCTCTTCAGGTGTCTGGAAGAAACGGGTGAACTCCACATCGGTGCTGCCAGTCACTGGTGTCTGCGGCACTAAAGCTCCATAATTATTCATGCGGCGAACTAAAAGACTGCCTATATTTAGAGTACGATTAACCTCCACATAATACCAGGCATCATCGTATTGAGGATCACGTGTCTGTATCTCCAAAGGATGGGTAATGATTTCCGTTGAACCTCCTAGATTCCACAGAAGACGTACATGTCTCTTAAACAGATCCAAGGCTATATAACGATCGTCGGAACCTTGTAGATAGAGCAGAGGTGAATTGCCATTGCGATTGGCCAAAGCAAAACTAATCTTGATACTATTAGCGGTAGTTAGACCATAAGAAGCCGGCAGATATGATCTCAAACACTTGGGTCCTACAGATTGCAGAGAAATCTTTATACCCTCGGCCGCATGTTTGGCCTTGGTAATTTGGTCGCGTAACTCTTGCATCTGTTGAGCCATAGTTTTATTCCAAACATCAAATTCAGTTTGTTCTCTCACAGCTTGTTCTTCCACATAGGTTAGTGATATATTGGCCAAGCGGACATTGGTTTTGGTTAGCGAGATATTTTCCTCAGCCATTCCCAACTTGATTTCCCAATCCGGTTCCAGAATGGCAAATTTATCACGTAGTTTTGTAATGTCACCATGAACCTCTTGGGTTTTACGTGAAATCGCTTTCATATCTTCGCTCGTTTTGGCGGCGCCATCCATACTTTCCACGGCATATTTACGAGATATGGTATGTTGCATAGATGGAATGTGGGATGAGATGTTATTCGTGCGTATACTGGCTTCCAAAATGTGCGATTTGAGGGACTCCACTTTGTTTTCGTGGAATTTTAAACGATTCTCTAAGACTAAAATAGGTGGGAAATGGGAAAAATGATGATTGAGAAAATATCAATATTATTGCTAATTATGTTTACATAAGAAAAAATGACTGAAGTAATTGTTATCTTCAATTAAAAATTGTTTGAGAAAAAAGTCGAGATTATTATAAAAAATATTTTTGGTTTAAAAAACTATTACTGAATATACATCTCTTTGTTATTTGTCATTAGAAAATGATTAAATTTAAAATTTTTTAAAGTTTTGCTATCTTAAATTAAAAATTAGGTTATTTACGAAGAAATAACTTAGAAAATATTTATTTATAAATATAATTTTCTTTAAATGTTAGGAATAACTTACATTGAGTATCTTGAATTTTATCCATGGCTTGTTTCTTCAAAACCTGAGAGTTATGCAAAGACAAACGAGCTCTATCAATAACCGATAAACCCATACGAGGATATAATTTGTGATGGGCAGCATAAACTCTTTCACGAGCTTCCCGAGAAGCCAAACGCGCCGCATCAATGGCATCGGAAATGTTTTTATGGGCCGAACTAAGCGAATGCAAGAAAAAACAAATAAATCTCCAAAGTTCGCACCAATCCTTCTGCAGTCTTCAACTTACCTAGCCAACATGGCTATACGTGCCCCCTGACGTGTGGGCTGGAATTGACGAGCATACTCATTAGATCTCTCCAGCAAACGGGCTGCATGTTTCTGGGCCTTGGGTAACCAATGTTTCCGCACTTCCCGATGTATTATCTCATTGTTATCCAGACTTGCATTAAGCATTGTTCCCATTCTGGTAATGGAGTCCAGTTTATCACTTAATTTTTCCAAACGATCGATATTCAGTTCTACCAACACTCCGGTTTGGGGAATTAAAACCTCTTTAAGGGTATCTTCAACCAAACGCTTTTGGTCCACAATTTGTTGATAATCCTCAAGAGTATAACTCTTTAGATTGCGTATATGCTCTAGAACATCATCAATTTCATTTTGCATTTCCACCGTACGATCGGCATGTAAACGCATATCGGAAATGCGATAATTGGAATGATTCAAATCGCGCCAGAACATTTCAATTTTGCCCTTTTGATCGAAGGCCATATCAGAGGCATTGCCAAATTTATAGAAATTGTGCCAAGCACAAGTGGCGGCCGATCGTATATCATTCACAGAATCACGATGTTGTTTAATGGACTCCAAGTAATAACGGGCCTGTTGCAGGGCCGAGGGTAGACTCAAATGATGGGCACCGCGACCATAATTATCCAGAGCGGCTATATTTTCTAGAATTTCTCTTTTAATAGATTCCAAGTCCAAGTTCACCAGGGAGGCATCTTGCACTAAAACACCCATGGCAAAGGTTCTCTTCTCGGCGGTGGCTAAAGCTTTGCGATTTTGAAATTTTTGATTTTCTGCATGGGAATCCAGTTTAAGTAAAGCATTGCTATCATAATTTAAAAGCATTTTCCGGGCATCATTAAAATCATGATAACGAAGATTTTGCAGATTAAATAAATCCTCATATTCCTCCACTTTAACATAGGGAGGCGGTATGCCCGTCAAGTCCATGTTGTGTATACCTCTTCGCAGTTTATGGCCAATTAATTCGACGTAATCCATAAGCAACAAAGTGCAGTTATCACATACTAAACCCAAACAGACATATTTGTAATATTTAACCTTTTCCTTGACCTATTTTTAAAGAAAACACTTACATTTACAACCCTTCTCCTCCAAATGATGTCTCTCGGCCACACATTTATCACATTTGAGTCCAGTAACTCCGACTTGGCAATAACACTGACCTGTATGGGAATCGCAACCCTCTTGACGTATGCCATGCGGATTGCAATCGCAAGGTTTGCAGGTACTATTGGGAGAAGCCAAAGGATTGCCATAGTAGCCTGGACGACATTGGTCACAGAGTTTGCCCATATAACCGGGACGACAAACACAATTGACCTCTCCCTGCCAGACCGAGCAACCCTTGGCGAAATTACGATTTGTTTCAGGACAGGGACAGGCCTGACAACCATAGGGGGAATTGGGATCACCATAAAAGCCCTCGGCACATTGTTCACAGTGGCGACCCCCAGAGTTTTCACGACATTTCTACAAACGCAAAGAAATTGTTAACAACAGGAACTTGAAAACGAACCTACTAAAACCTACCAAACATTCTCCCGTTTCCCGATTGCACTGAGTGCTCCGGCCATTGCAGTTACAGGGAGCAGCGCGTCCTATCATTTCTTCTATATAAATAGTTTCGGTTTCAATGGTGACATTGCGCCATCTATAATAGCCCTGACCGGGATCTTGACAAGACAAACCATCATAACGTTTGGGACACTTGCACTTCTCCACACCCTTGGCAATCATGCTGGTGGAGCCATGAACATAAATGGCCGAATCCATATGGACATTTTGTAGTCTTATAAAGAATAACCAAAATTATTTCCCAATACCAAAATTAAAAAAATCAAATCCACTACTTACATGATCTCTGTGAAGTCGGCAAAGCAGGATCCTCGTATAAAAACATGTTTCACATTCTGCAAAGCCGCCATCAAAGTACTCCTATCCACGGTCTGGCCATTGTGATGCATTTTCCAATAGGACTCATGCAAAGGTACTCGATATGTCTCATTACGCGAATACTCAAATGTTTCGTATTCATAGAAATCCAGAATCATTTTTGTATGAGCATGCAGCTGGACCAATGGGTATCGCGATAAAACCTTACGATCCAACGGCGTTGAGCCACCCTCAGTGAGTAAAGTGAAGTATAAATTACCGCCATAACTATTAGTGCGATCGCCATAAAATTGTGGTGGTAATTGGAAATACAAAGGATAGTACAGCTGTGTGTACGAACCCATTGTAACATTTCCCGTTGATCTTGGTATCAAATTCAGACCATTCATATTTTGTATTTCGGCATCTTCACGATACGTTTTCGAGCCACTCATTTGCACCACTACAATATATTCGAATTCGGTATTGGTCACGTGTGAAGGACGTCTATATTGTACGGTTAGATTGCGTGACTCGGACATACGGACATGACCCCAAGACCAATCACTCTGCTCACATTCGGAGGCTCGCCCAAAGCAGTAGCATCTTGTGCAGCCTTCGGGATTTAGGGAGGATAAACCGAATGTAGACTGCATACAGGTATCACACTTAAGACCCACTACCAGACTTTTGCAGGGACACTGGCCATTTGCATCACAGGCTATGAGACCATCACTGCGCACAAAGGAACCATCGAGATCGCAGTTGCAACGTCGACACTCGGGATAACCGAAATAGCCCACGGCACAAGAATCACAGCGTCTACCGGTATAGCCCTCCCGACATTGACATTGACCCGAAATGGCATGACAGTATTGACCTATTGAACCCACACGATCACACTGACATTCTCGGCATCCCAAACGCGGCTGCCAACCCCAGGTTCCACTCATACACTGACTGCAACCCAGACCCCGACTATTGGGAGGACAAACACAGCGGCCATTAATGGGATCACAGACCTGACCCTCTCCGGGACAAGGGGCACAACGTTGACAACCTTCCAAGGAGAAGCCAAAGAAACCATCAGTACATTCATTACATCTTTGGCCTCCCACTCCGATCTTGCAATCACATTGACCCGTCCAGGGATTGCATTCATGACTCCTCGATCCCGAGGCATCACAGCGGCAGTCATGACAACCGACATTTTGTGTCAAATTCCAGTGACCCGATTTACATTTATCACAACGACGTCCGGTGACATTGGGCAGACACATGCATTGACCAGAACGTTTGTCGCATGTATTTCCTATCGAACCCACATGACTGCATTGACATTCTGGAAAGAGAAGAGAGGAAAGATAAAGAAGGTTAGCATTTTATTTAGAAAACATATTAAAGGAAGAAACTTAATGGATTATCTAGAGTTATAAAAATTATATTTACAAAACCGAGAATATTGTCTCGAAACCAAAAAAAAGAATGATTAAGTTCTGCATACCCAATGTGTACCAATGTAATGCAGAACTTTTTAAAACTAGTAGAGAATAATTGATTGGTTAAACAGGGTCTTGGAAATGGCTGTTTCAAGATATACAATTACCCATCCAAAATTAATTGAATGCTTAGACAGACAAAAGAAATACAAAGAACAAGTTGAGCCGATGGATTGTGCAGACGGATTAAGTTCATCCATGCCGAATCTTATATGCCCTCCAACAAGGATGGTTTCAAGAAAAAATAAACTCATTATACCAAATTTCAGGTCAATTCGTTGAAATTTGAGATTTTGGTGAAATCTAGAGAGACCTTTGTATGGGGGCTATATCAAACCATGGATCAATGACTACCGTCGTGCGGTTGAAGGATTCCGGGTATAAAGAAACCCCAGTTACCAATTTTCAACCCAATCAGTTGACTTTTGTTGTCTCTTTGACGTTATTAAGTCAAATCCGTGAGCGGCTGTATATGGGGGGCTTTATCAAAAAGTGGACCGATATTGTCCATGTTCAATCGCAGGTTACCTGCAGCAGTAAGAAGTACCTAAACCAAATTTCATCTAGCTCAATTATTGTAGATTGTAGCGTGATTACAAAAGACATACGGACGGGTCTTAGATCAATATTTAGAGGTGTTGAAAACTGAGTGACAAAATGAATATACCCCCATCCTATTGTGGAGGATATAAAGAGCTTTTGGTTCCAGAAGGATATAGATTGATTGCCTAAAGAGATAACGAAACACCTTAGCCCTCCGAAAGTACTTAACTTGATCCAAGTAGCAGTTACCTATGTATTGCCGGGAGTAGTGGTTTCAGCGAGAGGATTTGAGTGGGATGCTTAATTTACCGGAGAAGATGGGTTAATTGCACTAAGAAGTCGCTAAAGATCAAATTAGCCATCCGAAAATATTTCATGATTTCACTTGGATTTAGGGATTTAAGTGATAGATTTTGAAATTATTTTTGTTGTTGTCGTTGTAGCAGCTTGGAGACGCTGAGTTGATAATCCTTAAGTCTATTTTCTATTACAGACTTCGTTCGGGCATATATACGATTATCGCGGGAACCCTATGTTGTTTTCATCTATACTCAATGTTTTCCGGTTGTAAATTTACATCCGTCTGTTAATTTCAGGGAATGGATGTTATTTGAGTGTTAACGTTTCTATTCTCCACTAGAAGCGCTGCATTTCTCTTAATAGTCGTCATGGTGTTATGTCTATTTTTAGCTTCCCCGATGACTTGGGATCGATCAGATTTTGTTGTTGCGCCCGGGGAGTTATTTTTAGCTGCAGAAACTCGAATTATGATGAAAACATGAAATGTTGAGGTTAAATTTTTTCCAGTGCCCTGGATGGGAATTGAACCCAGCACCTTCAGGATCGAAGTCTAGTGCACTAACAACTGAGCTACCGAAGGCCGGTGAAATTATTATAGCACCTGTTACTGATGGATTTCCGATTTTCAACATAGCGACGTCCTATTTACTGACCCAAATGGCTATCGACAAACAAGATTCTCGAACCTATCGCAATTCTATCAAATTTTACTCAAAAGTTGCCCTGGCGGTGTTTGCCCAGTGCTGGTAGATGTTCTGCACTTCTAATTTCCTACACATACGAGTATCTGCATCTTCTGCATGTCATTACTCGCAATGCCCAGCCTTTGATATGGTTAAACCAAGTCTGTCTAACTACTTTATAGGTATGAAGTTCTGTCCTTCTGTTCTTAGTCAGTCTTGTGAACTAAAGCTGAAAAGTGGCGTACTTTTAAGTGCAAATTCTAGCAAGCTTAAACTGCTCTGTCATCTCATTTAGAGATTTGAGGCAGCCAAGTCTGTCGAACTACTGTAAAGGTATGAAGTTCTGCCTTCTGTTCTTGGCCAAATCTTAAAAGTGGAGTACCCTTAAGTGCTAATTGAACTGCTCTACCATCTCGTTAAGAGATTTGTGGCAGACAATGGCTGCTTGAGAATTTAAAAGATAGGCCTCAAGGGATCTAGTATTAGTTGGCTATCCGAATAAATGATAATGGATGGTTTTAAAAGAAGGTTTTCGGATCTCACAAAGTCTGATGAATTCCTTTGTGTTGACGAGGGTCCAGATTCCCCTCATCAGAACCAATCACTCCGGCCCAACGAAGAGGTCAATGGTACGGATGTCTGTACTGACTAGTTCTACCAAGCTTTATGTAAAAGTTGGTCCCATATGATGTTATGTACTCAGTGTTGGCTGGGAACAAAGTTCAGTTCAACACTTTATATTTCCTCCACATATCTACAGCTTATACAAAAGCGTTTAGTCCAAAGTCCTCAGATTTTATTGTTGGCAGGTCTTTATAAGTATCCTACAGGTACTATGGACAGCCACAGGGCATCCGTCTCGAACGCCAGCTCACTAAGACCAATGAATTCGCTTGTGTTGACACGGTCTAGATGTCCCTTATCGAAACCAATCTGTCAGATGCACAAAGCAGTCAATGGTACGGATGTCGGTAATGACTGATTCTGACAAGCTTTTCTTAAAAATAGACCCCAGTATGTTCTGTAACGTGTAGTCAATGATGGGTAAGAACAAACTAAAAATAAGGTAATGTGCCATCACGATTGATTGGAGATTTCTTGACATCCTTATATAGTATCGTTGGCTCGTCTGTCTAGCTATCCTACAGGTACCAAGATCTGTCCATATGTAGCTTAATAGCCATAGGACTTCATATCTGAGCCATAGTGGCGCACCTCTAAGTGAAAATTCTTGGATAATTTGCAGAATTAAAAGTCATTAGTCCCTACACCCAGCCTTAAGGTTATTGAGGTAAAAATTAGGTAAAGTGCCCTCACGATCGATTGGAGATATCTTGAACTCCTCAGATAGTATCGTTGGCAAATCTGTCTAGCTAACCTACAGGTACCATGTTCTGTCCATATAGAGCTAAAAAGCCACAGTGCTTCATATCTGAGCCATAGTGGCGCACCTTTAACTGAAAATTCTTGGATTATTTGCAGAATCAAAAGCCAACACCCGCCTTAAGGTTATTGAGGTAAAAAGTAGGTAAAACGATTTATTGGATATATCTAGATCCCCTCAGATATTATCGTTGGCACGTCTGTCTGGCTATCCAACAGGTATATATTCCTTGCAAGATCTTTTGCCCGGTCTGAAAGGTTAGCAAAGAGTATTTCCTTATAAAGACGGTCTGTATTATTTTAGTCCCGGACAAGTACTTAGTGATTTTTAGTCGAAAGACATTAGTTTGTTTCTTTTCTGATTAATGGTCGTAATTCTACTATTGACTATTGAGATTGATCTTTACATTGTTTCCATGACTTATGTTAGTTTATCTCCATTATTAGCACTATTGAGAATTATGGCTTCGCCAAAGGATGTGGTTTTACACCTAAATGTCTCGTCTCGGTGAGGAGTTGCAATCAAACCAGGTGACTTCTACAACAGAAGAGGTCTTAGTAGTTGCAATCAAACCGGGTGGCCTCTAGAACAGAAGATATGCATCGATCCTGTATAGGGTTAGATCCATGCAAACGTAACCATGATTTGGTACCAGAAGGAGAATGCTTATGCGGAATCGTGACGAACTGTATATCGTCATACTGTGGTTAGCGCCTTCAAGGGCAGAATCACATTTTTGAGGACCAATCCCGTTCTGTGTGTAGCACAAACTAGTAGTAAAATCGGCTATGAAGTCTGACGAGAGACTTAATTGTGGTAGCCCTATATCCCCTATATCTGTTCATAGAGTCTGATCGCCGAGTCTGGAACCGACCTCCGGGAAGTTTCGTAGTGGATGTGATTAGACACCCAAATTCGGATAGATCATCATCTCAGCATGAAGTTGCAATACATCCTGGTACTGTATGCCTTAGCTAGATAGTAACCCATATATAGAATTCGACCTTCAACAATGGGTACTCCATATCATCCATACAAATGGAACTTTGTACCGAAAGTATGATCTTTATGTGGAATCCTAATGGAGCTTTCGCAGTCGCCTTTTACTGCCTCTTAAGTGCTAATACATTATTGTTTAAGGCATAGTTCCCAAAACCCCATATAGCTCGTTGATAACAGAAAGATGCAATTGTTACAGATGGATTTCCGATATAGTTGAGGAATGAATTTAGCAAATCTTTTGAGATTGTGTTGAACACTCCCAAAACACGAAATAATGTCAACACTTTCAATTCTATTGTAGGCAATGGTTACAGATGAAGTGCCCTGATAACTAAGTAAGGTGAATTGAGAGTATATCTATATGAAGTTTTAGCTTCAATTTGTTGGCTAAAGTTTTCTTGGGGGTTCAAGATAAGTTTTCTCTAATACAGAAGGATCTAAGAATTCTTATTACCTCTGAAATCTGAAGTCTTCTTAAAGAATATCTCCATGACTTGTTTCAAAGCAACATAAATGGAACTCATTCAATTTTATTGTTCCCCTTTCCATAAGAAAACAAACCTGTCGACAAAAGCGAAAGTCATGCCGTGCTGATATTTGATATTTCTTCTGAGAATAGCCCACGTTTCCCGGCTTTTTGTGTGCGGAATATCACTAAGTTGTTTGTGTGTTCAAAAACAAATCACGTTTTTGACTTCATAAAGTCAAAGGAGACAACGACCGGCAATATATCCTCGCCGAAGCCACAACCACAACAACAACCTAAACTAGTGACAGACTCCACCGAAGAATCGCATGATTTAAGTTACCAGTACACGGTTTATGGCATTTAAACGGCAAAACGTTTAAATGGTCTCCTCTTGTTTTTCTAAAGAGTCAAGAGAAAAAACAAGCACGAAAGTCGAACAGATAAATTTGTGGTGATCAACTTAAATTAATTTGCATATGACAACATTTTGTTAACCAGAAACCGCCGAAAAAAAAAATTGGCAACAGGTACCTCTGCGGCCAACCACATCAACAGAATCACGAGAGCAGCAACACTCCAAGACTATCCTCATCAGTACCGCTGCACGAACCATGCAGACCAGACATGCTGCATTATGCTGGCATGCTGCACAATTTCCTCCGTTTTTTTTCGCAAAATGTTTCATTTGTTTTGAAATTATGAATGAAAATATTTCGTTGGTTTGTTTGGTTGGTGCTGCTTTTCTGCGTCATGCCTCAAAAGTGTGATCAACTTTTACGAGGAGAGTAGACGGTGGAACTAATGTTCCCCTGCACCATCAGACAAATGCTGCTAAAGCAGCCATAGTCACCGGCGACGACGCCACCATGACTCGATAAGGCTCATTGCCGGCAAAGAGGACCACAAAAATGGAAAGCGCTCTACGGAGAACTGTGTAGGGGCCAAACGCAGAAGGATTGCAGTCTTTACGAGATATTTGTTAAAGTGTGGGCGCTCTACTCCATTCGTTATGAATGGAGGAAACATGTAAAGTTTATGCGAATTGCAAGTCTCGTGGTCAAACCGGCCATTAAATCATAAACATTGGGTCGGTTTAATTTTCTTGGTTTGGGGATGGAGTAACTATGTATGTGGTTGACTATAAAGTCTGTGTTATTTTAACGAGATGTTTAGCAAATTTTTGAGAAAATTTTTGTGAATGAGAAACGGGAATCTTAAACGAATCTGCAGTACTCTATTTTGGGTCTGTGAAATGAGTAAGAGCAAAACAATGGGAAGGGAATGCAATTGGCAGTCTCTAGTTTTGCAGAGGATCTCAGAGGTCGACTGTAGTATACAGTTTGACCTCAGAGATCGACTCTAGTATACAGCAAGACCTCAGAAGTCGACTTTAGTATAAAAGAAGACCTCAGAGGTCGACTCTGGTATTAAGGAGGACTTAAGAGGTCGACTCTAGTATGGAGGAAGATCTCAGAGGTCGACTCTAGAATGGAGGAAGATCTCAGAGGTCGACTCTAGTGTGGAGGAAGACATTCCAGATCGACTCTAGTATAGAGGAATACCTCAGAGGTCGACTCTAGTATAGAGGAATACCTCCGATGTCGACTCTAGAATAGATGAAGACCTCTTAGGTCGACTGTATTATAGAGGAAGAACTCAGAGGTCAACTTTAATATAGAGGAAAAGGTCGACTCTAGTGTAAAGGAAGACCTCAGAGGTCGACTGTACTGTAGAGGACGATCTCAGAGGTCGACAGTAGTAGAGGGGGAGATCTCAGAGGTCGACTCTAGTATAGAGGAAGACTTCAGAGGTCGACTCTAGTATAGTGGAAGACCTCAGACGTCGACTCTAGTATAGAGGAAGACCTCTGAGTCGACTCTAGTATAGAGGAAGACCTCTCAGGTCGACTCTAGTATAGAGGATCCCCTCAGAGGTCGACGTTAGTATAGAGGACGATCTCAGAGGTCGACAGTAGTAGAGGGGAAGATCTCAGAGGTCGACTCAAGTATAGAGGGAGACCTCAGAGGTCGACTTTAGTATACAGGAAGACCTCAGAAGTCGACTCTAGTATAGAGGAAGACCTCACAGGTCGATTCTAGTATAGAGGAAGGCCTCACAGGTCGATTCTAGTATAGAGGAAGACATCAGAAGTCGACTCTTGTATAGAGGAAGACCTCTGAGGTCGACTCTAGTATAGAGGAAGACCTTAGACGTCGACTCTAGTATAGAGGAAGACCACAGAGGTCGACTCTAGTTTAGAGGAAGACCTCTGAGGTCGACTCTAGTATAGAGGAAGACCTCTGAGGTCGACTCTAGTATAGAGGAAGACCTCTGAGGTCGACTCTAGTATAGAGGAAGACCTCTGAGGTCGACTCTAGTATAGAGGAAGACCTCTGAGGTCGACTCTAGTATAGAGGAAGACCTCTGAGGTCGACTCTAGTATAGAGGAAGACCTCTGGTCGACTTTAGTTTAGAGGAAGACCTCTGAGGTCTGCTTTAGTTTAGAGGAAGACCTCTGAGGTCTACTTTAGTTTAGAGGAAGACCTCTGAGGTCTACTTTAGTTTAGAGGAAGACCTCTGAGGTCTACTTTAGTTTAGAGGAAGACCTCTGAGGTCTACTCTAGTCTAGAGGAAGATCTCAGAGAGTGACTCGAGTATAGAGGAAGACTGCAGAGTTCGCCTCTACTACAGAGGAAGACCTCAGAGGTATTTCTGGTTCTGAATAGGATATACTATTATGTTTCTGGAGATTTTAAATCTTCAAAAAAAGAGAATGTGTTGCCCATACCGAAAAAAACCCAAAAATGCATTTGATCGCTACACAAACATAGGACCGCCAGACAGTTAGTCAGTCCGAAAGACACCCAAACCGTTTCATTTGTAGGAAATTATGCAGTACAGCCCGAGGAGGAAAAGCCAATACCCAATTTGTTGTGGTTGCCAAACTAGCTGGCTACAAATCAGGTCGGTTGTGGGCAACACTTTTACAACAGAGAGCGAGTGCGCGTGCGCGCCACCACACTCCAAAGATCCAACCACACATTCTCTCTCACACACACACACGATCAGTCAGTTACTCTAAGAAGTAGACAGCTTGCCTGCCGGCTGGTTGGCTGGCTGACTGGCGGCCTCTGCTGGTGGCTGAACGGCACTTCGCCAGTCAGATACAACCAGTCTTAGACAGTCTTAGACAACCTCAATGGATGGATGGATAGATGATGGTATCGACCGAAAAACGGAAACTAAAGTTTATTGTACACCACCACCAGAAGAAAAAAAACGCGCACAGCGGAAAAAACAGTGACTGAAATGTAAATAAAAGATCAAATTTAAATAAAACGAAATGTACACAACACGATTTACAGTGGGTCGGTCGCAAAAATCAACTCTAAGTTGGCGTAAAATAACGCCTACATTCACCGCAAAAAAAGAGTCAATAAAAGAAAAAATAGCACTAAAGTCAACAACCACTAACCGCCGCAGCCGCATGGAATAGCCGGGCCTCATCAACAAGATTTTTCATTCATAAAAACACAAACGGAGTAATATGGCTTAAAAGAGCAGCAAATGCTAAACAAAATAAACAAAACAACTACGATGGCTCAAGCACAAATCCTCATGCCAAGCACAAACCGAACACAAAAAAAAACATGGCCAACAACCGACAACTCTTCAGCATTTATGGCTTTTAAAGTAAATAAGCAATTATGGTTTTGGCCAATGTTAAATGGTGTTGCTGCAATTGCTGCCGCTGCTGCCGTTGCTTCTGCTTTTACTATGGCTGTTGATGTTGTTTCATTTGATCTTTAGATTAAGCTTAATGGATTTCTTCCTTGTACGAGTACTCGTACCACTCCATGGCCAACATTCAACATCTACAGAATGTGTCTGTCCTTCCCCCGTCCGTTTATTTGATGATGAAGAGGGCCTCTTGTTGCTTTTGCCGGTTTGCCAGAGCTTGTAACCTATATTTGTTCGTTTAACATGTTTCGTTTGTTCTCTGTGTTTTCTTACCAATTTTGTTGATTAAAAGCATTTAAGAAGGAAAGAAGCTCACAAGAAGACAATTTTAATTATCGTACTTTGTATTTATTCGTGTGCACTGCAATGAACAGGAGGCAAACCATACAGAAATCTCCTTCATTCGTGGCTTCGTTATTTATTCATTTGACGTCGTTGAGAAATTAATCTCCTACCACAGCATTCGTCCATCCATCCAAGTCTTTAAAACTGCTAAACTGGAAGAGGGGAATTTGGGACGTAGGATATTTTGTTTGCCAAACTATCATGGCTAAAAATTGCACCAAGCTTCGTTTTCCATATAAGCTGTTAGTAGCCTTCCTCCATCTCTCCTCCCTCTCGACAGCATTGTTGCTTGGTCACCCCGTTAAACGTCTGGTTGTCTCATTGTATCAGAAATCTTTAAGCGCCATGTAACAATTTACTGTTATTTTTATTTTAATCTCAAGTTAATAGGTTATTTTAATGGAATATTTGAAGCGCTAAGCACAAGAATGAGCTAAGCCAAAAACTAAATTTGCAAAGCATCTAAACTACAAATACAGGAAATCATTTTCCAGACAAAGCCAATGTCTTTTTAATTTAATTAAAGAGAGACAATTATCAAATGGAGAATAAAAAAGCATCAGGTATTACCGGCATGGATTACTGGCATAAATACATACATCTGTAAATCATGATGATAAGCTAAAGAGTCAGATATATGCAAATTTAGCCGTATTGGAGAATTTTAGAGAGAAATAATACTTCGCAGAAAATATACACCATTTTAATTTGTGTAAAATATTATATCAAAATTGTTACCCTTGTAATTTTAAAAGTCCCTTAAATAGGACAAACGATCACGAAATAAGGAAGTTATGTGCAACATTATCTTTCTACTAGTGCCTTATATTTTCAATTGTAACGGGTGATCTAAGTTGAGATACTTTTTTCAATAGCCTTTTTTTGACAGACCACGTGTGAGTCGTGTCATGCTGTCATGTTATTTTTGATAAGTATTGTTTGGCATTTCATCATGGAAAGACTTACGCCTGAACAACGCTTACAAATTATTCAGTTTTATTGTCAAAATAATCGTTCGCCAATAGCGCTAAGTCCATTTTTATTTTAAATCAAAAGAAAAAAACACTTTCCAGTCGACCCACGACCTTGATACCCATGAGCAATATTTTAGCTCTCATTAAGGGCTATCTTTTTGCCATTGACCGATTCCCGATCCGACGTACCGGAATCATCGGTCCATATTGCTTCAAAAATGATGCCGGTGAGAACGTAGCCGTCAATGGCGACCGTTATCGTGCCATGATAACCGACTATTTGATGCCTGAAATTAAAGCTCGTGATCTCGGCGACATTTGGTTTCAACAAGACGGCGCCACTTCCCACACACCGCATCATTCAATGGATTTATTGAGAGAACACTTCGGTGAGCAGATAATTTCACGTTTTGGGCCGGTCGATTGGCCACCAAGATCGTGTGATATCACACCGTTAGACTTTTTCCTGTGGGGATATGTAAAGTCTAAAGTTTATGCGGACAAACCCGCTTCGACTCAGGCCTTGGAGCAGAACATCACGCGTGTCATTCGCCAGTTACCAGTCGAAATGCTCGAACGAGTCATCGAAAATTGGACTCAACGGATGGACCGTCTGAGACGTAGCCGCGGCCAACATTTGATGGACATAATCTTAAAAAAATAAATGCCAAACAATGTTCTTTCAAATGATAATAAACATTCCCCATTCAATTTGAATTTTCTGTGTTTTTTCGTTAAAAAAGTAGGGAACCTCGAAATGGATCACGCTATATATTATATAGGTCGTGGAATTCAAATAATTTTTATTCCTTAACCGTTAAAGGCTATACGTATACACGCTGAAAAAAATCGCTTCTGTAGTATATTGTCCCAAACATATTGAAACATATATATGTTTAGGGTACACACTAAACATATAATATTTGGTACACACAAAAATTTATATTTTTGGGAAGATGTTGTTCTAAACAAACCTTTGTTTATGTCCCAATATGTGTTTATTTTGGACTATTTTTTCCGATACAAATATTTATTTGCATTTAAGTATTCAGAAAATACCTAAATTGTGTTTAATTTTTCAGTAATTCAGTTATTTTTATAGACATTTTTCATGTTGTAAAAATAACAAATAATAATAATTGAAATCGTATAATCTTGGATCGAAATATATTACTTGGAAGATTGACAATTAATGATGGCGTGTAATACTCAGAGATTTTAAATTATTGTTTCAAAACGGAAGTTAATGCTGCATTTGGTATCATGGGAGGTTTAATTCGAAACCAAAAAAAATAAATTAAAACTTAATTTCGTAAAATTCAACAAAGGTTTCGAAAATCTTTTTTAAATGATGTCGTTTCTTTTTTAATGATTTCGTAAAATTCAACAAAGGTTTCGAAAATCTTTTTTAAATGAAATATATTTGGAAGAATTCCTAAACAATAATTTTATTTTTGTTCAAAACATATATTATTTAAGAAATTAGTTTGCAAATATTGTTTGTTGTAACATATTAATGTACGAGTTCCAAATATATTTTATTGATTTTCAAATAAAATTTATTTGCTCAGAAATATATAATATTTCAAAATTTGTGTTCCAAATATATTTTCTTTCGATTTAAACATATCAAAAAAGGCGATTTTGCCCCGTGTACGTAAAGGCTCAAATTTGAATATGTGTTATGTCAGTATGAATTCTGTAACATGTATTTTTCCAGATTTTTAAACCTACAACTTTGAAGGATATTCAAGGATAAAAGTTTAAAAGGAAATTTTTGTATAGCATTCGTCCTTGGGAATTTTTTCCAAAAATTTTATTAAATAGCGGGAATTCTCCGCTTTCATTTTATATGCATATTTGTCAATTCACATTGTAATAAGTGCAGAGAAAAATAATTTAAAAATTTTATACTTCAAATTTTAAAGGTCCTGTAAAAAGGACAAACGATTACGAAATAAACAACTGAGTATGCAGTTTTTTTGTATATAGTTTCGTTTATGGGTGAAAAAAGTTGATATTTGTCGCACAGTGTAATCCACAAGCTTTTGTCCAAACACCATTACATCCACACATTTACTGTTTGGTACCGATTAACCTGAGACAATCGATGAGTTATTGGCGAAATACAGCCGCAAATGCTGCGAAAATTAAAAAAAAAAAACTATAAACAAACTTCCGTAATTATTATGAGAAGGTATGTATGACATTTTTGGCGGTGATTAAGGGAAAGTTCGAATATTTCAAGAAAAATTTTTGTCCAAGGTTCCTCAAAATTTCACTCTCAAACACAAAAGTTTATTTAAAAAAAATTATTTAAAAAAAATTATTGTCAATATGATTAACTTAAAATTTTTGGGTATACTCGTATGTGATGATGATGATGTGGGAAAATGATAAAGTCACCAACGACCATTAAAACTGGCATATCCATATTTATTTCTAATTATATGCTTTAGGTCACATTTGCTTTCAACACTTTATTTTCAATTTACAAAATTGCATTGACTACTAAAACGTATTCAGGAGAAATTTCTGCTGATACGAAAATAGATTAACAAGAGGATATCATAAAACTACATAAATCGTAAAATGAGTAAAATATGTCCATTGAAAATAATAATAATAATAAAATCTTATCTAAGATGTGTTTGTAAATAAACTACACCATTTCGAGATGTGATACGTTTTTGCTATACAAAATGTATTTTTAAAAAAAAATATATATATATTGTATAAGTATGAATATCATATAAAAATCCACATTGACTACCTTTAAAAGGGTAAAACAATTAATGGCGAACATTATGCCAACTTATTGGATCGATTTAATGGGGGTTTGAAGAAAAACGACAGAGTTTGGCAAAGAAAGAGATTTGATTCCAACGATGAACTCATATCACAATAAATTCCTATTTTGATGTCCTCAACAAATAATATTTTTTGCAAGGGATAAAAAAAATGAAGAAACTTTGGACAAAGTGTATAGAGCTGAAAGGAGACTACGTTGAAAATGAAAAAAAACACAATTTTATCCAAAAACCCGTGTCTCATATAAAAAGTCACGGACTTATTGACCCGCACTCGTATTTTATACCACTGTACGAGGGTTGCTATATATATATCTGGCCTAGGCAACACTAAGTGTTGCCTTTCGCCATCTGACATTGCCATTGGAAAGTTTGACATTTTTTGACGTGCTCAGAAACTTTTGACGTACGACCATAATTTGTGTTGTTTACAGTGACTTGAAAAAATCAATTTGGCAAAAAAAAGTGGAATTAACACGTGAACATTTTCGTTCGATCATTTTTCACAACTGAACTTAAATCTTTGTATCGCGATGAAGCACCATCTATAGCACTGTGAAAAACTGGTTTAATGAATTCAATGGTGGCCGACGCTCGCTCAAAGACGAAGGTAGTCCAAAAACGGCCGTTGTGCCATATAACATTGATGCCGTGCGTGAACTGATATTGCAAGATCGTCATGTGACATACCGTGAGCTAGAGGCATCCTTGGGCATTTCTTCCACCAGCATACATTCGATATTGCATGAACACCTGGCCGTAAAACAAAGGATCAAAAAAGGATCGTGTCGATTGGTGCAAACAAATTTTGAAAAATACGATCGTGGTGCTTCAACACACGTTTACATATAAGATCGTCACAGGTGACGAATCTTGGATCTATGCGTATGAGCCCGAAACAAAACAGCAATCGACCGTGTGGGTCTTCGAAGACGAGCCAAATCCAACGAAAGTTGTTCGTGGACGAAGCACTTGACGAATCATTGTGCTCCATGACAATGCGAGCTCTCCAACAACGGCTCAAACCAGCGCCTTTTTGACCGGCCAAAACGTCGAATTGATGCGTCATCCGCCGTACAGCCCTGATTTGACACCCAATGACTTATTCTTATTCATTCACATCAAGAAAAAACTGCTTGGTCAACGTTTTTCGATGCCTGAAGCAGCTGTCGGAGCGTTCAAAAACCATGTTTTGGAGGTGAATTTTCAACACACTGTAACCAAAACAATTCGCGCTCAAATGACAAAACGGTCCGAGTGAAGTTATGCTAGAAAATGTCATACTTTCCAATGGAAGTTCCAGTTTTTATCTGGGAACACCATTGCATTGCCAGGACCGAAATAGAAATAGCAACCCTCGTATCATATCTATGGAAATTATGACACTCCTGCCTAGATAACGGGTGATTCATCGTGAGGTTTGATTTTCAATATGTTTTTTACAGATTGCGCATGACTCATATCAAACTGCTTTGTCATTTTTCAGCATCGTTTGGCAAGTCATCATGGCTTAAATTTGCATCTTATTTTCAGTGAATGGGCTCTGGAAAAACTCAATGAAAATCCGGTGTTTTCAAGTGAAATTTTCTTCAGTGATGTAGCACATTTCTGGCTCAATGGATACGTTAATAAACCATATTGCCGTATGTGGACTGATGAGCAACCCGAAAAGTACCAAGAGTTACAATTACATATGTACATTAAAAACAACGGTATGTGTGGTTTATGGGCTGGTGGTATCATTGGTCCATATTTCTAAAAAATTAGAAAAATCTCAATGGTACCGCCAATGGTAATCGTTATCGCACCATGTTAACGGACTATGTATGTGCTTTCTGATATTCAGGCGCATTATTTTATACATATTATAAATCAAACCTCACGATGAATCGCCCACCAAAACAGTGTCTCTTTACTGGTATCGTTATTGCTTCGACCACTGGGTCGTATGAATAAATGTTATTCATACGACCACTAGGTCATTGCCGAGAAAACAGGCCAAGTAGGGGGTTGACTGTTTTTTGTTGTTTGTGTTAACCTTTTGGCTTTGGTGTGTTCTGACATATACAGCTAAGCATTTTTTTTCCAAACTTTTTTAGAACATTTCATTCCCGCCCTCCCTATTTTTAGGGGAGTTTTACGAAATGTTGGGCCTTTTTGTATTTCTTTTTGTTGTGGTTTTTGTAATAATTGCGATTGAAGACGAATCGGCTTATTAAGCCAGAGCTTTCGATCCTGGTGTTGGGGCTTCCAAAATCGGCACCAGGTGTGCAGTGGGGTGCCGGTATTTAGCCAGCATGTTTTCTTTGGTTATGCATCAATGAGAAACATCAAGGCTTTAAGGGATGAAATAGGAAGGAATGGATAAGCGACGTTACATGGGACTTGATCCTACAGAGGAAGGCAGGAAAAGTGCTGAGAACTCGAACGCAACTCAGCGGATAATCCTACGCACCGATTTAAGGAGAAGAGAAAATCAACATTCAAATGAAATCGAAATAAAACAACGCAAATGGAACTGGATTGGACACACCCTAAGGAAACCGGAAGAAGGTAATGTCAGGAATGCCATTGACTGGAACCCGCAAGGAAGCAGGGAAGATGGCGTGTAGGAGGACACGCTCATACCAGGAATACCAAATAATGATAGCATTTTCGGATGCACGTATGAACGGGAATGAAGTAAAACCCCGCGCAAATTATCGGATTTTTTGGAAAAATCCTTTTATGGTCCTATGCTCCCAAAATTATTAAAACAAACAAATAGATTTATGTATTTTACAAACAAAATCCGTAACGTATGAATACTGTTATATGTTAATACTCATATACGAGTATTAAGCCTCTGTAACAAAATATGTACTTGTATCATCTTAGGCAATTATAAGGCTCCTATTGAGATTATAAGCGAAAAAGAGATACGGGTATATGAAGACACCCCAAGTTGATTGATTGGTGTTGATTCAATTTAGAAAAACTTTTGGATCACAATGATTGCAACTTTTCTGCTTCATTGAGAGTTCTTTTCTGTGGGTTTCAAAAGGAGCAGACAAAATCTTTCGAAACTATTTTTTTTCCTATACAAATACTGGGAATTTATCTTTTTAATTAAATTTTGTAACATTTTTAAATTACAAATTTACTTCTTAACTCATCTGAATCTTACGCAATTTTCGATTTTTTGTATTTTTTTTTTCGAAAATTGAGCTTATCCAACATCCAAATACCATGACTAATGAGTTAGGCATGCGCAGCACAATCGTGGGGCTGTGTGGCTTCCCCTCCAAGTAGTCGGCGGCGGTGCACTATTCAAAATATTTACTTTTTCGAAAAAGTGTTTCAACAATTTTTGCTTTTAATTAAACTGTCAATCTTCATCATCGTTATTAAAGATAAAAAAAGAGAAGAAAACGAAAAAACAAGCAGCCAACAACCGGCAAAATATCGGACAATCACAAAAATGCCATGAAATATGAAAATTAAACAAAAAATATATAACCGCTTATCATGACGTTTAAAATCTTATGGCAAATTAGTTGAGAGGGGAAATCTTGATTTTGTTTTATTAAAGATATAAATAAACTACTCTCAAGAAACTTGATCCACTTGCATTGGGAGGAGGTGGAGGGGCGAGAGTCTCACAAAAGATCACAATCAAATCATTCATAATTACACAAAATAAATATTTACGAAATTTGTTTCGACATAAATTCCTTTAAGTGTGATTTTGAACAAAATGCTTTTTAATTGTATTTATTTTTCCCGTTTTTTTATAAGATTTTTGTATCGTTGTTGTCTTTCCAGATAAAACTGGCTTCACCCATTTGATGTTGTTTGTTCAGTGATATCTTAATCTTGGTTAAGATTTTCCTGTTTTTTTCTGTTTCTGAGATTTTAACGATTTTCAAAACGGAAACCATTAATTTTTTCTCGTTGACTTTAGATGTCATTACAGAGCGGTTTGCAACTGAAGTGAGCTGATGAAGCGGCACAGCAGTGGCTCCTCTTGATGGAGGAGAAAATTAATGCAAATTATAGCGTTTGAAATGGCTTGAAAGACAAATGTTCAGATATTTAAATTGTCAGCAAATGGATGTGCGAAATTTATAGTTTTACTAGCGTTTGTTTTTTTTTTGCTGCCACTTTTTTTATTGGGTTGTCAACTGTTTTGTTAAAATTAAGATGATATTGGAAAATGCTTGGCATTAATGTAAGTGTAAGCGGATGATTACAGTTTATAGGAGATGAAATGTGGGGATAAAGCTGAGGTTATTCGAACATTTTTGCAATACATTTTTTAAATCTTTAACGCAATCAAAATGTGGACAAATATATACCTGGAGAGCTGTTTTTTCAAAACTATGCGAATAATATCACAAATTTTTTAGAAAGTTGTACTATATAAAAAGTTTTATATATTTTCTATAAACCAGAAGAAGAGCTCAGAAATAACATTAAAAAAGACTGTCGCCATCGCATTGATGACATGTTGACATCAATACTGTGACAAATTACATTAATGAAAAAACTAACTTATACTAACAACATATTGTTTTGTGGAATTACAGTACATCTCAAAAAATCAAAATGTTCAGTAGAGCCAAAAAAAAAGTTTTCTCTCGCAGTACATACTCGTGTAGTTGAGTGTTGGGAAAAGTCATCAAAAATTGGACATGCCTAGGAAACTTGTATATAGATCAATAGATAATGTTCTGCTGAATAATATTCTGCTAAAATCCCGAAATCGAAAATTTTTGACATGTGCAGTTATTCCAGAAAACCACAGATGTTTCATATTTTCAGTGTCGTATACGTTATGACTTTTTGATGTTTATTTTGCATGTTTATACCCTCACTTTAGTGTGACGAGGGTATATATCATTTGCTACGGAAAAAAGTGTAACACGTCGAAGGAGTGACCTAAGACCCCAAGTATATTCGGAGGAAATCCGTTTTGGGTCATTTTAAGTCGAATGAGCAATGTCCGTCCGTCTGTCTGTCTGTCTGTCTGTCTGTCTGTCTGTCTGCTGGCTGGTGCGCACGATAACTCTCGAAAGGAGTAACCGATTGACTTCAAATTTGGTATGTGGTAATATTTTTTTCTATCTCCGGCTAAGTTCGAAGATGGGCCATATTGATCCACTCCTTCTAGTACCTCCCCCACAAAGGGTTAAAATGTTGTGAAATATTGATTCTTTAATAACTGCTATACTACTTATTCGAATCTTTTGAAATTCCACACATAGTATTAGCTTATTAGTCGTTATCAACTCGAGAAAAATGGGCGAAGTCGCCACTTCCCTTTTGGAACCCCCCACACAAATGCACCATTTTGCACCAAAAGTTAACAGCTTATAACATTAATAACAGTGTATAAAAATACTTGAAATTTTGTACAGTATTATGCTTTTATATTGCCTACAGTCCAGGGAAAAATGGGTGTTGTTGTCACGCCCCTTTTGGTACCTCCCACACAAAGGTACCTTTTTGCACCAAATGTTAACAGCTTATAACATTAAAACCAGTGTATAAAAATACTTGAAATTTTGTACAGTGTAATGTTTTTATAGTGTCTATAGCCCTGTAAAAAATGGGCGTTATTGCCACGCCCCTCTTTGTACCTCCCACACAAAATGCCCAAATCATACCACAATTTAATGTCTCATAACGTTTATACCAGTGCACATAAATGCTTATAAGTCGGCAAAGTGCAATGAATTTAATGTATCTAATGTTCAGCAAAAAAAAGTGTATTTGATAAACCCCTTCTGGTACCTCCCACACAAATTGACAGAATAATTCGAGTAATATTCAATATTACATTACTCACAAAGTGAGGGTATACCTTAGTCGGTTTACCCGACTGAAACTTTCTTACTTGTTTTAATTATAAGTCGAAATGTGCCATACATTTAGCCCCACATTTATATAGCTATTTTAATATATTGTCATTGTATAAATACCCTGACTAGTTAATAAACGGCTGACAGGGTCCTTACCACAAGTGTAATGGGCACTGAAGTAATGACACTTGTCATAGCATTCATGACAGATTTCATTGACATTATGTTGTGGTTTGTCTTTGAGTGCTGAAGTTGCGGATAATTAAAAATATATTAAGAAGTTAGATATTTTAAAAGTTTTGAAAGAATTTATAGTTAATAAACTCATTGCATTATCTTGTAATGGAAATTCAAACCATAGCTTAAAACTGCATGATTCCTTTGTACAAATTTTTTCCATTTTGTTTCCTAATCTCAACTTTCATTTTATCCCATTAACTCAAAATTAATTCAGTTTCAAATTCCCCTCCACAAAAACCTTCTGACCCAAACATAGACAATTGAATAACAATTTTCCTTGTGATCTCGCTAGTGGTGGATTTTTTTATCAAATGAACCAGTTTCTGTGCACACAACACTCCTTTACATTTTCTTCTTTTTTTGCTTAGTAATATCTTTATTAGAAAATCTTAAATTTTTTCTTTTGCCGGCAGTTACGACTCTTAATGAATCAAAGACCACCCTAGGATGCAAATACAAAAAATACACAATAAAAAGTAATCAAGCACTAAGAGTAAAAGAAGAAGGAATTTTTTAAAGTGAAATAAAAAAAAACAATTTAATGAATATTTTTAATGCTAACAATGATAAGTATAAACCAATTGTTTTGTTCTCTACATAGGTTTTATTAAGAGAAGGATGAAAAAGTCATTATTGAATAAAGAGGAAAAATGTTTTTCGGTAAGAAACAAATTTTATGCCACTTAACTTCGTAATCACTGTGGAACGATACTGAAATGTGTAAAACAGAGTAAAAATAATATTATAAGTGAAAAGATGACTACTTTCACAGGAATAGTAGTAACTATACCGGAAGGGGTTTGAATTCCTTATACATTTTTTATATATAATTTTTTTTTACTACTTTTCAGTATGTTGTAAAAGACTTGGGGAATTTAAAATAGAAAATTCAAAAATATCAAAAAAATTTAGAGTGGCCTAAAATGGCCGAGGGGGTTTGAATTCCTTATAACTTTTTTAATATCCTTTTTTTTATTTCTTCTCAGTATTTTTTAAAAAATATTTGGGGAATTTAAAATAAGACAGTAAACAATTGTACGAACAGGAATATGAAATGGCCACAACTCGCGATATATAATTTTTCATAATTAAATTAGAAATATTAGCAATATATTTAAAAAAATTATAATTATATGAAATAAAAAGTTATAATGCACTCAACCTCTTCGGTTTTTTGCTCCACTAATAAATATAATACTAACTACAGGGTGGCCTAAAATTACTGAAGGGGTTTGAATTCTTTATAACTTTTTTAATATAATTTTTGTTTTATTTATTGTCAGTATTTTTGAAAATAGTCTTGGTGAAATTAAAATGGAAAATTCTAAAATATCAAAATGACCGAAGGGGTTTGAATTCCTTATAACTTTTTTAATATAATTTTTTTATTTCTTTTCAATATTTTGTAAAAAAGACTTGGTGAATTAAAATGGAACAGTATAGAATTGGACGAGCACGAATATGCGAAGCAGAAAATGGCCATTTATTATTTATATTTATTTATAAATAGTTAAAACAACAATAATAACATGGGTACGATCAAATGAAAATTCTTGCAACTAAATCGATGGTTGTATCAATCGATTTAAAATTGTTTTTTCATTGACACTCGGTTAGTTATGATAACTACTTTAAATTTTCATTATAGTACCATGTGGTCGATATTTGGTAGTGACAACGAATGTTTTATCCTTGACAACAGAAATTTTATCAATATATAGACCAAAGATTATAATTGCAACGAATAATTGGTTACTATAACATAAATTTTTTTTACAAAAATACTCGTTTTTTGGTTATCCCAATAATTTTATTTTGGGAAATACAACCGAAATCTTGGTTGCTGTTCGTTTGTTAATACATGACAAATAAGAATTAAAACAAGTAAGAAAGTTTCAGTCGGGTAAACCGACTAAGGTATACCCTCACTTTGTGAGTAATGTAATATTGAATATTACTCGAATTATTCCGTCAATTTGTGTGGGAGGTACCAGTGTGGGAGGTACCAAATACACCTTTTTTCGCTGAACATTAGATACTTTAAATTCATTGCACTGTGCCGACTTATAAGCTTTTATGTGCACTGGTATAAACGTTATGAGACATTAAATTGTGGTATGATTTGGGCATTTTGTGTGGGAGGTACAAAAAGGGGCGTGGCAATAACGCCCATTTTTCACAGGGCTATAGACACTATAAAAACATTACACTGTACAAAATTTCAAGTATTTTTATACACTGGTTTTAATGTTATAAGCTCTTAACTTTTGGTGCAAAATGGTACCTTTGTGTGGGAGGTACCAAAATTGGCGTGGCAACAACGCCCATTTTTCCCTGGACTGTAGGCAATATAAAAGCATAATACTGTACAAAATTTCAAGTATTTTTATACACTGTTATTAATGTTATAAGCTGTTAACTTTTGGTGCAAAATGGTGCATTTGTGTGGGAGGTACCAAAAGGGACGTGGCGACTTCACCCATTTTTCTCGAGTTGATAGCGACTAATAAGCTAATACTATGTGTGGAATTTCAAAAGATTCGAATAAGTAGTATAGCAGTTATTAAAGAATCAATATTTCACAACATTTTAACCCTTTGTGGGGGAGGTACTAGAATTAGTGGACCAATATGGCCCATCTTCGAACTTAGCCGGAGATAGAAAAAAATATTACCACATACCAAATTTGAGGTCAATCGGTTACTCCTTTCGAGAGTTATCGTGCGCACCAGCCAGCAGACAGACAGACAGACAGACAGACAGACAGACGGGCGGACATTGCTCATTCGACTTAAAATGGCCCAAAACGGATTTCCTCCGAACATACTTGGGGTCTTAGGTCACTCCTTCGACGTGTTACACTTTTTTCCGTAGCAATTGATATATACCCTCGTCACACTAAAGTGAGGGTATAATTATTCGACATAAATAAATTTCCAACATTCTGTTCAAGAACCAGTTTTTAAAAACAGTTGGTTGTGGCAACGTACAGAATATCTTTTTAGCTACCATTTTCGTAGTTGACGTAACCAAATATGATTGTTGTCTACAGAAGTATACCACAACCAATATGTTGGTTGTCCTGATGGTGGCGCATTATAGTAGACAGAACTACCAAAATTCGGTTGGCAAATAATTCGGTTGAGACAATCAAACTGTTTTCGGTGTGTGTATAGTAGTAGGAACGAAATTGATTTTAATAAAACACAATTAATTCTCTCCATATTGATTCGAATATCTATAAGTTTTTGTTCAAGAAATTCCGTGTTATTATCTGTAAAGAATCTTATTTTATTTAATACGTATAAATTGCCAAGACAGAACTAAGTGGAAATAATGGAACACCATTTATTTCATCATTGTTCAGCTCATTAATTGGGAAAGTAGCCCTCAAAGTAAGAACTTCTGCTTCATTCGTTTAGCCAAGTTGGCTCAATTAATAATTTAATGGCCATACGATTTTTTTGCTCAAGGTGGATTTTTGGCACTTTTTCTATATTTTTTTCTCGATAGACCGTACGGAATATATCTTTTGTGTCTGAAGAAAAGCTGTAGATATTAAATAGGAGAAAAACGCGGAACAAACCTACAGGAAAAAAGTGCTTCCAGTGCCTTTAAAATCTCAAACACCACAGAGGGAACGAAATGGGATTTAATGAAGCACCATTAATTCGCACATTATTGAGTTTCCTTAGAGTATATCTCGATGTATGATCAGTACAAAAATTCATTTTTTTTTAAAATGTGTATATTCCAAATATGGAACGAAGTAGAATTCATGTAGTTATATGATCTATAAACAGTTTAATTTTATTTACCCGAAAAATGAATGAAGTAGACATTAATGAAGCACTATGAATTGCTTATATTGTTTCATATAGCCGAAAAATCGTACAGGGTCAGAATTTTTAGTATTAACATATGAAATTTATTTTTGACTAAAAAGTTGTAAAAAAGTTGGTAACATAAGATAACGATATCATTTATAATTTGAAAAAATAAAATTCAAACAGTTTAGGGTATTTTAAAAATTTCAAAAATTTTAAGAAATGCATTTTTGAGTTTTGCGAAATTTCTAATTGCTCTTGAATGGCTGAAGCGATCTTTACAAAGTTTAGATCGTTTGAAAGACAACATAATTGACCATATTTTTTCCATTTTTTTTTAATTTCCAAAATTGCCAAACCTTCCTTAGTATTTCATACATAACTTTTACAAATATTGTGTCCCCAAAAATCCAATTACTGGTGTGGATGTAAAAAAAGCATTAAAAAAATTTTTCGAAAAAAATTCTACATTTCTTTTTTTAAAAAATCACAAATGTATGGCTCATTATGTTCTCTTTCAAACGACGTACATTTTTTTTTAGCGGTCCAGCCGCTTCATGAAACCCAAAAGTGATTTTTTTAAATTTAAAATCCCCATAAAATTTTGAAAAAAAATTTTTTCAAAAGATACCTGATAGCGAGATCTTGTTTTACCATTTAGCAACCGTCCGTCTGTCTGTCTGTCTGTCTGTCTGTCTGTCTGTCTATCTCCTGGCTGGTGCGCACGATAACTCTCGAAAGGAGTAACCGACTGACTTTAAATTTGGTATACGGTAATATTTGTTTCTATCTCCGGCTAAGTTCGAAGGTGGGCCATATTGGTCCGCTCCTTCTGGTACCTCCGACACAAAGGGTTAACATTTAGAGAAATATTGATTCTTTAATAACTTCAATACTACTTATTTGAATCTTCTGAAATTCCCCACATCGTATTATTTTATTAGTCGCTATTACCTCGATAAAAATGTCACTACCCTTTTGGTACCTCTCACAGAAATGAACAATTCTGCCATCAAAATTGAACTGCTTATAATTTTAATACAAGTGCATAAATACAGTATAATGTTTTTGTAGCGCCTATAGTCCGGTAAAATATGGGCATTATTGTACAGCCCCTTTTGGTACATCCCACACAAATGGACCGTTTTACACCAAAAGTTAACGGCTTATAACTTTAATAGCAGTGCATAGAAATACTTGCAATTTTGAACAGTGTAATGCTGTTATAGTATCTACAGTCCTGTGGAAATTGGGCGTTGTACCTCCCACACAAAATTACCAAATCATACCAAATCATACCAAAATTGAATAGCTCGTAACATTAATATACCAGTGCAAATAAACACCTATACATCGGTACATCGAGATATACTCGACTGAAACTTTCTTACTTGTTTTTCATAGAATTCAGACGTAATGGAACATCATTCCTTGCTTCATATGTATATTTTTGAGTTTATTGCAAAAGTAGCAATAAAAATCTAAATTTATTTCCTTGTTCACACTTTTTTGTTACCAGCTTTATGTCTAGCAGATATTATTGAAAATACTATAGATATCTTATATAGCTCTGCCTAGTTTTATGGACCAAAACATCGCCAATACAAGCCTTAGGCATCCCATCATAACATCCATAGGCTGTCGGTCAATTTAACGTTACACAAATTTATTTACTTTTTTGTGCTGATACCCTTCACTTGCCCATCACCTCTAAACTCCCCCCACATCTGCAAACCATCCCAAGCCACTTTGTTCCGCGTTCCATAGAAAATTTGCAATATTAAATGAAGTGCCATGAAGGCGTGTTCTTGGCGTTTGTCTGGCAAAGCTTTTAAAGTCAATAACAAAAACTAAATTTTAAAGATTCCAAACGGGAGGAGTTCTCTTCTGATAGAAGCAAAGAAAGAACGAAGTGAAAACGGTAGCTTCAATGCTTGTCGAACAAGCATTACAGTTTTTCACTTCAGTGCTTTAACAAGTTTCCGCAGAGGAAAGCCGACTTCGCCACCGCCTCCGCTGCAGTCTAACTTATACACTTCTTGAGAAAAAGGAATGGTGTCGTCTTGGATGTAGAATGGATGGTTAGTGGTGCTGTTGCTGCTGTTCATTTGCCATTGTTTGCCCATTGTCTGTCTGATGGCCATGGCGGTGGTGGCGTCGGTGGTTTAGTTTATAAATAATTTATGTTTCTTCTGATCAAATACAACATAAACGATCATAATATTGCTGCTCAAGTTACTCGAACTGTGTCTGGCCTAGCCTAGCCACCGACTGGCTACTTGAAGACAGCTGCCGTTTCTGGGGTATTGATCATGATCCGCCTGCTGCTGAAGCAACTTTGAAGAGCAAAAAAACACCCTCATCTAAGCCGCCAACTAGCCAGTCAGCCAACTAGCCATCCATCCATCCATTGTACCATTGCCATAATGGTCTGCTTACTTATTTCAGCTTAAGTCCATTAAATGGAAATTAATTGTTTAATGTTGAAAAATGAAAAGAATTCAACCATTTTATGCTTTCATCGCCTTTTTATATATGGAAATTTTTATTGTCGCCTGATAATGATCAAATATCTGGAATAGTTTCTCCGTTTTAGCAAGTTTTTGCTATGGAGAGGGCGTTGACAGTGCTTGAGAAGAGATTGTCTTGGAAATGGAGACAAACAATTTGTAAAATATTTTGATGCATTTTTCATATTATTTATTTTTTGAGATTTTTTAGATCTATTTCTATTAATATATTTTCTTGAACAATTATAGTAAGCCATGTTTCTATAAGAATGTGTAAGATGTACATAAATATGACAACATTTTTGATTTTAAAAAAATGATATTTTCGTATATTTTTTAAAAATTCTTTCATAAAAGGGTGACACAATTGGTATCAAAAACCAGTTAAACTAATCAAAATTTTTCGATTTTGGAAAAATCGGTATATTTACATTTATAAAAATTGTTCGTATATTTCATGAATACAATCAATACAATTTTTTAATACTATTCATAGGATACATATTACATATTATATTTTTTTTGGTATTTTTATAAATTTTAATTTTTAATTATTTTTGTCTTTCTTTTTCGTCAAATATTAATTTCTCCCTGCTTTTGATACCCACTGTTTAGCCATGAAATCAATTCACCTTAACCCCCAGTCTAAAAGAGAAAGACAGACCACCATTGTTGTCTGGCTGACTGACTGATATTGAATCTGGTACTCCACCGGCTGGTGAACGATGTTGCATCTGAGGAGGGGCAGCATCGTTTTTTGGTCGAATGGATAAATGTTTACTATCTTATTTCAAATTACTCTTAAATGATAGGTTTGCTATGTCTGCTGATTTTAAAGTTATTTTCCTGCTAACATTTCAACACTTTGCAAATAGCTGGCAAATGTGTTCATTAGAAACATCAAAGGAACTTTAACACAGAGAATTGGAGCCATCGATCAAGTGTGCATAGCTAAAATGTAAAAATCTAGAGAAAGAAGCCAGATTGCCGATTAAGATTTTTAAAATCAAGTATAGTTTTTGGTTAAAACGCAAAATTGCACTTGAAAAGTGAGAAGGGAACATTTCACTTAACCACATTCTAAAATGGATAGAATGTAGAGTTTGATGAACTACTACATAGCTATTTATACCCTCACTTTAGTGGAGAAGGGTATATGCAGGGTGGACCAAAATGACCGAGAGGTTTGAATTCCTTATAACATTTTTAATACAACATTTTTTATTTCTTTTCAGTATTTTGTAAAAAATACTTGGGGAATTTAAAATGGAACAATACGGGCCCAAAATGCCCTAAGGGTGTTAAATTCCTTATAACTTTTTTAATATATATTTTTTTTATTTATTTTCAGTATTTTTCTAAAAAGACTTGGGGAATTTAATATGGAACAGTACACAATTGAATGAGGAAGAATATTCGAAAAAGAAAAAGGCCACTAGTTGCGAGATATAATTTTTCATAATTAAATTAAAAACATTCTCCATTAAACTAAAAAAACATCAAAGAAGTTTCCTAAGAACCAAAGTATATTCGGCTAAAATCCGTTTTCGGGCATTTTAAGTAATTTTATCAATGTCCGTCTTTGTGTCTGTCCGTCCAGTTTGGAGGGTCTCGAAAGGAGCAACGGATTGACTTTAAAATTGGTTTGTGATAATACTTTTTGCTTTCTCATACTAACATCGAAGATGGGTCATATTAGTCAAAATTTAAAGAAACATTGATTCTCCAATAAATTCTATACTACCAATCTGAATACCTATTAATTACAAACACAGTAATAGGTTATCTGTAGCTATCATCTTGAGAAGGGCGAAGTGACCCGGCCCTTTTGGTACCTCCTACGCAAACGGACCATGTTGTACAATATGTTTCCTGTTTAATATGTTTAACTTTAATACCAATGCATATAAATATAGGGTGATCCAAGTAGAGATACTTTTTTCAATAGACTTTTTTGTGAGGCGTGTCATCCTGTCATGTTATTTTTTTTACGTATTGTTTGGCATTTCATCATGGAAAGACTTACGCCTGAACAACGTTTACAACGTTTTGACAACAAATTGACAGATTAATTAGTGCAATGTTATAACGGGTGATCCAATTAGAGATACTTTTTTCAATAGCCTTTTTTGACAGATCGCGTGTGAGTCGTGTCATGCTGTCATGTTATTTTCATTGTTTGGCATTTCATCATGGAAAGACTTACGCCTGAACAACGTTTACGCGTGTCATTCGCCATTTACCAGTCGAAATACTCGAACGAGTCATCGAAAATTGGACTCAACGGATGGACCATCTGAGACGTAGCCGCGGCCAACATTTGATAGACATAATGTGCAAAAACTAAATGGCAAATAATGTTCTTTTAAAAAGTAGGGTACCTCGAATATATAATATATATAATATTTAAAAATTGGTGTTCCAAATATATTTTCCTTGCATTCAAACATATTAAAAAAGGCGATTTTGCCACGTATGGAGAACATATAATTTCTCTATTTTCTAAACAAAATTAGAGATAAAATTATAAACAAATTATAGACAATAAGAAATTATGGATATTTCAGAGCTCTGTTGTTCTTAATTTTTCAATATGTAAACACCTTTCTCACTCACTCTCAACTAACTGATAAACTACTTTCGTTCCTTGTAGCGTATACTTAACAAAATGTCATTATATTTATTAAAATCAACGTCACTCATACGCGCTGTTGTACTTCTATTAATGTCACTCATACGCTCCATTGAATTCTAAATTATTTAAATTATACTCTTCTGGTTTAAACATGTTGAATTTAATGGATGTAGTCGCTCACGAGGAATTTGATATTTGAGACGAATCAGGCCACACAAAAAATGAATTTCACGTTCGGAGTGGTTGGACGGGGCATAGCTGTTCGTAGTGTGTATACTTCTTCTTCATGAAATATTCAGCAACAAAGTTTGCTGGAATCCAAAAACGATTAGTCTGTTTTTTTGAATTTAAGGCGGAGGGCTTGGAACAAAATAAAGGAGACCAACGTGCAGTGGTTGGTTGGGAACTACTCAGTGGTGGCAATCGGATTAAAAATTGAAACTCACGAAATCAGTGAAATATTCAAACGTATACACATCTCATAAAAATTGAGCAAAAACTAAGAACATTTTTATGAGGAACGACAATTTCGTGTCACCGCACGGTTCTATTTTGTAATGCCTATAGTTAATATCAAAATATCAAATCATTTTCCATAGTTTAATATCAAAATAAGATTGGGGGATTGGGGGTCGTGGGTTCGATTCCAACCATAGGCTCTGGTCTGTCGCTACAAAAATATGACAAGCAACATGGTCTTTGTCTCCCGGGTTTCCCTGTAAATTCTGAGAAAAATATAGTCATGTAGCCCCATTTGTCCTAAACTGACCAGCCTTGTTCTTTTTTAAAACAATATTTACTAAAAAATGCCAATGATTTTTCTTTATAAACTATGAAAAATATTAGACCATACTCGTACAATAGACAGAATCATTCCAATAAAAAACAATATCGATTTCTGAAATTAAAAATGTAAAAATGCTATTACATAGAAACGGAAGAAAACACCAGATTAAAATTTACAGGATCAGCTCAGATTAGATAGGACTACATTCCTATATATATTTCAAAAATCTATGTTGGTGTTTCCTGGTCCAGAATGCAAATTAAAACTTAAGAGGAAAATTGTATAACGAAATATGCAAATATTGCCGAATTTTCGCACATATAGAGGATGTCCTAGTCAATACCTTTAAGAAGAGCTCTATTTTGTAAAAATCAACAAAAGCGCTTTTAAAATATAACAAATCCAATATACGCATCTCAGGAATTTAAAAAAAAATATATTTTTTAAAAAAAATAACGGGGCTGAACACCCTCCTAAAAGTGTCAGCGTTTGTTAAGAATCTATGGGGCTTCATAACTATATTTTTCACAGCATTTTAAGTTGGTGTCATTGATGTGTAAACAGGAAAATAAATTTGCAGATGCATCGAATGGATTTAATAATGTTAAGGGCGCGAAAATGATTACCTGCCAAAATAAAGAACAACTATCGACCTTTAATATGAGCCTTCATTTGTAAAAATTCCTCCATGAGCTTCGAAAATAAATAAATCTAAATGTACGCCTTTTATAAAAATTGTTTCCTATTTTCTCAGATTTCAGATGCTAATAACACCTGGAATTTTTTTTTGCATTTTTTTGCAAACTGTAAAATGTTTTATTTTTGGCAGAGAATCGATATGCAAATTTATTTTAAAATCGGGAATGGTGACCCAAAAAAAGGTGTTCGGTTTGATATGAAATGAATGATAAATAAATAAATTTCCATAAACTACTCGTACTTGCACCCCTTGTAGCGTATGATTAATATAATTTCATTATATTTATATCAATGACACTTATACGCACCACAGTACTTTCATTAATGTTATTCATACGCTCCCACGAATAGTACATTATTTTAATTATGCTTTGTTTTCTAGTCTATACATGTTAATTTCACTTGATGTAATTCGATACCTCCATTCTAAACTACGCTAAGTGCAAACCAGTAGTTTTTCAGGAGAGGCCATCAATGTTTGATAACTTTTTTTAATTTGTGTGGAATTCTTTTGTAATGGAAATCGAATGTCCTGTACTGTTTTGTGAATAACTTTTGATTGGGTTGACGGATAAACACCAAATTTTGACTGAATATAGTTTGGAATATTTGGCAATCTCCGTAAAAACATGCCATGTCGACATAGCATGTTTTAGAATGGAGGTATCGAATTGGTCACGTGGAAATGGATTTGGAATAAACGATTCAGGCAAAAAAAATAAAGGGCACCTTCGGAGTGGTTTGAAGTTGTAGTAGTTGTAAGCTGAAAATTTCCCCTGTTGTGGCACACATTCCCAAATTCCGAATTATATTTCTGTGAAGGTGGGGGACGAACTTATTTTAAATATTTGTGATATTTTCTTAATACTCTTTTTTTAATTTTTGTTATTTCGATAATTCCTATAAATTTCTCATTTACAATTTGCAATGGAATCTGGTTTCTGATTCTTCTCGAAAATCAGCTTAATTATTTTTTTTAAATCGTATTTTCGCATTCTTTAATGTGTGTCAAAATATTTAAAAGCCTTGTTTTTTATCGTTACAGTTTCATATTTAACAATTAATATTCTTGGCAAACTCTGCCATGCAGCAAATATAATATTTATGTCCGTCCGTCCGTCGGTTTGTCTCCATTGTTCCACTTGCCATTTTTTCTTTCGTACAAATGTTGATTGAATCTTTAATATTTGTTTATTTACTTTTTTGCTGGTTTGTTGCAACTTCGGTTATATGGCTTTTGTAGTTGTTGCGCCGGTTGCGCTGTTAAAATTTATTGCAATTTGCGTTAAATATTTATTTAACACTTGACGTTGTCGTGTCGAAACCATTAAGAGCAAAAACATCATTTTCAGTTCGCATACAATTTTTTTCTGTTGTTTCTACTCTTTTTTGTTATTGATGCATAACTCATAATTTTTCTGTGTGTGTTTTTTAAATTGTTGTTTTTGTTTTTCGTTTGTTTTTATTTTCAGCGCAGTATTTTTGCACAGAAATTGCACTTTATTCGTTGGTTGGTTGGATGGCTACATCATGGAAGGACTGACAGGCGGTCGGAGGACGGACGGACAGATATGTTCAGTTTATTTGACACGCTCATTGAGAGTTAAATGAGGTGTTAATAGCACTTTTTAAATAGGTTAAAATCAATCAAATGTAACAGTAAGTAGGCGCAGAGTTGCCAGATGGGGTTACAAGCGATTGGGAGGACATTATTGGTTCTGCCTAGTCGGATAGAGAGATGGACATAGCTTCAAAGATTTACAATGCTCTGAAACGGATTACCACCATTTGGACATTCCTTCATCTTTTTATAGGATATTAAAAAAAATACTGCTATAAGTGATGTAGGCTAGTAAAAAATCTGGTACAAAATAACCAAAAATTTTAAAATAAAAGATTTGATGATAGATTACCTAATATCTTACTTTAATAAGCCCTAAGACTAAACGATTTTATATCAAGGATATAAATCTGTAAATTACATTTTACAGCTAAAATGTTGGCATTAAACTATTGTTAAAAAAAAATATGTATTTGATAATGCCGGTGGGAGTCTTGGCAACAACAAATTAATGTGTAGACAGCGGAATATATACACGATTTTATTGGATGATTGTACGGAAATCTGATAACATGCAATTTTTCTCCCAATAAATAATAAAATTTACAGCTATTTATTTTTGCATATTTAATGCAAACTGCATATTTGCATATATCGTGCATATGCAAAAAATATGAACACCCATTGATGTTTAAAAAGCTATGTAAATTTACAGCTATTTAATGCAAACTGCATATTTGCATATATCCTGCATATGCAAAAAATATGAACAACCATTGATGTTTAAAAAGCTATGTAAATTCGATTATTTGCTGTTGTTCCATTTTGTACCGGCTAATATTTTTCTAAAAAAGATTTAATTTTTTTTTTTAATTTTAATATGCTAGTTTTTGTCGCCTAAAATCTGTACATGGTTACCTTAATTCTGAAAGGGCGTAACTGACAAACGGCTAAAGATTTAATCATGAAATTTGATGCGAGGGTAGTTCTTGTCGTTATATAAAATTATGTTTCAAAAATTAGTTAATTTTCTCCAATTTGCCGATGCATATTTTTTGCATATGCAATTATTTTAGTTGCATATGCGATTTTTTATTTGTATATGCATATTATATTTGCATATGTCGTGCATATTCCCTTGCCTAATTTTTGCATATAAAATGCATATATGGAATATGCAGATTGCATCGAATTTAGAATCCAAAAATATACCTACAACTAAAATATGAACTTGTTTGGACGACAAATAAAGACTGCATATATTTCCGCTGTGTAGTAATGAACTACAAAGCTACTAAATTTTTTTGCTGGGTTAACACAATAAAAAACTTTACTACTACAAATAATTCTTCTACTTTCTTGGAAAAAAAAATCAATGTAATTTACACTTAAAACATATTCATCTAAACAATTACCTTTTTCGAGCAAGCCTATTAAATATCGCTTATATTATTCTTGGAAATTTAAGACTTTTATGAGCTGCTAACACCAAATCATTTATTTCTATTTCATTTGCAATTTATACCCGAAAAATGTGTGTTTATTTCTTTGGAGTTTTGTTTCTATCTTTGGGGTGTTCCAATAACCCACATAACCACTCACTAGCCGGGTCTTCTGTGAATCATCAACAATCTTCATCCCTCACTCTCCCACTCCCTTTCTCCAACCGAATAGTGTGTCGGTATATTTTATGGCCTACCATAGAAAAAGCAAACAAAATTTAGATCAAAGTGATGGAGAGCGCCAAACTATGTTTGCTTAATGAGTCGTAACGCCACCGCGACTGGTGATACACTTCGCATATATCCCGTAGTAATATTTTGATGCGGGAAGAATTATGCAAAAAAAATTAATTGCTAAATTGTGAAATATTGTGCAAACACTAGGCAAACACTCCTATTTTTAAAATTATTTAAAAGTATTTTATGCGTAACTGGACAACGCCCTTTGTGGCGGTTGTTGAATTTTAAGATAGGAAAAAATCGAAAAGAGATTATTGCCGCTAAAAAGAGGTCATATTTTTCTTGTTATTTTTTTTATGAAAAAACGATAGATATACACGCAAAGAAAAAAATCGTTTCTGCGAAACGAAATATTAGACAACTGCAATTCTCGTTCACGACGACTGAAATTTCTTTTGGTCAGAACAAGTTTCTGTCACAACAAACGAAATTGTTGTCTAATATTTCGTTTCGCAGAAACGAATTTTTTCTTTGCGTGTAGTTTCAAACATTAAATATGCATATAATTTATTAATATTTATGTGTAAATATTAATTATTTTCTACCTTTAAGCTAATAAAGGTAGAAAATTACGAATTTCTTCTTTGTTTGGCAAACTGCAACATTTCGATATTACAAAAATTCTATATTAAAACAATTATCATTCTGCATAACTTTGCGAGAAGAACGTTATTTTGAAATAAAAGTTAACCACATTTCAGGAGAATAAAGCTGCCAAAAATGTACCACAAAAATCGTTTTAGTGATATTTACAGTACCCAGTAAAGAATATTTACAGTACCCAGTAAACATTTTTCCTAAAAACAATCGAGTAGGGAATTCAGCGGCTTTGTGCGTACTAATTCCCCACTCGCTTCCTTAACCGATTCCTTTCATAAAGAGAATTCCAGAACTTCACCAATTGAGTAAAATGTAAAAAATTGCTTTCGTTTTTATTTCTCTTTATTTTATATTTATAATTTTTTATAGACTTATTTCTTGTATTTAGATCCGACGAGGATTTGAACCCGAGTAACTTGCCTCAAAACAGTGCATGCTAGCGCTCTGTACCACCAAATCCCTCGCACTCATCGAAGCTCAAATTCTACCAAGTATTTAAGGGTTGCGCTCCATTTTTATGATTTTTGGAATTAAATCCACAATTTGAAAGTTATATTTTAAGACTCGCTTACTTTTGCCGATTTTTGGAATAAAGTTCTCCATTAAAATTATATATAAAAAAATATTATATTATATTTCACCAATTTTTTTAATGATTCGCTTTCGAACTTAAACTGAATGGGAAGAAAATATTGCCATACACAAAATTACTCCCTTCAAGATATATCGTGTGAACAAGACTTCCAGACAGACAAACGGACATAGCTTAAATTACTACAAACCCCTGAAGTGGATTTGCACCAAACATACATAGGATCATAGTTCACTCCATTGGATTGTTAGATTTTTGGTCCTCAGCCAATGATATATACCCCTCATCAGTGAAGTAGGAGCTAGCGCTCTGTACCTCCAAATGCCTCGCGCTAATTGAAGCTTTACTTCTACTAAGTATTTAAGGGACAGCCCGCTTCCTTTTTGTTATTATTGGAATAAAGTTGACAATTTGAGAATTCT
Source organism: Eudasyphora cyanicolor (assembly GCA_963930755.1). NCBI lineage: Eukaryota > Metazoa > Arthropoda > Insecta > Diptera > Muscidae > Eudasyphora > Eudasyphora cyanicolor. The sequence continues at coordinate 9,139,577 of OZ005737.1, forward strand.
ATTTTAAGTCTGGCATACTTTTGCCGATTTCTGGAAGTAAGTTCACCTTTAGAAAATCCATAAAAAATAAAGCTCATTCTATTTCGGAAGCAAAAACTATAATGAAAAATTGATGTCTTGCTTGGCGCCAGTTCTACATCTACTTCAATAGAATGCAGAGATCAATGCTTAATTGAATCTTTGCAATCGAAACTAGAAGTATTTTTGGGAGAGTCAGTTACAAAAAAACTTATTTTTTTCGTTTTATTAAAATTCAAAAAAAATATCACTTTGCACGTGCTTGGATGAAGATCGTTACACTGAAGCAAACATCAGCAAAATCTAAGGGAATTAAAATTCCGAAAAGTGTACCACAAAAATCTTAGCAATGATAAATGCTGTAATTACATATGGAGAACAATGACAAAGCAAATCTTTGTGCTTCCTTTTTTGTTTTATCACGAATGACAGATAATACCAAATTATTAATTTAAAAAAAATTCAAAAAAATTCATTTAAAAGTTATCATTCAGAACATTTTTGATAGATGGGTATTACATTAAAATAAACCGAATTAAAATTTAAGGAAATTAAAATAAACTGTACCAGAGAGATATTTGTGTTATTATCATATTGGCATGTAATGAATGTACTTAATGTTTGTGGTGAAGTAGAAACATAACAAAGTAGTAAATCTCGTTCAGCTCATAGTTACCCTCTCTTAAGTATATTACTGTGGCAATTAGTAGATAACAGAGAAATATGTTGGATTACAATGGGCTTAACTTAATCATTTAATAAAGTAATTCTTTATGAAATTAAAGAAAATTATATGCCAAGTATCAAATTAAGGTATGGTTTTCAACAAATTGATGAAATATATTTATTGAAGAATTTATTGAAGAATGTTTTACCTTAAAATTTTCTTAAAGCTAATAAAATGTAAGTAAACTCCAAATCGACGAAATGTTTCTTCAGACCAATGCCAGAATTCATTAAGCTTTTCCTTTCATTATAGGGCGCCCTCAGTCATATCGATACCTCCACTGTAAAGTATGCTAAGTCGAATAAGACAGTTTTTCAGAAAAGGCGATCAAAGTTGCATACAATTTGTATTGAATTCCGTTATAATGTAAACCGAATGACCTCAACTGTTTTGTACATAACTTTTCAATGGATCTACGGATTAACACCCAATAATAGGATATTCTCCTGGCTCCAGACAATCTTTGCCTCTATTATGTATTATAGAATGCAACGTTTTTTAAAAAAGGGTGAAGCAAATACAATTACTTGACAGCTCAGCTCCTCGTATAGCTAATTCACGGATGCTACTCCGATCATTCAGCGAGGTTTAGCTGTGATTATTCGGTCAAAACTTCAGCTCTAAGAGGCATAGCTTCTTCCAAACGAATAAGAATTATTACCTCACTTCTGTTATTTCAATCCGAAAAAAATCACGTCAAGTAATCGGATTGCATCGACCGCCAGTACAAGAAACAAACTGTTTCGTATGTACAATATTTACACATACGAGTATGCATTTCATCGAGTCTCATGTATGTGTGTGTCTGATACTCGTATGTGTAAATATTGTACATAACGAAACACAATTTGTGAGGTAATAATTCTTATTCGTTCGGAAGAAGCTATGTCTCTTAGGGCTGGATTTTTGACAGAATAATCACAACTAAACCTCGCTGAATGATCGGAGTAACATCCTTGAAATAGGTATACGAGGAGCTGAGCTGTCAAGTAATTGTATTTGCTTCACCCTTTTTTAAAAAACGTTGCATTCTATATAAAATAATAGAGGTAAAGATGGTCTGGAGCCAGGAGAATATCTATGCATATATATAACGATTTAAAGACCGAAATAAAAACAAACGAAAATGCAATAACAAAACGTAATTTGGAATACTTAGAATTCAAATGTACAGCCAGACAGACGAAAACCCAAAAAATGTCCGCCAAACATATGAACATTGGATCTTAGGTTACTCCTTTTGAGTGCTACACTTTTGGTCGTTAACAAATGATATTTGTAGTATCTACTGTTCAGAACAAAATATGCGTATTCCTCAGGCCACTTCAGGCACTCCCCGCACAAATTGACAGAATTTTTCGAACAGAACATTTCCACAACTTCTGCAGCAATCTTCCGAATGTTTTTATATTTTGTATATTAGACAACTAGAGAGTTATATGAAATCAGCATTGATACAATTCTGCATTACGTAGAAGCAATAACGTAAACCGTAGAATCAATATTTTTTAAAACTCCACCGAAGAACAGTTTTTGCTCAGAAAATTTATATTTTATAGCATTTGCTGCGGAAATCCGTTTTAGGACGTTTTAAGTCATTCAAGCCATATCCGTCTGTGTGATTGCTGCGAAAGTAGTTTTAGCAAGGATTTAAAATTTTGGCAAAATCAAAGGGGATATGTCGAAAATTTTTCGATAGACTTTGGATCTACTCATACATTTACGAGCATATTATATAAGGTATGGGAATATAAAATTTCTGGACAAAAACTAAATTGTCACGAATTCTTTGTCTCACTTAATGCTTCCGCGTAATATAGATAAGACTCTAATGCTGATTTTTATTAAGCCATCTGAAAGTATTACGATTCGCAATATTCGGAAATTTGTTTTTGTGTTTATAAGTTAATTGATCATAAAATATTTCACTATTGAACAACTAAATTCCGTTTATAATTATTTAACTTTTGAAACAGTGCAAATAAAGAACATTACTATTGTTTTCGTTGCCCCCGTTGTAGGAGTTCAATCCGGGCTCTTTTCAGATCTGTAGAGCATTGAACTAAGCTTTTCACACCTCTTTCAAGTTGAACATAAACAATTTCAAATATAGCAGAATTTGTAAAGAAATCCACAAAATCATTTCAAACGATCGATCGAACAATCAATCAATTGTTCAATTGAGGCTATTTTCAGTAATTGATTATGCAATAACTGAAATACTGTGCAATAAACTGACATTTGGAAATAACAACAATAATAATATTGAATAGTTACACCGCCACCAACTCCACCACTCCCTCAACTACTGCCGCCACCCGCTTAAACTCGTACATGTGTGTAACGGAATGAATGGTGGGACTTAAAGCTCTTGGACAAATTAAATTACCCAGAAATTGTTAAGCGTTAAATTAACGATTTTCCATTTAACACTATTTTGCTTATAGACTGTGGACGGAGAGTCAATAAACCCCTCCGAAATGAACGGGTAACTGCGGTACACCGCAGCCAATGTAACCCAAGTCGGGCAGTTCAGTTTTTAAACTGACTCACAGTCTGACTGTCAGCCCAGCTATTGGTGCGACTATGTGTCTGTCTGTCCATCTATAGTTTGGTCATAGTGTAACGATTTGTGGGTAACTATTGAACTTTTAACTGCCAACTTTGTAAAAGACAAATCTACCGACAACGAATGTATTTGAAATGGATTTCTAAACAAAAGCGTGGAAAAATCACTTAAAAAACGCAAACGCATACATTGTTGTCCATTACTCCATTGCTTCATTAATGGGTAGCCAAAGTGCGAGGGGTGACCCCGTGGGAGGGCCGAAGTCCGTCCGAAGTTAATGGCAATTATGGTTAACAAGTGCAGACATACGACCATTAGACGTGAAGAGATGGTGGAGGAGGGGCCGACTCAATTAGCATACGAACGAATAAGCAACAAACTTCGTGTGTATTTTGGAAAATGCTCATTCCTCCAGCTCAGAAGGAATTTTGGCCAAATTATCCGGTCCGTTAAAGGCATATTTCCCAATTCACGTCTTCGCTTTCAAAACTCACTCATTTACAGTCGGTGTGAACACTTGGGTGTGTTGCGGTGAGAATTTGGAGATTGTTTTTTTTCGTGTATTTTTTCTTGGGTTTTGCTTTCAGGGATTAACCGACAAATTACACAGTAAATGCAAGATTTGGTGAACACTTCAGCAAAACAAGCGTAGGAATTTCAACGTTTCTGTGTGTGTTTTTTTCTTCTCATTTTTGGGAGGAAATCTTGTTGATTTGACAGTCGACCGTCTGTTAGGTGTCAAATTAAAACCATAAAACTGTCATGATTACCAGACAAACTTCAGTGCCGCTGCAACAATCAAATAAGATATTTGGAGTTAAACCGGAGATTAATATGCATTTTTGGTTGGCTCACATAAATCATTTGGGGGTATTTTGTCAGCAAAAAAAAAATTATTTTTGAAAGAAAATTTATATGAAGAAATGTTTACGCGCACTACATAGAGATAATGATATACGTAACAAAAAATGTAACACATCGAAGGATCAAAAGTGGTACAAGTCGAAGGACACAAAATGTAATAGTTCGAATGAGTGAGTATGAACTTTATATCTCTATGAGGTAAATCAGAATGGAGCATTTTATGTCGTTTAAGCCGCATATGTCGGTCTGTCCGTCTGGACTGAAGCCAAAGTCAACAAAACACTGAAATAAATACATATTTTTTTAATGTTTTATTATTTTTGGCGATTAATGCTTCAAGAATTTTCATTCCAACAGACGGACATACGAATTTATGGGCCTGTTTTCCAATCCATATGACTAATTACCTATTGTATTTAGAAAATTTTGCACAGTGTTTGCGATAGCTTTTTCTTCAATGTTTGGAAAAATAATCACAAAAATATTCTTTTGTGATTTTTATTGCGAAATTTTAATTTACTAAACGAAGGCTTAGGTCATTTCCTAGGACTAGTTTATCTATCAAAATAAAGAATAAACATCTAAAAAATAGAGGTTGAACCACATATTTTAGCATAACTCGAGAATAATTTATCCTAAATGGTTCAGGAAAGCTTTAAAGAAACATACATTATGTAGCCTCCATCTCCTTCTAATATCATTTTTTTCATCCCATCAGCGGTTTCAAAGTTATCTTACAAGATTTTGCGAAAAATTCAATTTTTTGAGAAAATTTTAACATTTTTCACTTACTCCATCCAACATTAATCTTCAGTATTTTGCGATATATATTAAATCTATAAAATTATCATTCATAAAACTATGCCTTACATTAAAGCAATAAAGTAGGAAAGATGCTCAAAAATAGTGAATAATCCTATCAGGCGTTCCAATAACGCCCACTTTTCTCTGAACTCTAGGTACTACAAAAGCATTACACTGTACAAAATTTCAAGTAGTTGTATGCACTGGTAATAATGTTATAAGCAGTTAATTTTTGGTATAAGCAGTTATAAGCAGTTAATTTTTGATATGGTTCAATGGGGCGTGGCAACTTCGCCCATTTTTCTTGAGGTGTTAGCGACTAATAAGATAATACTATGTGTGAAATTTCAGAATATTGTAGTAAGAAGTATAGAAGTTAATAGAGAATAAATATTTCGTTAAATGTTAACCCTTTGTGGGGGAGGTACTAGAAGGAGTGGACCAGTATGGCCCATCTTCGAACTTAGCCGGGCATAGAGCAAAATATTACCGCGTACCAAATTTGAAGTCAATCGGTTACACCTTTCGAGAGTTATCGTGCGCACCAGCCAGCAGACAGACAGACAGACGGACAGACAGACGGACAGGCAGATAGGCAGACAGACGGACATTGCTCAAGTGACTTAAAACGACCCAAAACGGATTTCCGCCGAACATACTTAGGGTCTTAGATCACTCCTTCGATGTGTTACACTTGTGGCGCGTAGCAAATGATATATACCCTCCTCTCTAAGGTGAGGAGGTAAAAAGAATCTTAAAAAAAATTGCCGATTTTTTTTACATTTGAAAAATGTCAGAAATTGCCCGACCAATATAAGTATTCATATCCATAACTTTTACAAATATTGAGGCTCACAAAATATTATTACTGTTTTGGATTTGTGAGAGTGCGACGAATATTCTGTGTAAATTTGAAGAAAATCAATAAGAGAGCAATTTTTTTAAACAGAATTTAAAAAAAAATTTCGTTAAATTTTTTAACAATTTTTTAAAATCAATATCCACGAAAAGTGACCCTTTATGATCTCTTTAAAACAAAGTAAACTTTGGAAATAAACGTAAAACCCAAAAACGGATTTTACGGTACAGTATTTATGAGTCATTGAATTAATGTTTCAATTTGTAAAATTGTGTTGTAGGGACAAGAAGGCCTTAGCCACGCCCTATTACCACTTATTGCAGAACTGCAGGTATTTACTTCCAGAACATTACTCCGAAATTCAGAATCTCATATTCATTGATGTTACAGTTATAAGCCATTCATTCATTGATATTCAATTTTAAATTTCAAGTATTGCGAAAATGGTACATCCCACAGTTGTTGGTAGGAACTATAAATCTGTTATCATTCGATCATATAGAATTATATCGGACCTAATTTTTTAACCGCGAATTTGGATCCATTTGAACCTATATATGGCTCTAACGAAGTTTGGTTCGATATGGTTCAAATTTTCTAGACATTATTCTAAAATACATATAGCCTGACTTCAGCAGGATCTTATATTTTGCTTTAACACTAATGGAATTAACTCGTGAACATTTTCGTGCGATCATTTTTCACCACTTTCGACGTGGATTATCGCGACAAGTGTAGATCGATGAACTTAAATCTTTGTACGGCGATGAAGCACCATCCTATAGCACTGTGAAAAACTGGTTTAATGAATTCAGCCGTGGCCGCCGCTCGCTCAAGGACGAAGGTCGTGAAGGTCGTCCAACAACGGCCGTTGTGCAAGAGAACATTGATGCCGTGCCTGAACTGATAATGCAAGATCGTCATGTGACATACCGTGTGATAAAGGCATCCTTCGGCATTTCTTCCACCAGCATGCATTCGATATTGCATGAACACCTGGCCGTAAAAAAGGTTTGTTCTCGTTGGATCCCGTACAATTTGACAATCGCTCAAAAAAAGGCTCGTGTCGATTGGTGCAAAGAAATTTTGAAAAAATACGATCACAGGTGACGAATCTTGGATCTATGCGTATGAGCCCGAAACAAAACAGCAATCGACCGTGTGGGTCTTCGAAGACGAGCCAAATCCAACGAAAGTTGTTCGTGGAAGAAGCACTTGGAAACAAATGGTCGCCTGTTTCTTCGGCAAAACTGGTCATGAGGCGACTGTTCCGCTTGAGCAACGTAGGACGGTCAATTCTGAGTGGTACACCACAATTTGTTTGCCTGAAGTCTTCGGAGAAATTCGAACAATGACCACAAGTGACTGACAAAATAATGCGGCTAATGCGGTTAACCGAAAAATGGCGGTTAACGAAACGCACGTAAACACAATATTTTTTAATAAAACTAAATCAACGTGCAAAATAATTTCCCTCTTGTGCAGATAAGGACAAAAGGCACTTAAGTGCAATGCAGCTAAGCGAAAAATATCTTAAAACCATAGATAGTAATTTGTCTTTCTTTTAGCCATTGTATAATGTATAATTTTTCTTTCTGTGTACCTTTGAATTATTGTTTATTTGTTTGTTTACAAACATAATTATCGAGATTAGTTGACCCCTGGTAACCCTTTTTGACACAGACGCCGACTACAGTCAATGCCGTCAGTCAGTTGGTAGACGCAGACAGTAGACGGACTGTGTTGCAATGGTTTACGTAAAGTTTTAAAAACAATTTTAAAATTACATTTTGTTTTTTTTTTTTTTTGAGAAATGTTGTAATGATTTGACTACTTAAGACGTTCGTTCATCGTTCGCAGCTTTATAAATGGAATTTGCTTACAAGTCCGTAATTAATTGAAATTTTATTATAATTTGATATTGATGCGATAATATACGAGTATGAACGAACGAACGCAAACGACGATGAGTACACAAAACATACATTTGTCATCATTTAAGTGATTTATAATTAATAATACTTCAGAGATTTTGCTCCGCAACAATATGGACTTTTGCATCTGCATCTTAAGTGGTTCGTTCAAGGAAAATCGTATAGCCTTTAGGGGCGGCGAGTGGCGTTTTGTAATTTAAAACTGTATTTGATTTTTTTATGTGTAATTTGCCATAGAACAATAAATCATTTCCTTCTCCCTCTCTCTCTCTCCCTCCTTCAGTAACTTTGGGTGAGGTTAGGGATGCCATGTGACAGGAAAAAGATATTTAATATATGTGGGTTGATTGTGATTTTCTGATGTGATTGGTAATTTAGTCGCTTTGGTGTGTGTAATAATTTTCTTCCAAGTTTTTTCTATTTTTGTGGTTATTTTTTTCTTCAAATTAGCTTATAATTTTTTTTTGAAGCATTTTCCGGTTGTAAACATTATTCGATAGATGTGGTTCTGTCTGTGTGTGGTTCTGTGCGATTGCAATTCTTGGCAATTGTCGGCGTAAATATGTGTATCGAACGTGCGCTAGAAGTCCGTCTGTCAGTCTGTCTTTACGCCTCTCCGTCTGTCGGTCTATTTTGCTGTCTTTCTGTCTGAGCCTTTAATATATTTTTGGTAGTCGTCGTCGTCCCACTTGGCATGCGTTTAACAGGTTTTCCATGTCCGTAATCCACATGCATGCACGAGTTTGTTATGATGATATTTACCTCAGATCTTTGGAGTTTTTCCTCGTCTTACATATTTATTACAATATGCATTAATATGTACATATGTGTAGATACATATATCTTTGGCTGATGTCTGTCTATCTGCCTGCCTGCCTGCCTATATGAATGTAGGAGATATATGATCGCCGAAACGTGGGCTGAGATGTCTGTAGTTTTTCCCTCCTAAGACTTAATAAATAAAAGAGTAAACAAATCTATTGGTGGAAAAAAAATCAATAAACTGCACAAGAAAACCTGTACAAATTTTGGTGGAAATTTGTTTGCTTGTAATTAATTTCCTCAGAACAAGTAATGTAATGGCAATGGAGTGTTTATTTTTCTAAGAATTATATGGATGGGATTTGGGTAATACTGACAGAACCAACAGAATTTGTTCCGTCCTCTAAGATAGGTAGTACAGTCTAAGTATCTTCTGTTCCTCAAATAAACATAGAAAATTTATGCTAATCTACCGCAGCACCACATATTGGAGCCATTTTGTATGATAAATGAAAAATTTGGTAATTTTGCCAATAGCCTCTATCTAAGTATGTTAAGGAAGATAAACCAATCTTTCATATTAACCTCCAAATTCCCATTAACCTCACATCTAATCTATTCCATGCATGCTTTGCGAACATAAACATAAAAATACTTTCTGTATTTTCATGATTTGGCCCGCATTTGTTTTTCTTTTGTTGAAATCATATAAATAAATGCAAACATTTACGAAAACCAGTTTTTCAATTCCATTTCATTTGTTTGCGATTTTTCTGTTGTTTTTTTTTGTGAAAACAACTTAGAAGAAAAATCGTGATTTTATTTCTGTTTTTTCTCTTCCGTTCTCCATTTGCCCCACAAATCCTTTCCTCTAAAAGCCCTTTGTGGGTTTTTTCTTTGGGTTGGAGACAACTAAACAAAGACATTATATTAAGAGCCAAGGCTGTTATGACAGTTAAGGCACGATATTTTGTACTTTTTGGGGACTAACAACACCGCTGCTACTAACATTTTCAGTTATACGTAAACCCACACATGCAAAATGGAAATTAAAGTTCAATGACAAAAAAAAACGACAACAAAAATAAATGTTTTTGGCAATAGAGGAGAAAATGGAAAATTAAAAAAAAAATATAAGGGGCATTTTTTGGAAATCGAAAAATTAATACAAATTACGGAAATCCGCAAATATTTTCAAATATTTTTAAATTAGGAGAAATTTAAAAGATATTCAACCAAATTTTGAAAACCAAAGCATTTATAAAGGAGTCTCAGAAAAATAGAGGCTGACGCCAGAATGTTTATGGTTGTCACAACCAAATTTAAGAAATCCACAAAATTATCTGCAATATTTTCAATTATTATTAAATTAGGAGAAATTTAAAAGATCTTCAACCAAATTTTGAAAACCAAAGCATTTGTAAAGGAGTTTCAGAAAAATAGGGGCTGTCACTAGAATGTTTATGGTTGTCACAACCAAGTTTAGGAAATCCACAAAATTATTCGCAATATTTTAAATTAACTTTAAATTAGGAGAAATTTTAAAGATCTTCAACCAAATTTTCAAATCCAAAACATTTATTAAGGAGTCTTTGAAAAATAGAGGCTGTCACCAGAATGTTTATGGTTGTCACAACCAAATTTAGGAAATCCACTAAATTATAAATTATTTTAAAGATAGGAGGAATGTAAAAAAAATCTTCAAACTAATTTTCAAAAACCAAAACATTTAAAAAGGAGTCTACGGTTGCCACATCCATCTTATGTTCAATTATAATAATTGCCTTAAATGAGTACGTTAATTTCAATACGTGTATATGTATGATAGCAACAGCAATAACAATCATGGTATTATTAAAAGCAAGTAAATCGAATTTCCACATGTACAGACAGAACAGTTCTGACAACTGATATTTTCGCCAAATGAATTTTTGTTTAAGACATTTTAACAGCAGTTACTATTGATTATTTAAGTAATTATTTTACATTTCTACAAATCAACTAATCATCAAAACTGGAAAAAAGATAGTAGTGACAACTATAAATGTTCAGAAAACTTGGGTTGCGAGAACCGAATTTGTGCTCATGTTACCCAGCATACAAATATGGAAATACTTCCTAAAAAACAACAATAAATACAAGTAAATGTCATGACAATGATGTCATGTTGCAGGAAGATCAAATTGGTAGACACCACCGACATTGTCACCAGACGAATTTTTATTGTTGACAGATTGGTGACAGAATCACCAATTGTAATAGCTGTGACCATTTATTGATCCGCAGATCTGTAAAATGGTTGTAGTAATTATTTTACAGTTCAACAAATCCATTATTGACTTCAACTGATAATAAGCCAAATAAAATATTAGTGACAACTACAAACAGAACCATCAATTTTAATAGCTGTGACCATTTATTGATCGGTAGATCTGTAAAACGGTTGTAGTAATTATTTTACAGTTCAACAAATCCAATATTGATTACAACTGATAATAAGGCAGTAGTTGTCAATAATATTTTATTTGCAATTATAACCAAAAAAATATAACTGCAATCATTTTACATCTAAGCGAATCAACTAACGGTGGCACCTACCAAAAATTTTGGTATTGTCAGCAGAACCATCATTTTGATTGTAATTAATATATCGTCCTTTTTACAATATTTATTATTGTTCAAATGGGCTTTCAAGGTCAGTTATATTGAATGCGAATAAAAGATTATTTATTCCATTTTTTCACTATTTATAGTTGTGATCCTTAATGGATCGTTAGAACAGTAAAATTGTTGCAGTAATCATTTCAAAGTTCTATAAATCAATTACTGGTCCCAACTGCTAATGAGATAATAGGCCAACCTTAAACATTCAATTGTACACAGAATTTTTTTTGCAACTGAATGTTTGCAGTTATTGATTTGTAGAATTGTATAATTATTATTACAGCCATTATTTATTCTACCGATCAAATATTCTAGTCAATAAAAATTGTGATTATGGCAATAATGTAGGTTACCACTTCCAAACGTTATCTTTGTGTGACAAAATTGTTTCTATGTGCAAAAAAGCAAAGAAATTCGGCTGTCAAAAATGCAACAAAAAATATTTTTTTGAGTCTGAGACCTAAAAACTTTTTTTGATAGAATGAGGCATACTATTTTATGAAGCCAGAACCATTTTTTATGGTAAATTTTTTTTTTGAACAAAATTTTCTAAAATTTAAATTTTAATGGAAGTTACCTTTAGTATTTGGACCCTATTTTTGAAGTAAATATTCGATAAAGTCGGGAATTAAAGGGCTGGAAATGCTGAAAACATCAATTTCACGTAGAAAAGGAAGTTTAGCTACTGTCGTTAAAACAATTAGAAACCAGTAAGGAAAGGCAGAAAGTCGGGCGGGGCCGACTATATAATACCCTACACCTCCCTAACAATGCGATAATGGTCATTGCCATAATAATTTGGAATAATAGATAAATGGGTAGAAATATATTATCTAATTCTGAAACGATAAGCGCTAAATTAAGCAATATTCGTTCCGAATTGAGAAACATCTTTCTGGAAAATTTTAATGATCGGAAGTAAAATACAACTTCTATAGCGGTTTGATACCAAATCAGGAGGAACATATATATGGAGCTTTAATATAAATCTGAACCGATCTTCCCTGAATACTTATTCATGTAAAAAGACTTCCTTCTGTCGAATTTCGTACTGATTGGATATGTCAAATCGGGGGTAACATATATAATGGAGCTATATCTAAATCTGAACCGATTTTCTCCGAATTTGGCAGTATTCCTTCATGTAGAAAGAAACCTCTTTTTGCCGACTTTCGCACTGATCGGATATAAAATAACATTTTTACAGGGCTCACATGTCAAATCGGGGGTAACGTATATATGGGGCCTATATCTAAATCTGAACCGATTTCTTCCAAATTTAAAAGTGTTCATTCATATAATAGGAAACCTCTTTCTGACGAATTTCATACTGATCGGATATAAAATACAGTTTTTACAGCGCTTACATGTGAAATCCGGGGAAACATATATATGGGGGCTATATCTAAATCTGAACCGATTTTCTCCGAATTTAGCAGTATTCCTTCATGTAATAAGAAACCTCTCTTTGCCGAATTTCATACAGATCGGATATAAAATAAAGTTTTTACAGCGCCTAAATGTCAAATCGGGGCTAACATATATATGGGGGCTATATCTACATCTGAACCGATTTTAACCAAATTCAATAGGGATCGTCCTTGGGCCAAAAAAAAAGATATGTGTAAAGTTTCGTCGAGATCGGACCATAATTGCGACCTGTACTTTGATTACAAGAATACATGCACAGACAGACGGACAGACAGACGGACATAGCTAAATCAATTCAGAAAGTGATTCTAAGTCGATCGGTATAATAAACGATGGGTCTATTTCTTCTCCTTTTGAGTGTTACAAACAAATGCACAAAGTTATAATACCCTGTACCACAGTGTGGTGTAGGGTATAAAAATTGGATTTTTTAAAAAAAAAAAACATTTTTTGCTGGCACTAAAAAATCATTAAAAAAATAGAAAAAAATCGGAATCGGAAAAATTGTTTGTTGCTTTTCTTGAAAGCTATTATCCTAAAGAAGAAAACAAAGCCGATTTGCAAAATTTAATTTAAAAAAAAAAAAAAAACATTTTTTGCTGGCCCGAAAAAATTCATAAAAAAAATAGAAAAAAATCGCTAAAAATTGTTTGTTCCATTTCTTGAAAGCTACCATCCTAACGAAGAAAACAATGACTATTTGCAAAATATCTATGGATAAATGTTAAATTATGACCCATATTTTAAAAATATGGAAATTCCAAAAATTATTTTTTCATATTTTTTATTTTTGTAATTTTGTTTGAGAGGTACTAAAAATTTCAGGTGTTTGTTTGTGCAGGAAACCAATTTATGAGCCGTAAACTTTTTGTGCAAAACGGACCATTAGTATGGGAGGTACAAAAAGGGAGGTACAAAGATATCGCCTATCGTTAATCCTGTCGAAAGTTATCGTGCGCACCTACCAGACAGGCATACGGACGGGCATAGCTCAAATGGCTTAAATGAACCAAAATGGATGTTCATAAAATATTCTTGGGGTTTCTTAGGTCACTCCTTCGATGTGTTACACTTTTGACCTACAGCATCTAATATATATCCTATATAGATTATGTTAAAATTCTCTTATTTCTACCAAAAGTGTCCTCATAATTTCCTTTAATTTAAAGTATATCCGGGATTTATCCTGCATATACTTCAATATGGTCCAAATACCAAAGACACCTTCCAAGAAAATTGGAATTTTATACAAATTAGTTTAAAAAAATCGCCATTTTCTGTTTTAATATCGTATCCTAAACACGAAAAATATTTAAAAAAGTGTTTATGTTTTTTTTTAATTCCATTTTTCATTGATGATGCGTTAGTATTTCGACCATACGTCGTATAAAGCCGAGATACGCGTTCAATTTAAGGACAATTGTTAGAAATGTCACGTTTAGTAGAAACAGTGGTTCTTCGTTAAAAAAATAAAAAAACGTAAAGGAGATATTCCCAACATTTGCAGCCGTCATTTTAGCTTTAAACTTAATGCGTATTCGGTTAAAAAAAATATAGTCAAAATACTAAAAGATAAAAAAAACTTTTTATAAAAAACAATTTTTTGGTTTATGGAATAGTATGACTCGTTGGGTAGAACTGAACTATTATTAATAAAATGGTTTTATTTTATGGTTTTTCTCACTGTGGAGTTGAGCTGAAGATCAAAGAGTTCCTTCAAATTGAAGGAAGGTATTTTTGAATAGTCAAGTGAAAAATAAAACGACCTTGAAATCCAACATCAAATCATCTTTTTCACTTGACTATTCAAAAATACCTTCCTTCACTTTGAAGGAACTCTTTGATCTTCAGCTCAACTCCACAGTGAGAAAAACCATAAAATAACATTAATAACAGATTAATTCCGCATAGGGAATCATCAAAATCGTTTTATATAATTTTTTTAAATATAAAAAAAACTTTAATTTAAAATAAAAAATTCGATTCTCACAACCAAATTGTTCTCTTTGTTTGTGTTTATCAAAATGTGCATAGAAAACATATTTGCTACGGATCACCACTATCTTATTTGCTATTGTAATTATTAATTGATCTGTAAAACTGTAAAATAATTACTACAACCCTTTTAACTTCCCCGGGGTCAATTGATAGTCACAATCATAAATATGATATTTCTATCACAAAAATTCGGTTGTCACCACTATCTTATTCGTCATTGAAACCAATAATTGATGTATAGAAGAACATTAAAATGTTTAATTTAACCATTTAAACTGTTGTACGGATTAATTGCTGTTCAGAATTATTAAAATAATAGTTCTGTCAAGAACAAAATATTGGGTATGGAAACTTTTGGTTGTCACAACCAAACCGTTATTTTTTTGTATATGGGGAAAAAATAAACATTTAGGTTTTTCTCAAAATCTCAAGCTTACCCCTTTGTCGATTAAGACGTGGATCTGGTGTGGCCGTTATCACCCTGTGCGGTACTAAGCGCACCCCCGGCGGACAGGGTATCGGCCCTATGTTGCGATAGACGACTATATCGGTGACCACATGATTTTGATTTTGTATTGAATGCTGCTGAGCTGGCGGAGCCGAAGGAGGATATTTAATTTCATGAATATTGGTCGTATTCACACCAATATAATGTTGTATATTAGTTGTGGTGGTGGGATAAAATCTGGAACCATTACTGTAGAGCTGCGTCTGAGGAGTATGACGATGATCTATGGTGGAGGTTACACTGATCGTGGACGAAGGTATCTGGACACTTTGTTGCTGATATTGATGCTGGCGCTGATAGGTACGATTTGTATAGGAAAATTGCTGTTGCTTTTGATGCATGTAGGGGCGTAAGCGGTAATTATTTGAAGCAGCTGTGGAGCTTAAAGTTGGTGTGGTAGGGCCGGAAGCGGCTGGGGTTAATTGTGGTCTTAGCGTGGCTAAATTCTTTGGTATGGAACTATTTGTATGGCTATTTTGTACCGGTCTCTGGTATTTTCTTCGTTTACCCTTATAACGTGTCATTGAAGTCGATGACGAGGAGGACGAAGAGGATGAGTTAAGGCGAGTTCTATTAGCCTGCAGGCCATGGCTGGGTTTGCGTCTTGGCTTACGTTTAGCAGACAACGAATTATCGCGTGTTGTATTCTGCTGACGTATTAAATGATTTTGTTGATTATAACTATTATTTACATTAATACTACGTATGGATTTTTGGGATTTCAAAATGTTGTTGTTACTGCTGCGTAATCGTGTCGTTGCTGTATTTACATCGGCAGTGGTCGCTAGATCGATCGTTGTCGATGTTGTGGCATTATTGGTTGTTGTATGGGCTTCAACACTTATTTTGATTATATTTAAATGATATAATATATTAACTAAGCAGACTAGTATCACTAAGATTTTCAGCATTTTATTGTGATAGATGCCTCTCAGTGGGGGCAGTTTTCGTTTTCGTCGTTTTTGTAAATGTTTGGGAAACGTTTTTTCGGGCATTTTATTGAAGCTGGTTCTTGAACACATTTTTCGCAATGTTTTCGTTGTTGTCAGAGCGAAAAAAATTTTTAATTGATTTACATTGTTTGATTAAACGAAGATATCGTAAATTTTAGATTTTTTACAAGTTAAAATAGTTTCACCTTCATCTATTATCTGAAAACAATTTTGTTTGTTTTAATATTGTTTTAAAAACTAAAAGATGTTTGTTTCACAAAATTTCGTAATTTTTGTTATTTCACTTTTTAATTTATTTATATATATGAAATTATTTACTTTCCGCCTTCAAATATTTTTTTATATTATTTTCGTTTAGATTTTTAATAATTTTGTGCAGCTTTATATATTTTTAAAATAATTTTTTAATTTTTAATTTGTTTATCTTATTTCCTTATCTGAGAATTAAATGAGCCGCTTTAAATATTATGAAAAAAAAAGCATTTTTTAATTATTATTTATAAACAGCATTTTTTAAATATCTTTTATTAATTTTTGAAAAAAATAACAAAAGGATGGACAGTCCTTTTTATGTTTGTTTCCTTGTCCGCTTGAAATATGTGTTAATAAAAAATATATTTATTTTTGTAATATTTTTTTAATTTTTTATATCTTATTTCCTTGTCTGGGAATTTAACGAGTCGGTTAAATACTATTTTAAAAAAAACTTTTTAAATATTATTTATAAAAAATATTTTTTTAATATTTTTTGATTTAATTCTTAATTAAGGTTTAATTTCTTAATTAATTTTTAATTTATCCATCCTTTTTATATTTTGTTTCCTTGTCTGGAAATGTACTGAACCTCTTGAAATATATTAAAAAGTATATTTATTTTTGTAATACTCATATTACGAGATTTGTTTATAGATTTTGTAATTATTCACTTTTCTAAATAAATCTTTTAAATTAAAAATTCCCCAAAAATTTGTTTATGTACTTTGCAATTATCCACTTCAGAATAATTTATTTTACTTCCTCATTTTTTGTTTGTTTTTATTATTAACCATTATTCTCAAGTGTTGTTTTTTTACAAAAGTAAAACTAATTTCTATGTGACCTAAATCTGTTGTTTTAGTTTCGTTTTTAACTCATATCTTTGTTGTATTTTTTTATTTTTCATGTAAAGAAAAACAACAGGAATTTTTTTTTGTTTCTGGCAAAAAAATATAATCTCCTACACTAAGGCAGACAGGCGATGAGTGAGGATTTGCCATGGAATCACCCGCTGTTTCTCGCCAAGATTTCCTCATGTCTTAAGCAAAAAGGGGGGCCACATATGGAGCCTTGAAGTGAAGTGCTAAAGTAATTGTTTATTGCTGTAACAGAAAAAAACTAATTCCTATGTTTTTTCCCCTCTCCTTAATCTAATACAATTTTTCAACACACACACACACACATCAACAAAATTTAATTTTATATTCAAGCGACGAGGGTTCATGTCTTGGCCTCAAGGAGTTTTTCGGAAAATTAGATTTATTATCTCTTGGCAAGCCTAGCGAAACACTTTTTTACGCCAAATAATGTTTTAAATAACGCACCACCAAAAGGAGATTGTAAAGATAATGTTTGGCAAATGGAAAATTGAGTTGCAGTTATTTGGGTCATTTTGCTACATTAAGTTATTATGTCATAAAAAGTTTGTTTTGGGGGGCGTGAAATACAAGACCCCATGAGAATGTTTGTAAACTTGGCTATAATACACACACAAAATGTGATTGCTAACATAAAAATGTCGGAAAACACTTTACTAGATAGAAATGCAATAAACATCTAAAGAGGTAATAGTAAAATTTGTGAAAAACGAAAATGAGAAAGTTCAGATTTTTGTTTTTAAAAAAACGAGAAATTTCTAGAGCATTACATGTTTTGTATATAAAAAACAAAGGGCGAGTTAAAGATAAACTATAGTAAGAGGAGAGAACAAAATATTATTTTAAAATAATTTAAATGCCTGAGAGTATTTATTAAAACTATGTAATGTTGAAAAATCTAATTAATAGCCAATAAATAGTCAGGCTCGAGTCAAAATCGCCTTTTCTGATATGTTTGAATCGAAAGAAAATATATTTGGAACACAAATTTTTAAATATTATATATTTCTGAGCAAATAAATTTTATTTGAAAATCAATAAAATATATTTGGAACTCGTATATTAATATGTTACAACATATAATATTTGCAAACTAAATTTCTCAAATAAAATATGTGTTTGAAAACAAATAAAATTATTGTTTAGGAATTTCTCCAAATATATTTTATTTAAAAAATATTTTCGAAACTTTTGTTGAATTTTTCGAATTTAGGTTTAGCATTCAACCTCCCAGTTATGATACGAAATGCAGCATTAACTTCTGTTTTAAATTAATAATTTAAAATTTCTGGGTATTCCCAGCCATCATTAGTTTTCAATCCTCCAAGTAACAGATTTCGATCCAAGATTATACGATTTCAATTATTATTATTTATTATTCTTACGACATGAAAATTTTCCAAAAAATTTACTTTGAATTACTGAAAAATTTAACTCAACTTATTTTCTGAATACTTAAATGCAACCAAATATTTGTTTCGGAAAAAATAGTCCAAAATAAACACATATTGGGATGTGAACAAAGATTCATTTAGAACAACATCCTCCCAAATATATAATTTTTGTGTGTATCAAAAATTTTATGTTTGGAGTGTACCCTAAACATATATATGTTTCAAGCCGAATATGTTTGGGACAATATACTACAGAAGCGATTTTTTTTCAGCGTGTATCTTGTCAGGGATTGAACCATGTTTTCCTTGAACGTTCACCCGCACCAAGTCGAAGGAATCCAATCGATATTTTTTGGTAAAGGTTCAAAATCAAACAATTTTTAAAAATACTCAGCAAATGTCGTACGTATTTGAATCAACTTTATTCTTAACTAAAAAAAAAATTCAATCGAAAAAATGTTCGTGTTGAAATAGTTTGTATTTTTATGTATTTACATCCCAAGAATTGTGATCACCGCTTCGTGAGATAACACGGTCCGGAAACTTTTCCCGTAACAGAGCTATGGTTTCGTTGCTTGTGTGGCACGTAGCGCCGTCTTGTTGAAAGTAAACGTTGTCCAGATCAATACCATCCAACTCCGACCATAAAAAATCATTAATCATCTCTCGATAGCGCAATCCATTCACCGTAACTGTTGATCCAACCTCATTTTCGACCATAAACCGCACCAAACAGTCACACGTTGAGGATGGAGAGGCTTCTCAACAATAACTCTTGGGTTTTCCGAGCCCCAGATGCGACAATTTTGCTTGTTGACGTAGCCACCGAGGTGGAAATGGGCCTCATTAGTCAAGATGATTTTGTATCGTTCGTATCGTTTTTTTGTTCGATCGTTGTTTGATCGTTTTGTATCGTTCGATGATCGTGTATCGTTCCATTTTTAGTAATGGCGTAGTTTCTACTTGTCAAATGTCAAAGAATGAAAGCTTCAAAAGTGACAGCTACCGAAATACCGGGTGATTCAAAATAACACCTCTTGTTGGAAAACCCTGTACTTAGCAGACAAACTATTTTTCAGTGAAGTGTAGCCACTGTAAAAGCAAAGCACTGTACTAAATTTAAAGTCTATTTGTGTACTGGTGCTGAAATTATGCGCTGCTCATTTGTGGCATAATTTGGTCCCTTTGTGTAGAAGACACCACAAGAGTCGTGTCAATAACTCCCCTTCACATACATAGCAGAACTTAAAGATATTTTATTCTGAATTTGTTTAGTGAATATATTTCTCTTCATGAAACATTTAAGATAATGTTTTGGACATTGCACCTTTGGACGCTGTATAAGTGTTATTTAAAAAAGTTCTATTTTTACCCAAGTGGCCAGAGAACTGGTTCTGCTAGGAGCAGAAAGTGCAGAACAGCGTTTGCAGGGCCAGCTGGTATTATAATAAAAAAAACTCGATCTTGTATAGGATTGAACCTGGTTTGCCTTCAATACCCAAGGTACCAGATCCACACAAAGTACTACATAAATTGAAAAAATTAAATTTTCAAAGTATTTAAAAAATAAGTCAAAATAATATTTCTGACTTACATGCAAAGAAAAAAGTTCGTTTCTGCGAAACGAAATTTTAGGCAAATTCAATTCTCATTAACTATGACTGAAATTTCTGTTGGTCGGAACAAAAAATTTTTTACGCAAAATAAGTTTCTGTCACAACAAACGAAATTTCAGTTCCTGCAAACGAGAATTGTAGTTGTCTAAAATTTCGTTTCGCAGAAACGAATTCTTTTGTTTTGCGTGTAATAGGTGACGCTATAGTAGGGCTATTTACAAATATTGTATTTAGATACAAATTGTCTATAGTTGTTCTAAAGCACAGCACATGCCAGAAAGAGCAAAACAAGCAGGGCCACCTGTATTAAAATACAAAACTCGATCATAGCTAGGATTCAACCTTCTATGAACAATTTCCGTCCGTCTGTCTGTCTGTCTGCTGGTTGGTGCGCACGATAACTCTCGAAAGAAGTAACCAATTGACTTAAATTTGGAATGTGGTAATATTTTCTTCTATCTCCGGCTAATTTCGGAGATGGGTCACTATTACCTCGAGAAAAATGGGCGAAGTTGCCACGCCCCTTTTGGTACCTCCCACACAAATGGACCATTTTGTACCAAATGTAAACACCTTTTAACATTAATAGCAGTACATTATTTATAGTTATTAAATGCGATTTAAATTGATAATAATTTAATTAAAACAAACAAATAAAAAAAATTAGCTAAAAATTTTTGGGACTCAAGGTGAGGGGATACATAAGTCGGTTTACCCGACTGAACATTCTTACTTGTTTTTGTTATGTTGACTTTTTAGATATTTCAAAGTACTTCTCTTTTAACTATTTTTTAAACTTTGCCATACAAATCATTTCATTTTAAACCTTTTTTGTGCGCTGAGCTACTTCCCCTGCCATTCAAGAGAAAAAAACTTCTTCGGTTACAATTTTATTCTGTTGCTATTCCAGAGAAAATTTCGAATTGCTTAATTTTCGCCAGAACTGGTCACCTTTTTGGCTTAGTTGTATCTTTTTTCTACTCCGCGCAATTTTCAGAAACATAACAAACAATTCCAAATAATTTTCAAAAACCCATGGATTTTTACGAAAATATACGTGATTTTTTTTCAGTTTTCTTTAAACACACAATTTGAGATTCGAAAAATGGCAGAAAGAAACGTAGTCAAGCGGTAGGGAGATAAACAGATTCGGGGGGCCTTTTTACAGTACCATCAAAGTTGGACCATGCAAAAAAACTTCGCTACAACAACAAATAAATTCCTATGAAAATTTTAAAGTTTTGTGAATTATGGCTAAGAGAGGAAGAGAAGAGAAGGCAAAACAAGAAAAATAAAAACAATTTTTGGTTAATGTTCAAATGGTGTAAGAAATGTAAGAAATTAATGGAGAAACAACAAAAGCACCAAAATTTGTTTTTTTGGTTTTTGTTTTCAGACGGACAACAACAAAAGAGCTCCATCTCCACTTTAGTCTGCACAAAAGCTGAGTAAACATTTTGAAAGAAACAAAACACAAACACAATACTAATTAAAACATGTAACAACTTAATTGTAAGCAAACTACAGGGGGTCCTCACTATAAAGACCAAAGGCGCAATGGAGCTCCAGCAGCTCCTAACGAATGATGACGAGTAAAGAAAAGGTGATGGAATAGCAGAAAATGACCAAAAGACAGGGGGTCCGGCCATACATCCATTGAGATTGTCCGTCCGTCCGTCCGTCTGTCTTTCCATCTGCGTGTAATGTGTGCGTAAAATTGTTTTATTTCCTGTTTGGATTTGCTTTGTTTGAGTTTTTCATCGGGTTACGTCTATCTCACTGTTATCATCTGCAATGTTTCGTAAACCTACAATAATGTGTCTTTCTGAATTATTAATAAAAATATCACAAACGCACTTAAGACAAAGATCTCCAAAACGAGATGAGGACAACACAGTTCCGCTCCGTGAGATGTGTTAACTTTGTTAAGAGTTTGAGAGCGGTATGTTAGTTTAGTTAGTTAGCGAAGACATACGCGCATGCGCAATGCGATAAGCCCACTTTTTTCCAAAACAGTTTTTAAAGCAAAACCCCAAAACCCAAAGAAATCTGATATGTCAACGGTGGCGGCTACCGCTGAATGTGGTTGAAATTTTTTGGTGAACAATAATGTCTTTGGCCCGAGATGATGACGATGAAGGCTGTGAGAGAGCGCGAAAGATTATGAAATATGATAAGAAATGGCCACTGTCACTAATTAACTGGAATTGTCACTTTTAATTAAAAAATATGAAAAACACAGAAACATTATTATTAAAAAACACACATCGCACAGCAATCGACTTCCACTTTTAGTCGTTAGTGTCACAGGCTTAGCTTGTTAACCAAAAATAAATAAATTTATGGAAGCCGTTTTCTGTTCAGTTGATCTCTATCCGAAAAAAAGACAAATATCTATCTAATAAAATTCAACGAAAAATTCTCAAGGTAATAGTCATTAACATTATTTGCATTTTGAATTTTTTTTTTTTGAATAATACAAAATCTAGAAAAAAATATGTTTAGATTTTAAGTTTACAGACCCCAAAGAATTCGTGTAAATCATTCAATGTCTCGTTACGAATAACTACACTTGACACCATAATTACTTTGCCAAGAAATCGAAAACAAGACATTTACGGAGACAGATGAACGGAAGGACAGGCGGAAGGATGGACAGTTAGACAGACGAAATGGAGGAATGGCAAGGCAGACAAACAGATATTGATGATGAATGCAGTACGGAAAGGGTAATTTACAGAAATTATAAAAAGAAAAGAAAAATGTCGAGAAGAAGAAAATTTCCGAAAATCAAAATTCAATTTGCAGAAGTTTTATATCAAAAATGTACAGGAATGTTTCAAATGTTTAAAACAAATAATTTGTAAAAATTGGAATACTCTTATAAAAAATTCTTTAATTAGAAAAAAATCATAAAAAATGTGTATTTTTGAGAAAAAATAATTATTTATTAATGTTTGCAGAATATTTCTCCAATATATCCTATTTTTCAAAAAAATAATTTAAAATGTAAAAAATGTCTTTTAAAATCTTTTCGAATAAATTTCTTTAGCAAATTTCATAAAATATTATTTTATAACATATTTCTAAAAAAACGCATTAAAAAATGTTTTTTATTTCAGAAAATTTTATTAAACATGTCTCCAAATATTTTCTCAGAAAATTTCCATCAAAAATGTTTTATAGCAAATGTTTCAAATGTTTTTCTAGTGAATATTTGTATGTTACTACAAACGTGTTATTTTTTATTGTTACAAAAAAATTTTTGTCATCTTTTTTTACAATTCTATACAATTTTTCTCGGTGAATTTGAGAAAATTGATTTGGATATTTTTGAAATTTCTTAAAAGAAATTAGTATGGACAATTGAATGAAAGCATTTTCAAATTTTTTATGAAACTTTTATCCAAAAATTGTTTGTTAAAAAAATTCTACAAAAAATTTCTCCAGAAAATGGTTATGGAAAACTTACACAAAAATTTCGTTAACGATTTATTATCCTCAAAGTTTTTTCAAAAACATCTGTGGACAATTTGTACACATTTTTTATAGAAAAAAATATTATTCTTTGAAATCTTTTAAGAAGATCATAAAGAAAATTTCTACACAAAACGTTTTTAAAAATGTTCCAAAAAATATATTATAGAAAATGTTCCTGAAAATGTTCCTGAAAATGTCTCCAAAAATTGTCTATTACAAATTTAAAAGTTTATATTGGTATAAATTCTTTTTTAAATCTATACAAAAGTTATACGCGAAATTTGAGATATTTGGTATTGGATATTTGAGACTTTTTTTCTATTGAAAATTGTTAAAAAATTATGAAAAATGTCTCCAAAAAAATATGAATTGTGGAAAAGTCACCAAAAAATGTTTAAATTGAAAATATTTCCAAACTTTTCTTTTTACAATATTCTCCAAAAATTTGTCTGTTATAAATGTCTCGATATGTCTATGGAAATAATGGAAAACAATTTAGGAATATGTCTCCAAAAAGATTTTGTATTGAAATCTTATCCAAATAGAAAACTTTTGAAATTAGTTTCAAATATTTTTTATTACAAATTTCTTAATTAATATTTCGATTGTAAATGTCGTACAAACTATTTTGGAAAATCTCTCCAAAAATGTTTCTAATGAAATTCACATTATTTTTTTGAAAATGTCGAAATGAAATTTTATTACAAATTTCTTAAAAAATAGTTTTTCAAAATATTTTCAATAATTTTCTAGAGAAAAATGGATATATAAAATGCATAAAAATTTCGCTAACAATTTATTAAAAAGTAACTCTAAAATATTTTCTACCGAAACATTCTGTAGAAAATTTCTCCAAAATTTTTATATATCTACAAGAATTTTTGGTTCGAAAAATTTTCAATAAAATTATTTAATTAATTTTATTTTTTTTGTTTTGAAAAATTCTCCAAAATATTTGTTTATGAAAAATTCACAAAAAATTTTTTTGATTAATTCTACTTATATTTATACCCTCACTTTAGTGTGACGAGGGTATATATCATTTGCTACGGAAAAAAGTGTAACACGTCGAAGGAGTGACCTAAGACCCCAAGTATGTTCGGAGGAAATCCGTTTTGGGTCATTTTAAGTCGAATGAGCAATGTCCGTCCGTCTGTCTGTCTGTCTGTCTGTCTGTCTGTCTGTCTGTCTGTGTGTCTGCTGGCTGGTGCGCACGATAACTCTCGAAAGGAGTAACCGATTGACCTCAAATTTGGTATGTGGTAATATTTTTTTCTATCTCCGGCTAAGTTCGAAGATGGGCCATATTGGTCCACTCCTTCTAGTACCTCCCCCACAAAGGGTTAAAAAGTTGTGAAATATTGATTCTTTAATAACTGCTATACTACTTATTCGAATCTTTTGAAATTCCACACATAGTATTAGCTTATTAGTCGTTATCAACTCGAGAAAAATGGGCGAAGTCGCCACGTCCCTTTTGGTACCTCCCACACAAATGCACCATTTTGCACCAGAAGTTAACAGCTTATAACATTAATAACAGTGTATAAAAATACTTGAAATTTTGTACAGTATTATGCTTTTATATTGCCTACAGTCCAGGGAAAAATGGGTGTTGTTGTCACGCCCCTTTTGGTACCTCCCACACAAAGGTACCTTTTTGCACCAAAAGTTAACAGCTTATATCATTAAAACCAGTGTATAAAAATACTTGAAATTTTGTACAGTGTAATGTTTTTCTAGTGTCTATAGCCCTGTGAAAAATGGGCGTTATTGCCACGCCCCTCTTTGTACCTCCCACACAAAATGCCCACATCATACCACAATTTAATGTCTCATAACGTTTATACCAGTGCACATAAATGCTTATAAGTCGGCACAGTGCAATGAATTTAAAGTATCTAATGTTCAGCAAAAAAAGGTGTATTTGATAAACCCCTTCTGGTACCTCCCACACAAATTGACAGAATAATTCGAGTAATATTCAATATTACCATACTCACAAAGTGAGGGTATACCTTAGTCGGTTTACCCGACTGAAACTTTCTTACTTGTTTCTATTGAAAATTACTCCAAAATATTTTCTATTGAAAATTCCTCCAACAAATATTATTCAAATTTGTCTATAGAAAATTTCTCAAAAAAAATTTCTATTGAAAATTTCTCCGAAAATTTTCTTTCTTCTATTGAAAATTTCTCCAAAAGTTTTCCATAGAAAATTTCTCCAAAAATTTTCCATTGAAAATTTTTCAAAAAAACTTCTATTGAAAATGTCTACAAAAATTTTCTATTAAAAATTCTCCACAGATGTGCTATTAAAAATATCTCCAAAAATATTTTGTTAAAAATTTCTCAAAAGTTATCTGTAGAAAATTTTATAATGAATGTCTTTAAATTTTTCTATCAAAACAATTTTCTAATGGAAATTTCACAAAAAATTTCCTATTGAAAATTTCTCCAATAAATTTCCTATTGAAAATTTCTCCAATAGATCTCCAAAAATGTTCTATTGAATATTTCTCCAAATCATTTCTGTTGAAAATTTCTTCAAAATTATTTCAACTGAAAATTTCTCGAAAATCATTTTTGAAAATTTCACCAAAATCATTTCTATTTAAATTTCTCCAAAATCATTTCAATTGAAAATTTCTCTAAATTCATTTCTATTGAAAACTTCTTCAAAATTAGTTTAATTGAATATTTCTCCAAAAATTTTCTATTGAAAATTTCTCAAAAATTTTCCATTGAAAATTTTTCAAAAAAACTTCTATTGAAATTGTCTACAAAAATTTTCTATTAAAAATTCTCCACAGATGTTCTATTGAAAATTTCTCCAAAAATATTTTGTTAACAATTTCTCAAAAGTTATCTGTAGAAAATTTTATAATGAATGTCTTTAAATTTTTCTATCGAAACAATTTTCTAATGGAAATTTCACAAAAAATTTCCTATTGAAAATTTCTCCAATAAATTTCCTATTAAATCTCCAAAAATGTTCTATTGAATATTTCTCCAAATCATTTCTGTTGAAAATTTCTTCAACATTATTTCAACTGAAAATTTCTCGAAAATCATTTTTGAAAATTTCACCAAAATAATTTCTATTTAAATTTCTCCAAAATCATTTAAATTGAAAATTTCTCTAAATTCATTTCTATTGAAAACTTCTTCAAAATCAGTTTAATTGAATATTACTCCAAAAATTTTCTATTGAAAATTTCTCAAAAATTTTTCTATTAAAAATTTTTCCAAAAATTTTCTATTGCTAATTTCTCCAACAAATTTTCTAATGAAAATTTCTCCAATAAATTTTTTATGCAAATTTCTCAAAAAAATTCTACAAAAATTTTCGATTGTCCATTCAAAATTTCTCCACAAATTGAAAAAAAATTTCTCCACATTGAAAATTTCTCCAAAAAGTAATCAATCCAATAAATTTTCTAATGAAAACTTTTCCGATACACAAACATTTTCCATTGAAAATTTCTCCAATGTTGTTTCCAACATTTTAAGACATTTTATCACTTTTTCTTAATTTCTATCACTCTAAACTTTGAGCACACAGGTCTATGCGAACTATACCACAACGATCATATAAAAATGATTGTGTGAGAAAAAATTCTTTCAACAAAATAAAAAAAACACAAGTCTCGAAGAACATCATGCCACAAACATATGCAGAAGCTGTATTCACAAATTTACTGGTAAAATCGTTGGTTTGTTTTTTTGTGGATTGGCTGCTGATGCAGTTCCAGCAGAACCATCGGCGTGCCATCATCGTCATCTGTATTCGTATCTCAACGATGTTGTTTGTGCATCTGTTCTTTATGCAAAACTTGCAGAAAAAATACGATCTTAAAGATATAGAATGTAATTACTTTGTACAAAAAAATGTTTAACATGATGTGTTGCTTGTAAATACCAGTTTCAACAGTTTTGCTCCGGCAAGCATTTATTATATGCTGATGATCGCTAAAATGAACCAGCAAAAATGCAACGAAGAATGAGAAAAAAACAATTGAGAAAAACAAACTTTCTTTAAAGCCACAAGAAAAAAGAAATAAGTAAAAGTAATAGTAATTTCTCTTAAAAACAATTGGTTGATTTTCCTGAACTGGCCATCGTCATGATCTTGTTCCTCTTAGATTGGTTTTTTTAGTGATTTAAAAAACCTTCTTGTGGTTCTATTATTATTTCATAATTATAGGTTTGAGTTCAGCTACTTTTTGTTTATACTTCTAATCAAAATCTGATACTCTATGTATCTTTTTTTGTGCTGTGACCATCATCTTCGCCGTCATCAGTGTCATCGGCATGACTCAGAATTTTTCCAAAGACTAGTTATTGGTTTGCAATTCTGCAGAAGCCTTCAACGAGTATCTTCAGTTCAAGGTAAAGATTTGCGATGTCAAATAAAACTATGTACATAGACACTAGCAATAGAACAAATATATCTGAAAATAATTCATAAACGTCTAAAATTAACTACAACATTTATCATTTTAAGAACTTTTGGATGGAAAATTGCGAAAGAAAAAATAGATATTTTCAATAGAAAAAAAAGATTGAAATATAAAAATCCAATTTAGAATTTTTTTGTAGCAGTAACAATTTTTTCAAAATTTTAGAATTCAAATGTCCATCCATACCAAATAAAAATTCTTATTAACTCATAAATTGTATGAAGATATGAGTCTAACACTTAAGTCCTAAGTAAACTCCATAAGTTAAAATAAACACACACACACCGAAAAATAACCGCAACTCAAATCCCAGAAGAAGTGAAATAAACATAAATAAAATAAACAATAATTCCCAGAAAACATTCAAAGCTGAACTCTAATAAATGATGGCAAATAGACAGAAATGGGGAGAGAAAACTGTCGGTATCTGACGGTGAGTGACTGACATGACGGACAGGCGGAAAGACGGACAATTTAACAAACGGATGTAGAACATAATGACCGACCAACAGAAAAAGACGAACAAATTCGAAACTTTTGTTTTCACCTTCAGATGATGAGTTGGAAACAAGAAATGCTTCAACATACATACCTATTTCTACCAAAAATTTAAAGAGAAAAAAATAAAGCGTTCAAAATAAAAAAGGTAACGTTCAAAAAATTAGTAAAAAACGTGATGTAATATATTTTTTGTTTTATCTCTAAAAACCCACGAATTGTCTAGAACCCTCAGTCTTTTTGAACAACATTTGTTTCATTTACGAGTAGTGGTACAAAATGTTTTGGGTCATATAGCCTTCGGGCTAAACCACCAACAAAAACAAAATTGGCTGAGTGTTTGGCCACTACTTCATTTGTAAAATTCACAGCTGCTGGCCAGCGGAAACGGGGGAGTGATTGCAACAAATAACAGTCGAAACTTCAGCAAATTTGAAGTATATTTTTGCGGTTAATAATCATAAACGAAAAATATATAGAACTTCAATATATTCACACTCACTCACATTCAGACCGCGATGATTCAGGGAGGGAAAAGAAAAACAAATATGTCTCAAAGCTAAACTTGAACTTTGGAGTTTGAAGCGGCACTCTACAGCTATTTGGAAAGTAAACTATGTTTAAAAGGGTAAAAAATAAAATTCAAAGAAATTTTTAAATATTTTTAAAAAATTTTATAAGAAATGTTGTAGAAATTTTAAATAGAAAATTTTGTAATAATATTCAAATAAAAAATTTCCAAGAAATTTTTAATGGAAAAAATTTTGTAGAAATTTTCAATAGAAAATTTTGTAGTAATTTTCAATAGAAAATTTTGTAGAAATTTTCAATAGAAAATGTTGTAGTAATTTTCAATAGCAAATTTTGTAGAAATTTTCAATTGAAAATTTTGTAGAAATTTTCAATAGAAAATTTTGTTGAAATTTTCAATAGAATTTTTTTTAGAAATTTTCAATAGAAAATTTTGTAGAAATTTTCAATAGAAAATTTTGTAGAAATTTTCAATAGAAAATTTAGTAGAAATTTTTTCAATAGAAAATTTTGTAGAAATTTTCAATAGAACATTTTGTAGAAATTTTCAATAGAAAATTTTGTAGATATTTTTTCAATAGAAAATTTTGTAGAAATTTTCAATAGAACATTTTGTAGATATTTTTTCAATAGAAAATTTTGTAGAAATTTTCAATAGAAAATTTTGTAGATATTTTCAATAGAAATTTTTAGAAAGTTTCAATAGAATTTTTTTAGAAATTTTCAATAGAAAATTTTTTAGAAATTTCAAATGGAAAATATTGTAGAAATTTTCAATAGAAAATTTTGTTGAAATTTCCAATAGAAAGTTTTTAGAAATTTTTAATAGAAAATTTTTAGAAATTTTCAATAGAAAATTTTTAACATAAAATTTTTAGAAATTTTTAATAGAAAATTTTTAGAAATTTTTAATAGAAAATTTTTAGAAATTTTTAATAGAAAATTTTTAGAAAGTTTCAATAGAAAGTTTTTAGAAATGTTCAATAGAAAATTTTTAGAAATTTTCAATAGAAGATTTTGTCGAAATTTTCAACAGAAAACGTTGTTGAATTTTTCAACAGATAATTCTGTAGAAATTTTAAACTGAAAATTTTGTAAAAATTTTAAACTGAAAATTTTGCTGAAATTTTCAACTGAAAATTTTTTGCAGAAATTTTCAATAGAAAATTTGGTAGAAATTTTCAATAGAAAATTTGGTAGAAATTTTTAATGGAGAAACTTTGGTAGAAATTTTCAATGAAGAAACTTTGGTAGAAATTTTTAATGGGGAAAATTTGGTAGAAATTTTCAATAGAAAACTTTGTAGAATTTTTTTTCAACAATATTGTACAAATTTTCTATAAAAATATATTTGTAGAAATTTTAATAGAATCAATTTTGTAGAAATTTTTTTCGTAGAAATTTTCATTAATTTGTTAGAAATTTTCAATGGACAAATTTTGGTAGAAATTTTCAATAGAAAACTTCGAAGAAATTTTTTTTCAACAATTTGATAGAAATTTTAATAGAACCAATTTTGTAGAAATTTTAATAGAACCAATTT
The DNA here is from genome assembly GCA_963930755.1 of Eudasyphora cyanicolor. Lineage (NCBI taxonomy): Eukaryota > Metazoa > Arthropoda > Insecta > Diptera > Muscidae > Eudasyphora > Eudasyphora cyanicolor. Next base: position 9,170,326 of record OZ005737.1, read on the forward strand.
TGTAGAAATTTATTTCGTAGAAATTTTCATTATATTTTTAAGAAATTTGTAATCGAATTTTTTTAGAAATTTTTAATAGATATTTTTTTATATAATTTTTTTTTGTAAAATTATGTAAAAAAAAAATTTTTAAAAATGTTCAATGGATAATATTTTGGTGGAAATTTGTAATAGAAACATTTTAGTAAAAAATTATTTTTTTGAAAAAATTTCCTTTAGTTATTTTTCTATAGAAATTTTCATACATATGTTTTTGTAGAAAAATTATCATTAGATTTTTTTTTGTAGAAATTTGTATTAGAAATTTTTTTGGAGACATTTTCGTTAAAATCTTTTTTCTTGAATTTTTCGTTCGAATTTTTTTTTTAGACATTTTGATTAAGAATCATTTTTGTAGACATTTTCATAAGAATTTTCTTTGTAGAAATTTTCATTAGAAATTTTGTAGAAATTTTTATACTTTTTTTTTACATTTTTATAAAAAATTTCAACAGAAAATTTTTTTTAGAAAATTTCAATAGAATCAGTTTTTTAGACATTTTCATTAGAATTTTTATTTCGTAGAAATTTTCATTATAACTTTTTTGTAGAAAGTTTCATCAAAAATTTGATTGTGGAAATTCTTATTTTTTTGTTAATTTTGCTTTCATTATAATTTTTTCGATTTTTTTAAAAATTTTTAATAGACAATTTCTTACAGATATTTTTAATATAAATTTTTTTGTAGAATTCATTTAAAAATAAAAAAAAAATTAATAATTTTCAATAGAAAATATTTTGGTGGACATTTTTAAAGACAATTTTTAGTAGAAAATTAGAAAAATATCTAATACAAATTTTTGTTTTGTAAAAATTTTTCTGTAGAAATTTTCAATATATATTTTTTTGTACAAAAAATTTGCATACGATTTTTTTGCTACAAATTTTTTTGGAGAAATTTTCGTTAGAAATCTTTTTTGTAACAATTTTTCCAAGGATTTTTTTGTAGACATTTTTGTAGAAATTTTAATTAGAAATATTTTTGTAAAAATTTTCGTTGGAAGTTTTCATTAGAAATCTTTTTTGTAGAAGTTTTCATTAAAAATCTTTTTGTAGAAATTTTAATTAGTAATCATTTTTGTAGAAATTTTCATTAGAAATATTTTTTGTAGTAATTTTTATAAGAAATCTAGTATATTCATTAGAATTTTGTAAAAAATTTGACTAGAAATTTTAAACAGATTTTTTTTGTAGAAAATTTGAATAAACATTTTTTTTAGAAATGTTAAATAGAAAATATTATAGTAGAAGTTTTAAATAGAAAATATTTTAGTAGAAATTGTTAATAAAAAATTTTAGAAATTTTTAATAGAAAATTTGTAGACATTTTTAGAAATTTTTAATGCAAAATTTGTAGAAATTTTTGATAGAAAGTGTTTAAAAAATTGTTAATGCTAAATTTGTAGAAATTTTTAATAGACATTTTTTCTAGAAAATTTGTAGAAATTTTTACTAGAAAATTTGTAGAAAATTTGCAGAAATTGTTAATAGATAATTTGTAGAATTTTTTTGAGATTTTCCATCGATTTTTTTGTTCAAATATTCAATAGATTTTTATGTGCAATTTTCAAAAAACACAAATTCTCAATAAAAACAATTTTATAAAAATTGTCAATATTATTTTTAGAAATTTTGTTAGGACCTATTTCAGTTAGTTCATACCAAAGTTGTTTCCACGTATCCATAGTATTCCCCTATTTGTCCCATTTGAACCACTTTCAGACAGTCTTGCAAATGATTTTATGTTCTGCTTTAGGGGGTACAAACAATGATAACCATAGACAATTTTTTTTAGGTTTTTGTTGAAATAAAACTCCACAAAAACAAAACGAACAGAAATCACCAAAAAAAAACTAGAAAAATAATTACTGACTGCCAAAATCGCCTATTGTATTTCTTAGAAAAAAATGTTAAAATCACGTTGAACGTGTTAGAATAGGTTTTTTAATTTCCGTCAAAAAAGTTTACAAAATTGCGTTTTATGTAATTTGTGGTTTTTTGGGTGGTCGAAAAGGGAAATGGATTTCTATTGAAACCAGAAATAACGTTAATAAATTTGATAAATTAATATGAGGAATTGAATAAAGTATTTATCAATATTTTTTAATCTTATGAAGAAAAGTTCATTATCTAATAAAAATCTAAAGACTTAAATATTGTACACTGAAAAAATGTTTTTCATTAAAACAAAGAAGAAATTTACTGATTTAAAGAACGTTTCACGAACTATTTAAGCCGTAGAAACTTATTATTTTTAAGGAATATTTTTTTTACTTTTAAGAAGAAACAAAGGAAATGTTCCCTAAAAATAAAAAAATAAGTTTCTTTAGATAAAAACCATTATTTTTTTGTCTCAATATTAAGGAACAAATATATAGATTTCTTAAGAACCAAAAGAAACTAGAAAAATCTAGCAAAGTGTTTCTTAAAAATAAGGAAATATTTATTTGATTTAAAGAAGTTGTTAAATTATTGGATGTTTAATTAATTGAGCTCAGGGTAAATGTTTTTTTTGTTTGTTAAATTTTATTTATTTTTCAATATTTCGATCCTCGTTGTGGATCATCTTTAAAGAAGTTGTTTCATCGCAGGTTTCCAAAGAAACACATTTTCTTTCTTGTAAAGAAATGAGTCTAACCCCCAATTTCACAACCTCCGGTTAGAGCTAACTCAAAGTAAAATAATAAAAATTTCATACAATTTGACAGCTATACTCGTAAGTGTAGGTTAGCTCTAACAGTAGGATAACCGGAGATTGTGGAATTGGCCGTTAGAGTAAAGAATAATGGAACATTTCTTTGGATCAAAGGAGTTTTTCTTTATTTTATTGACAAATGTCTTGTTATATTTTTTTATGTCCCGTCAATTCTAATTAAAACTCCCAATTGCGCCGAAATTTTAAATATCTTTCATCTTTTTTTTTATAATTTTCAAAATATTCTAATCGAATGCTATAAATTAATAAAATTTTTGAAATTGCGTATTTTATATTTATATCTTTGCAGTCGATCTTTAACTAAAACCATTGTCCCCTCCATTGGCCAAAGACCACAAGACAATAATTGGTGATTTATGAAGGGGTTGACATTGGTTTTCCTAAGAAATCTATAGTTCTTTGTGTGAAATAAATCTAAGCCGCAAAACGACTGCAAAGAGTGGAGTATCGATTTCAAATTGTAAAACAAACTATTAAGAAATATTTAAAGGCGGCTTAAGATGAAAAACAAAGACGTTGAAAAAACCTCAAGCAACGTTTTGCAGAAGACCCCCAAAGACAAAAAAGGCGGTCACGAACTAAGGCGCCATAATCATGAATTTAAAATCAAGTTCATGGCTTTTCAAAGAGCCCCAATTTCACAAATTTACGTATATTTTTTGTGTTGAGTTTTTTGTTATTTTGGCAGACTAATTGGGTCAAATTGAAAGGAGAACTCATGGACTGACTGACCAACCAAGTGACTACAATCAGCCAACCGTCCGACCAGACATTTAATTGGATTACCGCCTTTTAATTAAATCAAGAAAAGGAGTTTTATTCCTTTTTTTTGTGCTCTGAATATCTCTACATTAAAAAAGAAACCAACCAGACAGACAGAATGGAAGGACGGACAGACAGACAGCTGCACTTGTTTTCGAGAAGCCAAAGCTAGTGCATACACTGAAGCAAATTTTTTCAATAAAACAAAGAAAGCGGTCTTTTACTTTTCTTTAAGAATAAGTTTCAATGGCTATTCCTTTAGTCGGAGGCTTGAGATAGATTTTTCATACAGAAATGTGTGTTTCAGTGGTCCGAGACGGACTTTTCCTATAGAAAAGTGTGTCTCAGTTGCCTAAGACTGACTTTTGCTATAGAATAGTGTATCTCAGTGGCCCGAGACTGACTTTTCCTATAGAAAAGTGTGTCTCAGTGGCCTAGGAGTGACTTTTGCTCTAGAAAAGTGTGTTTCAGTGGCCTGAGACGGACTTTTCCTATAGAAAATCATTCTTCATAATTAGAAAATCTAAGAAAGTTTCGTAAATATTAAGAATAGTTCCTAGATTTAAATGACATAATATTTTCGGTGTACAAAAGGTTGAGATTTTTCTTAACTCTGGCCACTCAACAAGTTGTATTCCTTTCCTGCATTCTGACGTTAATTAAGTCTTTATCATGTCTAAATAAAAGCAAAATAAAAATGAAAATGTTAAACAAACCAAGAGATATATTTCTTTAACATCCAACACAATTCCTTATCAGTCAAAAAACCTGTGACCGGGAGGAGGAGGAGGAGGAAGGGAGATTATATCTATGTATGTGACATTCTTAAAGTATTTCGAAATGCATCTTTACAGATTCCCAAAAAGACTGAGGAATTTAAAATATCATAAATACGATTATAATAATGATGATGATGTTGATGTGACAAGAGCTAAGATATGCTAATTACATAGTTTATGAAAAAAGAGAAAAAAATACAAAAACAGTAAAACAAATTGTTAAACGTTTTTTTTCTTTCAGTTAGTGACGAAATAAAGATAACACATCTTTTGTTGAAATATTTTCGATTTTATTCGCTTTGTGTTTTACACAAAATTCCCAATTCGTTATGTGTGATTAGTCAATGAAGTATTCATGATTTTTTTTTGTTCAACACTGACTAATTTTCATTTTAGAGTTTTATGATTTTTTCTTTTCAAATCTTCAGTATGTTTCAACACATTATCTGCATTTATGGTTTTATGGCAAAACAATTAAATACCCATAAATTTTATTTGTGTTATATATAATTTAAGCAAACATTTAGGAAAATTGCAATTTACCGACAGATGTTTCTTCGTATTTTATAGAGCCACGCCAAATGGTTTATGAGGCAATAATAGTAATAATATTGGATTTAAGAAAATATTTGCAAATGCGGTAAAACCTCAAAGTGTTTACAAACATTTTGCGAGTGATGTTTTAAAAAGATGAAGGCGTTCGTTCTGAGGCTATTAAGCAAATTATTCCTGCAATAAACAATCGGCTAATTAAGGAACAAAAGATGTCATAATTAGCATAACAATCCTAATTAAAATACATTCATATAATGCAATTTATGAGGTTGTTCCAAATGGCCAATTGAAAAAAGAAGACAATAAAGAAAATATATTAAAGAAAGAAAATAAAATAAGGAAAAAAATTAACAAACATGTACCTAAAATTCGTTTTATTAACTAATGACATGAGTTCTTTTATACTTGAAATATTGTTTAAGTTCAAAAAGTATTCATGAGAAGTAAACGAATTTTCTGTGGCCGCAAAACCATAGTTAACTGTGTAAATTTTCGTTCTAATGGAAAGAGTTTTTTTCGCTTACATCATCAACAAACTGTAATCACAATTTTTGTGGTACAAATTTAGAGTTCTGAATGCCATCAAAATGTCGTTAACTACATATCAATCAATGTATGATTCTTTTTCCAAAGATGTGCAGAATAATACATGTGCCTTGGTTTGGTGAGTTATTATATCCCGAAAGGTGAATTCGTCTTTAGATGACATAAAAGCTCCATATGGAATTTTGTGGTACACTTTTTGGAGCATTAATTTAGGCAAATGCTATAAAGATGCACAAAAATGGAAAATTGTTTCTCTAAATATGTGCAGAAACACATTTGTAACTCATTCTATTCAGTTATAATTTATAGAAAAATAATTTAGTTTTTTGAAATCATCACCATATTATAATCGCGATTTTTGTGGTACATTTTTAGGGCCCTTAATGTCATCGAACTTTCGTTGAGTATATATCAATAGATGACTCTTTTCTCAATGATTTGCAGAATCGTAATTATGACTTGGATTGGTAAATTATTATATCATAAACTGATTAAATTCTTAGTTAAAATCAAATATCTACATGGATTTTTGTGGTACACTTTTTGCAAGTTTATTACATCAAAATGCTATTAGGATCCACATCGATTAAAAACTGTTACTCCAAAGATGTGCAGACTAATATTTATAACTCATTCTATTCAGATATAATTTTTAGAAAATTTATTTAAATTTTTGATTGAAACCGAAGCAGTAGAATTTTTTGTAGTACAGTTTTACGGTATTTAATATAATCAAACTTTAATTAAGTAAATACCAATGGACAACTCTTATTTCAATGATGTGCAGAATCATAATTATAGCTTGGTTTGGTGAATTATTATACCCACAAAGCTGATTAAAGCTTTAGATGAAATGAAAGGTCCATATGGATTTGGTTGGTATACGTTCTGGAGCTTTATTTTAGGAAAATGCTATGAGAATCCACATCAATCAAAACAAACGGTTTCTCCAAAGACCTGCAGAATCATGTTTGTAACCTTAACATGATTAATTTTTTGACATAATTCCCATATTATAATCAAGATTTTTGCGGTACATTTTTAGGACCCTTAATGCCATTGGACTTTCGTTGAGTATATGTCAATAGACGACTCTTTTCTCAATGATTTGCAGAATCGTAATTATGACTTGAATTGGTAAGTTATTATATCATAAACTGATTAAGTTCTTAGTTGAAATAAAATGTCTGCATGGACTTTTGTGGTACACTTTTTGGGCCTTTATTACATTCAAATGCTATTAGGATCAACATCAATTGAAAACTGTTTCTCCAAAGATGTGCAGACTAATATTTTCAACTCATTCTATTCAGATATAATTTTTGGAAAAGTCATTTAAATTTTTGATTAAAACCGATGGAGTAACAGTTTTTTTGTGGTACAGTTTTATGGTATTTAGTACAATCAAACTTTAATAAAGTAAATACCAGTGGATGACTATTTTTTCAAAGATGTGCAGAATTGTAATTATAGCTTGGTTTGGTGAGTTATTGCAACCACAAAGCTGATTAAAGCTTTAGATGAAATGAAAGGTCCATATGGGTTTTAAGGTACGCTCTTTGGATCTTTTTTCTAGACAAACGCCAATGATGTGCAAAATCATATTTATAACTCATTCTATTCAATTATAAATGTTAGAAAATCAATTTAATTTTTTGACATCATCACCATATTATAATCTCGATTTTTGTGGTACGTTTTTTGGGCCCTTAATGCCATGGAAATTTCGTTGAGTATATATCACTAGACGACTCTTTTCTCAAATTATTGCAGAATGATAATTATGAGTTGGCTTGGTAAGATATTATATCTAAAACTGATTGATTAAGTTCTTAGTTGAAATAAAATGTCTACGTGGATTTTTGTGGTAAACTTTTTGGACCTTTATTACACCCAAATGCTATTAGGATCTACATCAGTGGAAAACTGTTTCTCCAAAAATGTGCAGAATCATATTTTTAACTCATTTTATTTAATTATAATTTTCAGAAAATTAATTTAAATGTTTGTGATACAGTATTAGGTAGGGTCTTCAATACAATCCTACTTTAATAAAGTATGTATATACCAATGAACGACTCTTTTTTCAGTGATGTGCATAATCATAATCAAAACATGGTTTGGTGAGTTATTATACCCACAGAGCTGATTAAAACCTTAGATGCAAAAAGGGTCCATATGGATTTTTGTGGTACACTTTTTGGAGCTTTATTTTAGGCAAATGCTATAAGGATTCACACAAATTGAAAACTGTTTCTTCAAAGATGTGCAGAATTATATTTTTAACTCATTATGTTCAGTTATAATTTTTAGAAAATTAATTTAATTATAACCTTTTATATCATTTACACCATATTATAATCCAGATTTTTGTGGTACAATTTTAGGGCACATAATGTCATAAAACATTCATTGAGTATATATCAATAGACGACTCTATTCCCAAAGATTTGCAGAATCATTATTATGACTTGGGTTGGTGAATAATTATATCCAGACTGCTGATAAAAACCTTAGATATAATAAAATGTCTACATTGATTCTTGTGGTACACATTATGGACCTTTATTATATCAAAATGGTAATAGGGTCGACAACAATTGAAAACTGTTTCTCCAAAGATGTGCACAATCATATTTTAAACTCATTTTATTTTACTATAATTTTCAGAAAATTAATTTAAATATTAGATTGAAGCTGAAGAACTAATAAGTTTTTTGTGGTACAGTTTTAGGGTCTTTAACATAATCAAACTTTATTAATTTATAAACCAATGGAGTACCATTTTTCAAATGATGTGTAGAATCATAGTTATCACTTTGTTTGGTGGGTTTGATATCCACAAAGCTGATTTAAACCTTAGATGAAATGAAGGGTACATATAGATTTTGGTGGTACACTTTTAGAAGCTTTATTTTAGACAAATTCTATAGGAAGCCACATCAACTGAAAACTCTTTTTCCAAAGATGTGCAGAATAATATTTTTAATCCATTTTACTGGTTATAATGAAATGTTTCATTATTTTTCAGTCTTAGCAACATTCATTTAAAACAAAGAACATATTCTTGAAATATAAAAAAACAAGTAAGAAAGTTTCAGTCGGGTAAACCGACTAAGGTATACCCTCACTTTGTGAGTAATGTAATATATAACATTACACCAATAAATCTGTCAATTTGTGTGGGAGGTACCAGAAGGGGTTTTCCAAATACACATATTTTTCGATAAACAGTACATTCTTAAATACATTGCATTGTGCTGAACTATAAGCGTTTGTGTGCACTGGTATATTAAAGTTACGAGCTATGTAATTTTGGTATGATTTGGTCATTTTGTGTGGGAGGTACAAAAAGGGGCGGGGTGATAACGCCCACTTTGTACAGGACTATAGGCACTACAACAGCATTACACTGTACAAAATTTCAAGTATTTGTATGCACTGGTATTAAAGTTACAAGCCGTTTACTTTGGTACGAAACGGGCCATTTGTGTGGGCGGTACCAAAAGGGGCTGTACAATGATGCCCATTTTTTACCGGACTATAGGCGCTACAAAAACATTGTACAGTAGAACATTTCAAGCATTTTTATGCACTTGTATTAAAGTTATAAGCAGTTAAATTTTGATGCAAAATGGTCCATTTGTGTGGGAGGTACCAAAAGGGGCATGCCAACTTCACCCATTTTTCTCGAGTTAATAGCGACTAATATACTAATATTATGTGCAGAATTTCAAAAGATTCGAATAAGTAGTATAGAAGTTATTAAAGAATCAATATTTCACTAAATTTTAACCCTTTGTGTGGGAGGTACCAGAAGGAGTAGACCAATATGGCCCATCTTCGAACTCATCCGGAGATAGATCAAAATATTACTACATACCAAATTTGAAGTCAATCGGTTACTCCTTTCGAGAGTTATCGTGCGCACCAGCCAGCAGACACACAGACAGACAGACAGACAGACAGACAGACAGACAGACAGACAGACAGACGGACGGACATTGCTCATTCGACTTAAAATGACCCAAAACGGATTTCCTCCGAACATACTTAGGGTCTTAGATCACTCCTTCGATGTGTTACACTTTTTTCCGTAGCAAATGATATATACCCTCGTCACACTAAAGTGAGGGTATAAAAATTTCCTGGAATAGGGTAGGAATTTTTAGTATCGACCTATAAAGTTCATTTTTGCGTAAAAAGTTGCTAAATGTAAGATCGCACTATCATTATTTAAAAAAATTAAGTGGATTTCAAACTTACAAATACAGGGTTGCCCATATTCGACGGACCCATGTTTTTTTAAAAAAAATCAAAGAAAAAAATAAAAATTTGGCGGTTGGCAATCTTAATCATTTAATTTGTTCCAAGTAGATTTGTTTACATCAATTTTTGAATATGATATCTCTCAAATGGCCGCCTCTGGCGTTGATGGCGTATTGTGCCCTTTTTGCAGCATTTTCCATCGTTTTCGCCAACATTTCGGCCGGAATAGCGGCTATTTCTTCACGAATGTTGTCCTTGAGCTCTTCTACGGTCCTTGGCTTGTTAACGTAAACCTTTGACTTCAAATATCCCCACAAGAAGAAGTCAGGCGGCGTCAAATCGGGCGAACGCGGTGGCCAGTCCAAATCACCACTTTTCGACATCAAACGGCCCGGAAACAAATTCTTCAGAAAATCGATTGTTATGCGACTTGTGTGCGGTGGAGCGCCGTCTTGTTGAAACCAGAACTGCCTCATACGCTTTCGACGAATAATTGGCATCACAAAATTGGTCATCATGTCGCGATAACGCTCCTGGTTGATGGTAACAGCATGGCCATTTTCGTTTTGGAAGAAAAACGGCCCAATGACCGTTTTCGCACTAACGCCGCACCAAACTGTGACTTTTTCGTCATGAAGAGGCAATTCTTGAATCTCCTGAGGATTTTCAGTGGCGTAAATACGGCAATTTGGCTTATTTACGGTCCCATTCAATGTGAAATGGGCTTCATCGGACATGATAATTTTGTTTTTTTTTTTGTTTTTTGTTTTTTCACAATTGACTTCTTCTGTTGAATGTAAATTTCAACTATTTCAGAGCGCTCGCGTGGCGTGTATTGTTCCATGGTAAAAATCTGCTTGGACTGACGCTTCAAACGCGGTATGTCATTAAGCGATCTGACATCTCTGTCAAAAGTTATGGCGTTGCCAGATGGGTCCGTCGAATATGGGCAACCCTGTATATTTAAAAATGCGTTTTTTGGTTTTACGGAAATTGGAATAGTTCTTGAACGGCTGAACCGATTTTAACAAAGTTTACGTCGTTTTGAAGAGAACACAACGGGCCATTTTTAAAAAACCCATAGGCAATGTTTTAAAAAAACTTTAAAAAAAATTTTAGAAAAACCTCCAAAATATCCAGGCCAATCTTCGTATTACGTCCATAACGTTTACAAATATTGAGGCTCCAAAAATCCAAATACTATTTTAGATTTGTGAGAGAGCGTCCAAAAAATGTTGTATGTGATAATATTTTCTCATATCTCTGGCTAAGTTTGAACATGGGCCATATGTGTCCACTCGTTCTGGTACCTTCCCCACAAAGAGTTAAAATTTAGTGAAATATTGAATCCAGTACAACGTTTACACTTTTATACCCAAAAGGACGATTTGTTCCAAAAATAAATAGTGCATAACTTTAATTTTTCTTTTTTCAAGTGGGCTTAAATACTTAAAATTTTGTGCAGAAATTTGTTTTTATAGTGTCTATATTTCAGTGAATGGAGGCGCCAACTTGAGCATGAAATAACGCGGAGTGGAGCTGGAGAGAAATAAAAAACTTGTCTCGAACAGAACGGAATGGAATCATTTCATCGTGGCCCTTTGTTCCTAATAGGAACCACAGGACATTATATATATATATATATATATATGTATATCGTCACCTGAAATCAAAAATGACGTAACCCACATGTTCATGCTTTTTAAGGAGAAGCAAAAAACAAAATAAAGTAATTTAAAGATTTGGACCAGATTTATGGATTTCCAGACTATTAAGGCGAAATCAAATAACAAATGTAGTTGAATTAGTTGTTGCGTACATTCTGAATAAAAAAACTTTTTATGAATTTTTCCGCATTTGAAATTCATTTTGAATTTCACTCATAAAATAGTCAATTTTAGATGACGATATATACATATATTTCAGTAAAAGATGAACGTAATTGCTGCGCCCCATTTGCCATCTCTCGCAAAATCGTACCAAAATGTAATAACTCATAACTTTATTTAAATAATCGCTTGCAATTGGGAACAGTGCAATGTTCTTGAAATACATACTGATCAGTCCAAATAGGAGGAATTGTCTGGCGTCCTCCACACGTATTGATAAGTTCCCAATTTCAATAATTTCAAATTCAAAAAGGATTTGTTTAATTTCAGTTACTAGAAATTTAATTGATTTTTTCCGAATAACTGTTGACAATTTTGTAGTTGGGTAATTATTAATAATATTGTAATATAATAATATTGTAATATTAAAATAAAAATAATTTTTGAAATAATATATATTTTGTATATGACCTGCTATGTAAAATTTTCCTCAGAATTATTAAGATTCTCTAATAACTACCTTTGCGATTATCATATGTAGGTCAGCTACTCATATCACGCTTCTAAGCTCACTTTTAATGCAATCCTTTTGGGTGGGGTTCTGCAATTCTCTAAAGTTGCCAACTTTTTTATGATCTTTTCAATTTCTAATGCATATTTAAAATCAAATATAAATTTTTTTATTAAGCTTTAAAAAAGTTTTTTTTTTTGGAATTCTTGCCTTAAGTATTCCGAACACGTTTTGTTGGTGTTTTATTGCATTTGATTTTTTTACAGTAACTTCACTTCATACAATATTCAAAAAAAAAATCATAAGTTTTTCTTAACATTTTCCTCAGCCACTAAGATGGATGGAGGAGGATAGGGGAGGAGAAGGTTTTTGTCTCCTCGATTTCTAACACACAAAAATATAGTGTTGTTCGCAGAAGACTATAATTGCAAATCAATATGTATACAACGCAAAGTTGTTGTTTGTTATTTTTTTATGATAATTTGCACTTTTCATTCACTGATCATCGTCATCGTCAGCACCACCAATCATTGTCGAGGACTGCGTGGAAGACTATGACTACTGCGAGAAGACGTCGCGACGTCTTTGTGTCTTTATTGTAGACATTATAGATTCGCGCAGTCGCGTTCCAAACAATGAAAATTGATCGCCTATCCGTATATTATTATAGTGATTGAGGATGTCGCATTGTCGCCAGGCCTCAGCCTTAGCCTCAGTTAGCGGCTGAGTCAGCCACACCACATCACCGTAAACAGAAAAAATGCGTTCAGTGAGTGAGTGAGTACGCGCGCATGCGCCCCGTAAAATTGCGCGTCTAAATACCGCCTGCCATGCCATGCCATCCCATGCTACGGGTATGCTATGCCATAGGCCGACACTAGTCCGTCTGAGTGAGTAAATACAATAAACTAAATCGCGTTTAATACGTTCAACAGTTTGGCTTGGCTTTTTGCTTCGTTTCGCACAAGAAACAAAAAAAGACGAGGCACGTTTTTTGATTTAAGTTTTGATGGCGGCGCTCAAGCATTTTTTACAACCCGTAATCATTTGTATCGACCGTTCGATCGATCGAACGATTGCTATGGATTGGTAAGGGGATCCATTGGTTTGTTGGGGAGTTTGGTGTATTTTTGTTTTTTGAATGGAATACCATGGTGCGCGCAGGCGCTTATGTGTGGTGTCTCTTTTGTGTGTGTGCAGAAAATATTTGGCGCAGCCGCAGTTGGTGACGGCTCCGAGTCCCATCAATCCTCGTCGCAGTTGCAAGTCATCGTCGTTTGTTTTGTCGCACACTTTGCATACAATTTTGTTGTAACTTCTTTAACGATTTGCTCGTTCATCGATCATTTCGAATCAAGATTTATTTTTATTTGTGCGAAATGAATTTAACCAGTAAAAAAATTAAACAACATACAACTGGCAAAAATGTTTTAATTCTGCTCACAGTCATAACAAATCAATGATTTGATGATGAAAATGTTTTAAGAATTTTTAATATGGAAATAAAATACACATAAAATGTAGATTTTAAATATAATATAAGGCGAGTTTAGATAAGGCAACAAAGAATATCTGTCCAAGAAGTCAGAATATAAAAGAAATGAGCTTATTACAAAAATAGTCCAATGCGAAGAATATTACATAATTATTAAATTGTTTATTATTATGTACACCTTGCGACACTAATTTTTGGTCATGCAAATTCCTACATATGACCTTTTTCAATCGACGTAAACTTTGTAAAAATCGTTTCAGCCATTCAAGGGCAATTAATATTGCGTAAAAGACAATAATACATTTTTATTTTTTTTTTAGTTTCAAATCAACCCAAAATATTTTGGAAATAAATTGTTTAGAAAAAATTATAGCGAAGTCTTATAGCATTTAGCAACTTTTTACGCAAAAATAAAATTCATAGGTCAATATAAAAATTCTGACCCAAAGCTGGCGGAATGAAGATTGACCCCATGATATGTGTACGAATATGAGCCCCAAAAAATTACGTTTCATACAACAAACAATCTTTATGGGGACTAATTTCACATTTGGACTGCTATTTGGTGCTCATTTTCATCTATAGATCAAGCTTTTCTCCGCGTAGCCTACTTTGAATCCAGTCCATAGGAGAAGGTAGTAAAAGGATAACATCATTCTGTTAATCATGGGCATTGATCTTAACAATATGTGAAAATGAATAAAATACGAAGGTCAACAATCAATATAAACAACATTTTGCAATATTTTAACCCTTTATGGGGGAGGCACTAGAAGCAGACACACAATATGGGCCATTCTCGAACTTAGCCTGACATAGAAAGATATTTTACCACATACACAATTTGAAATTAATCGGTTACTGCTTTCGAGAGCTATCGTGGGCACCAACCAGACAGATGTACATTGGTGAAATGACTCAAAACGTTTTAAACGCACGAACTAGCAGTATTTGCAGTCTTAGGTCGCTTCTTCAATATGTTATACTTTTGGACACGCAGCAAAAGTATTTCATTCCCTCCTCCACTAAAGTGATGGTGTACAGATATAAGAAAAATTCTAATATTGACTTAATAAAGTTGAAATATATCTTAAGTCCAAGGCTCCATTTATAGTTTGTCATGGTCCGTTCAAAATAGTTTGACCATTTGGTACCAAAAAAATTAAGCACAATACATAAGTGCAATTTTCCGGGATATTCAATGATTAAGGATTTTTTCTATTTATTAACATTCTGTCACCACAAGGACATTTATCAAGGACACTCATCATGAGTGACATAACTCTAAATTGAAAATGTTCAAGAGGTATAACATTAAGTCAGAATAAACATATTCATTTAAATAAATTTTTTAAAATAAAATATATTTGGAAAACTTCTTAAACAATAGCTTTGTTTGTGTGTAAACACATATTTTATTTGTGAAAGTCAGTTTGCAAATATATTATGTTCTAATATATTAATATAGGCATTCTTGATTTTCAAATAAAATTTATTTATTAACAAACATATAATATTTTAAAATATTCGTTTCCAAATATATTTTCTTTTTATTCAAGCTTATCAAAATTTGCTATTTTCCCCCATTTACTAATAATTGAAACAAGACCACTTAAAATCTATTTTATAGGTCCCTTTAAGATCTACAATTTTGTTTATGACAAAAAAAACGAAATCTTTTTTTTTTTAAACCTGCAAAATATGGCATAATTCTTTAAAGTCTGCGATTTGGAAATACCAATATAAACATATCAAACGGAATCATTTTTAAAATACGAGTATGTGTTTTTCGATTCTCTAGCTTTAGAACTAATTTAACTTTTTGAATTAAAAACAAACTATTTTTATGCAATTTTCAAAGAAATCGTTGATCTGATTTTAAAAATAATTAAAAAAAAGGTGTTTTTTCGATGCACTAGTTTTGGAATTAACTTAATTTTTGAATTAAAAAAAAAAATATTTTGTGCAATTTTCCAAGAAACCATTGATCTGATTTTAAAAATATAAAATATTTTTGGTACTTTTTTTTGAAGGATCGTTCCCATATATATATTTTATATACTTTCCTAAAATCGCAAATTTTGAAAGTATTTTTTTTTTAAGAAAACCTTATATATATTTATAGTGCTTATTTTGTTGCTTAGATTGCAAAATTTGTGTCTTTTAATTTTATTATTTTTTAATTCTTCGTCTTTTATTTATGTTAAACGAAACATTTTTTATTATATTTGTTTTACATTGATCATTAAGATTATAATCTCCAATTGTTTTTTATTTTTAATTTCACTGTATCCTTCTATTTATTAGTTAATAAGAATTTCTCGTCTTTTTAAGATTTTTGTTATCACTTATTTTAATAATATTTTTCATTGAATTTAATTTCCAGTGTTAATTTTTATTTGTTTTCAGCCATTTAAAAAGTGATTTTTTTAATTTAATTTTTTTAATTTCACCAATCCTTTTTTTTGTAATTCCTGAAATTTCAACATTTTTATTCTGCTTCTCTATTCCTTTATTCGTTTGCCGAATATTGGCGACCAACGCAATTACATGTATTATAGTAATTTAATTTATTTCCATTCTTATGTAATATTAATTTATCCATTTTTAATTAGTTTAATTCAGCACATGTTCCATTATATGTCATCGAAATTAGACACTCTTCAGTTTATTTGTTATATCTTGTCGATTCTTTTGTATTTTTAATTCTTAAGGAT